>OZ023329.1:18767556-18787556 GCA_964007535.1 Brachyptera risi | reverse complement strand
CCGTCCGAACGATCCTATCTTTCATCCTTAGCCTCAATTGGTGAACAATAATTTTGTATATCTATAGGTTCGATGTTAATAAAAAAAAAAAACTACAATACTCTCCGACTATTTGAAAGATGTTTGGTAGTCCGGATTCACGCGGTGTCTGTTGGCATGTTATCACGGTCCAGTGTGTTTGTAACAGGGTGTTATCGAGTCTCTCTCTCTCTCACACACACACACGCACACACACACACACACATGCAACAGGACACGTAGGTGATTGGAAAGATGCGCAAAGTCGTAAGAAACTGCCGTTAAAACTCTCGCAAGTCAAGTCGGGTGGAACGCGGAGCCAACTTCGCGAGAAGATTCAAACACCTGAGAGACTGAGAGAGAGAGAGGGAGAGAGAGAGAGAGAGAGACAGAGAGAGAGAGAGAGAGAGAGAGAGAGAGAGAGAGAGGAGAGAGAGAGAGAGAGGAGAGAGAGAGAGAGAGAGAGAGAGAGAGAGGGGGGGGGAGGGGGGGGAGGAGAGTCCATTAAGGAGAGATGAACAGAGAGTGACTGGCAATTTATTAGCGATGAAATCGAAGACACTTGAACAAATTCCATGTGAAATCCAAGCAACTCATAGAGAATACAAATTACAAACATACAAATAAATAAATATATACAAATAAAGAATACAAATTGAGCTGGAAAAGTGGAAGAGGACCAAGATGAATGATTTTTACCTTTGTGAGCCCAAAACTACTTAAAATGTATCTAAGTCACCCTCGGTGGCTCAGTCAGCTGAGGCACTCCTTCTAAAACTGAAGTCACACGCCCTTGTCATCACATCATAGTTTCATTATCGTCAGCTCATTCGTACCCCCGTATAACCTAGCTGTAGGTGGGGTCTTTGAACAAACAATAATCAATATGACTTGAGAATGATAAACACACAAAAATATAGACCATAAACTCGAACCATCCCCGTTATAATTTTACGAGACTTTGATTATTATTAATTCTCGAAATTCAAACATCACTTATCTCTTATCACTTATATCACTTGACAAGCACTTATCTCTATATGAACACACAATGCAGCTAAACAGACGGATGTGTACTCCATTAATAGAGGAGTGTACTAAGTATCGGTCAATACAGTGTGTTATTGATATATCGCAAGGAACCTTGTACTCTCGACAGATCGACACAGCCGGCCGCCAATGCTGGTTGGCAATGGAGACGGTCGATCGAGACCTCCAGACGCGGCACATTGCTCTGTTGATTCACAACAATGTGGTGTGGAAATCAAACGGAATGCAATTAGTTGAACGCGCTTGAAAGAAATGTTTGGCGGAGAAAAATTCCACCCACAGCTTGAAATGTCCAGTGTCAACATAACATATAAACGATTGTAGTGAACTCCTGCTTCACACCATTGAGAGAAGTATAGATATCTTCTAAAACTAGGAAAACGCGGGATAATTGCGTTGTGAGATGAGTTTATAGAAGTATGGAAATCTAGAATGAAAAATATTTCGTCAGATCAATTCACATCTAGGCCTATACCTTGGATTACTTCAAACGTTCAGAAACCATACCCGCAACTTGTTGATATTTATAGTGCTGCAACCTGTCGCATGTGCACTTTGCAAAACCAATTGATCCCAACCTTCAATGAACTGGATACTTTTATTACGTTTTCTTTGTTATTTCTCATCCGAATGTTGTGAGAGTCACTGAAAATATCCGTGATTATGATTATGTTTCCATATTCAGTGAAAATTTGGAATTTTTTGAAAATTTTTCACATCTCAAGTATTCTCCATCCGTGCTATTCTTATGAGGATTTCTCAAACAATCCGATTTTTTCAGGAAAAACCTTCCGACCGATTTTTCTGAAAAACAATCCCAGCCTATTCTGGTATGACAGAAATATGTAGAGAAAGTTTCAAGTCGATAAGTATTTTTTCCTGACCTGTATGCCGCGCACTAAATTACAAACAATCAAACAAACAAACAAAAAAAAAAACATAAATACGAAGCTCATTTTTTTTTGGTATGTGAAATGGAATCTTCGCCACGCTCATCTAATAATGTCGATCCATAATGAACATCCACAATATGTTACGTGTTATTTGTATGTAACGGTACGCTGTGAGGTGAAAATCAATGTGAAGAATATCGAGTGGTCTACTGTTTCCATACAAGTGATGTTTCCATATTTGTTAACTAGAATAAAACTTGACTATTTTAAGTTTTTTTCATTATTTTTTCATTTGTATTACTTTTTTTTCTCGTTGTATCTTGAACTGTCAAAATTTTGGAATGAATTCTCCGATTTGCTCATCCAATCATTGTAGGCCTATAGTCAAGTGTCCAACTGTGTATTTAGGTAATGGGAAGGAAGCGGCCGTGGCGTATATAGTAGAAATCATCTCGACACTGACCTAGACCACATGAGAGAAACCACGAATTACCCCTGTGAGGTAGGCATGATGGCGAGGACGAACCAAGGTCCTATACGCCTCTCACCTCCCATATCACACGAAGCGAGCGCGTTAGTAACTGAGTTACGTAAGCCGATGCCATCAAATAATTCTGAACTAATTGTAAACTGAATGGTGGATGTTCTGCTGTTGGCCGTGGAAGCTAAAGGAGCATTATCAACCGAGATTTGAAGAGGACTTGGTTTATTTAGAAGCTATTATAACTTCGAACCACACACACACATCCATACCTGAGTGGTCGGAACCCTCGCGTGGCAATGCCACATACTACTAGGAGACGACGGGCCGAACCGTCATTGACACCCTGTGTATTGTACGCAAACGAGGGGGTGGGGGGGGGGGGGGGTGTTATCGGATCGATTCTCGATTATCGGGACACTCGAAGAAAGGCATTCGGCACGAGAATAAATAGGCCCTTACACCCGCATGGAAAGAAGCTGAACTTGGGTCATAGAACTGCTCAGTGTGTGTTAATATTACTCCTCCCTCTATATCTTTACAGTCGGGCACAATGCTCATTGGATGAGCGAAGCGAATACTCTAATTGGGTTGGAGATGTATCTTCCTCGTTTTTTTTTTGTCCGCGCTCCACAGATCGGAACGTGTGATTGATCAATATAATTTGTATTGTAGACGTACTTACTCAACCAACTAGAACTGTACATAGTTTTGGGGAGTAATCGGTTTTACCACTCTCTGAAAAATTGTAGTGTTTTAATGTTTTTGGACGAAAATGCGACAAAATGCACTCCACAGGTCGGATGGTTCGGACGATGATCGTGACCCAACTCATCCTTCAACGCGAGGTAAACACGTAGCGTTTGCCCAGTTATACGTATCATTCGGTTATTTGATCGGGAGAGGTTCAAAATAGCACATTTCTATCTAATTATACAGGGGCCGTGTCAATACATCGTGCCCCTCTAGGCCCAAAAATGTGTGGTGCCCTCTCCCCCCCCATTTACTTGAAAACAATCCACCATCAAACATCTATTTTAATAAGTATTTTTGCCAATTGTTTTTTTAATACGTTATTAAGACATTATTATTATTTATTCAGACGTTGATATCTCACAATGCAAAAAACGCTCAAAAAATACATTTATTTATGCTACGATAAAAATGTATATATATATATATATATATATATATATATATATATATATATATATATATATATATATATTTATATATATATATATATATATATATATATATATATATATATATATATATATATATATAAATGTATATACATATATACATATATATATATAATATATATATATATATAAATATATATATATATATATATATATATATATATATATATATATATATATATATATATATATATATATATATATATATATATATATATATGCAGATTAATAATTGCATCATAAGTCGGGAATAGATTGAATTAATTGAAATATATCATTTTTTTCTTCAAATTTCATCAAAATAGTTCATAGTTCATATAGACCTATACTTCATAATTGATAGTTTTTTCATAATTACGAATCAAATTATAATTCTATGTAGGTCAAGAAATCGTTGTGACTTCTGGCTGTCAGCTTTTTGTGATCACCTTCCTCTTCTGTCGAGTAAACCTTGTGACAACCGCATCTCGGATCTCGCTCCCCCCCCCCCCCCCCCCTCCTCTCTCCCATTGGCTCAAAGCCAAGTCAGACGTGAGTTCGAGTCCCGCACAAAGCATAGGCCTTGGGAAACTTCATTCATCGATCATCCGCTCATTCGTACCCCCAAATAACCTAGCTGTTGACGGGGTCGCTAAGCAAACAGCCATCACAACTATTGCTGTCTTGAAACCTTGTGACAAGCACTGATACATCTCGTCTGTTATACATGTACACCGTTAGTTCCCTGGTTATTAAAGGACATCACAACCCTAGGGCTAGATTTGAATCAATGATATGACGCTATTTTTTCCCCTAATTTGAAAGAAAACTAGAAATCATCATCTATATTTCAGAAATTAAAATAACTTTTCCTCTGTTCTACCGATTCTTTATTGAAATGTGAACTGAATCGGGTGATGCCTATACGTCACGACTCGGTAGAGAAGGCAGGGCCTTGAGAAAAAATATATTATCATTTCTGAAATTGAGATAATTCTTAGTTTTCTCTGAAATTAAGGGTCAAAATTAAGCACTGAGAAAAATCCAGTCTCAGAGCTATGATGTCCTTCAAGTGATAGCGCCACGCGCCCCCCTCCTCCCAACCCACCCCTAACCGTGCTACCCTTTTGGGCCCCAACAGTGTTGCCAAGCCACCTTATTACCGGCTCTCGTTGGTATTCAAGGGAATGGCTACACTCGCGGTCACTTGCGGTCGATCGGAGCACATTATAATGCATCCCTTATAGTCTTATACTTTGACCTCAAACGCCCTAAAACTAGCGGACACATTCTCGACATGTAGTGTATGAACAAATCAGTGGTGAATTGTGCGTAGATGAAGCTGCAGAAGAAGCCAAAGAGAAAAATTATGTAGTTGGACGTAGGGTTCTTGAACTTGAATGGCAGAGTGAGTGGAATTCTTTAATGAATAATAAACTTCGTGAAATCGAACTTTCTATTGAACCATGGAATTACTCTATTCGAAATTTGAGAAGAGAAGAAGTGGTTTTGACTCGCTTGCGAATGGGTCACACTCAAGCTTAACTCAAGCTCATTTATCTTTCGTCGTAACTTATATTTATGTAACTTGTGCATCCCACATACCTTGATCTCATACACCCTAGGAGGATTTAACTATATTTCATCTGGAGTGGATATGAGCTGGTACGGTTGAAGCCACTTTCACTTTCTAGATTTCCCCTCGATCCCCTCCGCCGCCATCTTGACGCTGGCAAGAAATGTAAACAGCTGAGTTCACGAATGGAGCACAGCATAGGTTTTATTATTTTTTATTATTATTTCGTATCTTTCATAGATAGCTATTGTCCTAGGCCATATGTAGGACTATTTTATTTAATCTAATTCATTGACTGATAATTATTTTATTGTGATACACTAGTCCTAGAATTTGATATTTTTATGTATGTTCAGTAAGTTTTACTTCACAAATTTCGTTTTTTATTTAATTGTCGAGGCAGATTATATTCAATTATTTTGCAGCTTATTTCAGATTACTTTATTTTATTCTTTGATAGTCGATGTAAATAATTTTTATAGCTTCATAAATCAAATATTTTGAGAAACCTCTCTAGTTTTAAAGCATAATTAATGAAGGGTATATTTTGTGCAATTTAATTGATGGACTGATAATTATTTTATTGTGATAAACTAGTCCTAGTTTGATATTTTTATGTATGTTTAGTAAGTTTCACTTGAAAATTTTCGTTTTTTATTTAATTGTTGAGGCAAATTATGGGCCCTTTGTATGATTTTGAAGTTTATTTCAGATCACTTCATTTTATTCTTTGATAGCCAATGTAAATACCTTGTATGACTTCATCGATCAAATATTTCAAGAAACCATCCTAGTTTGTATGGCATAATTAACTTTTAATTTTTATAAAGCAATCTTTAAGGGGTATTTTGTTCAAATTAATTGATGGACTCAATAATAAAAAGTGTACTGTGATAATATCCAGTTTGATATTTGTTTCTTTTCAAATGTGTCCTAAATTATATTGCCAATTCTTTATATTTTTGGATTAGATTCATTTATGATACTGAGCCTAAATTGGTGAGTTTGTCATGTACCTATATAAATACTGTTTGACAATCAACCGTATATGTAAGTGTATTGGTAGCTGATCCGACCTTCATGTTTCAGGCCTACAAAATGTCAACTTATTTAATTTGTTTTCTATATTTTTCTTTGATAATTGATTTGAATTAGACCTGTACAATGGTATTATATTTAATTTTCGAACATTTTATTTTATACCACTAGTCAATACCGAGTTTTTTGTTCAATTAATAAACTGAAGCATTAAACTTCTAGTTTATTCTAGCTTCAGCTGGAGTTGAATAATATTGTTATTCAACAGATTATAGAGGCACTTATATAAGTACGCATACATTGATTTAGCTTTTACTATGTCTGTATTACTGTTTTGTCAATGAAATGCATTCATTTGTATTGGTAGCTTATCTGACCTTCAAGTTACAGGCCTACAAATTAAAAAAATAATTGGATTTATTTATAATATTTTGTGCTTTGTTAGTGAATTAAAATTATAGATTATACAAAACTAGCTTGACTTTCGACTAAACGAAACTTATAAGAATAAAACAAGTGAGAAGTGTATGAATGTATTCCTATTTCATCACCATTCAAGCTGCAACATTTGCTCCTATCACCTTTACAGAATATATTGCATACCGGTAGTTTGAAGTTTATTCAGTTCAAATCTAGTGGTCTGAACAATTGAACATATACCACTTATATTTTACTGAATATCTCACTTGAAAGGCAGTAGTCTAAGGTATCAAATAATTACTTTTTAAAGTAGTAATAAATAATATAAACGTATGAAGTTACTAGGTCTACTGGGTTATGCTATACATTGACACAGTTTCTTGCCAGCATCAAGATGGCTGCCCAGGGAGAGAAGTGGTGGGAGGTGGCTTCAACTAGTAACGTGCGCGCTCGCATGCCATATCCACTCCAGATGAAATATAGTTAAATCCTCCTAGCATACACCCTACAACCAGAAGACTCAATGTGTAAGGTGTGTTATGTATACATTAGTAGTGAATTGACGACTCGCAGTCTCCGCCCCCTTGACGTCACAAATCATACCGTCCAATCAACAGGGCTGTTAGAACTGTAGTCAAATTCAAATATCCAATCGGGGTATCTTCAAATGACCACAAATGATATAGATTAAACTGGCCTACTGGTGAAGCCACGTCTATTTCGAGTCGTCAATTATTGTGCGTAGATTTCATTTGAATTTAAATTCGAGTTTCTGGATTTGAATGAAAAAGAGGAGGTAACAGATTGAGCACGATCAAGTGCCCGAATTTTCAACGTGGGTGTTATACTCTTACCGGGAGTTGGAACCTGCTATCACCATGGTTACCCGTGCTGTGTATCATCACTAAGTCTCTGAAGAAGGCTAACTGGACTTGGTAATACCTTAGTACATATAGCCCTTTCCTTCATCTGTGAGTTTTATTTTCATTCATTTATATTGGGTTTATTGACGCACTGTACTGATGACTACGATCTATTGGCGTCCGTGAATGATATATATATATATATGAGATGATGAGGTGATGAGATTAAGAGCCCGCATCTTAGCTGAGAATGTTTCTCTTCGAAATGCTTGATCCAAGTTCGATGTACGTTTAAAAGTTTGGTTGTGGGTTGAAAAGTGAAAAAGGGATAATATTGGGAGAGTTCCAGTAACCACCGCTAGGTGGGGGAGTTTTTTATTTCATAATTTGGACAAAATCTAGTCACATTACACATTTTGGCCAAGGAAATTGGGAAAATTGGGAAATTACAAGCGAATCAGGATTCCTAATTTTGATTGATAAGCAAAGTTGAGCTTGAGGATATGCTTGTGTTATTTAATTCTACTATCATTCGGTAACGGGGAATTAAGCAATGAAAACCATCAAATTGGGCACATTTTGATTCGATCATTGCTCCATAATGAAGTTAGTCTTCAATTTTCTATCTAATTGTGAGGGTATTACTTATGTATTGCATTTTACCGCAAGTCCGTAGTGTTTGAGATAAAAGTTATGTGGCGAAAGTGCATCCTGTAAATCTCTCCAAGATGCGTGCTCTTAACAGGATTTGGACAATTTTTCCCTTTCTCTTCTCTATTTTGTTCTGTTCATATTTTTTAATGACTATTATATTATGACGTGAGGTACAAATAGTTATTTCTGCATAAATGTTCTTTTCTCTTTGATGACTCCGGTTTGATTCCATCCCCCTTCCACCCTTCTCGTCTCCCGTCTCTTTTCGCCCTCGCACTTTCCTCTCGACAGTTCGTTTAATTATCTCCGTGTTCTACGCGATCTTCTTGTTCCGTCTTGTTCTTGTTCCTGTCTTGTTCTTGTTGACCTGTCGGCCGTCGTGTAATCCCCTGCGCACTCTTCGAGATATGCCCTTTGAGGGGCAACCCTCGAACTGATGCGATCGTTCAGCTTGGCTGTTAATCTTTTCTTGCCACTCTTGTCGAAATAGAGCCGTGCGAGACACGAGGGAAAAAAGAACACGTCGATGCCATATAATTAATTTGAGTGGATTTTCTTTTTTCCGTTGCCATAAGCCTGAAGATAATTAATCCAATCTTATATGAGCCTATCGAGTTAGGGTTAGCAGACGATACGTCAGTAGGCCTACTCATTCTCCAAGAGGCTGATGGCATTCGATTTTATTTTAACTGAGATGAAATTGTGCACACATTTAGGAATCGTTATCGTCCAATATATATCCAGAAAAATCACATTTATTTTTCTATATAAAGTTTGAATAACGAACTGAAAAATCTCGCGGATTGCATTTCATGGTTGTCTGCAGCCTAAAAACCTGGAAAAATAAGGGAATTTCTGAATACAATCCAATGTCAGGGAAAAGTCAGGAGCATTTCAGTATTTCTTTTAAAATCGAGAAAAGTAAGGGAATTGAAAATCTGAATTATAGATTTATTGTAAAAAAGCACAATCAAATATAGAAGTGTCATTTAAAATGTAATTGAATTGATTTCCCTTCCGTTTTCTAGTTGTCGAGTGCTATTATTTTGTCTAGTACATTTTTCTTCTATATTTGTCTAATTCCAAAACTATGTCGTCTGGATCTACTTCTCGTGCTCCTTTACTAAGACACAGGCGTACTTACTTGTACTCGAATTTATTCATAAGTAGGCCTAGATGTCACTTTCACCACGGCAAGTCCTGGAAAAATAAAAAATGCTCTCATTTAACGGGAAAATGTGGAGAAATCAGGAAAATTTACTGTCAGTATTCTGCTGAGAACCTTGCATTTCTTATCAAGTTGTAAAACTTATTAATACCAATTGCAATTGTTCTCCAATTGAGACGTTCGAACGTGAAACCATGTGAACGATCCTAACACCCCGAAATAAATAAAATGCAATTCATAATTAACAAACTGTCAATATCGGATAATTCGATGAGCGCTTGAAGCGAAGATTCAATTTCACCAGACTCGAAAAAAAGTGCTTTTTAAATTTTTTTTCGCACTCCACAGGTAAAACGAAAATTAAAAATCAGTTGAAACTTGGCATACACAAGTGTCCTTATCCTATTCGATACTGTATACTTTTGAGGCGCAATCGGTTTGACCACTTCTGAAAAAACTCATTTCATAGTTTTCAAAAATCCCACGAGAATAACCCAGAGGAAAAAATTCGTTGAAAATATTTCCTTCAAATTCTCAGGGAATTTCAATATAACATTTATACACATCATTCCGAACTTTCACTCAAATCAGATCAGCCATTTTGATGTAAAAAATATATTTAATGTAATTTTTGTAAACCACTCGAAGCTATCAAGATACCAATTGAATCCAAGCAACAGGTGTCACCAATCAATTGAAAACGATTAAAACACAGCCTTCTTCATTATCATAGAAATCATCAGGAAATAGGATGGCAGTGACGTAATTGTTTGGATCTCAAGGTGGATATATAATTAATAACCAATCCAAAGATATGTTGATAATTATGTTCCAGCTCATCCATCAACGCGGAAACACATAACGCGTTTTCCTAGTGATAGCCGAATGTAACACTTTATGCTTCAACCATGTTATATTATTAGTCTATAATGTGAAATACGTCACAATATATATGTTTATGTCGTCTCTCATTCTCGTGTCTGTATGTAATGATATTTGAGTGTCATTATTTATGCCTTGACTACTTTATTATGTTTTATATACACATTCTTTTCAACTCCTCCCCAGTCTTCATAAAGCAAAACTTGCTTATCAAAGTGATTTCACAGATATAAATGATCGTAAAACTTGAACCGTACGAGACACAAAATCAACAAATACATCACAAGATGCAGGCAATATTCGTCGAAAATGCCAATGAGTCAAATTTGATACTTACAGAGGGGGAAAAGTCGCTTCTGTGTAACAGTAACACTCGATCTCACAGCTTACCGTTACATATAAATAGAACCACAGATAATCTATATAGCTATCTGTGATAGAACGTCACATTTAGTGAATGTTCATAATGGATCGACAGTGTTTCAAAAGATCTTTCCTGTAAGGTGTGAAGCAATTTCAATACGATATGTTTACATAGAAATTTCACAACAATCGTGCATTTCTTACATTTATTTATTATTTATTTATTCACTATTAATGCTTGGTTCAAAACCACTTGTTCAGACATACAATTAAATCAACACATGAAAAATGATAATGATAATAATAATAATATAATAATAAGGAATTGAAGCAAGACCCAAATAAGCCGAAGCCTGTGTGTGGGAAAGGAGGAAAATGAATTGACTAGAATGAAAATATCCAAGAGGGGGAGAACTACAAAAATAAATAATCAAAATAATAGAAATGACAAAAATAGATGTAAACAACAACAATGATATATAAATATGATGCGGTTATTCAAACAGTTAATTCAAAATGATCGACACAAGATAATGATGATAATAACATAATTATAATAACAAAATTAATTCAGATTATAGCAATTATTATAAAGTTATAAAGTTGAATTTTATTCAATTCTTAATTCAATTGGATTTCAAATTCAATTGAATTGAACAACGTAGGAGTAGAATGAAATTCAGGATTGTTAAATGGAATTCAAAAAGTGATCAAATCAGTAATGTCCATCTCATGAAGCCAGATATGTTAAGCTCCCTTCTGAATAATTCAAAATCAGATATTGTCAAGATTGTGTCAAGAATGACGTCAACATTCGCACTGAACATATTGCGGTATGAGTAGGTTCCCGTTAAGAGTTTTGTAGATGTCTTCTCATTGTATTCCTTCTTTCTGTATTATTGTTGCTATAAATAATAAATACCGAGACGCGTGGCCGAGTGGTAACACACTGAACCGCCATTCGGCAGACCGGAGTTCGATTCCCGCTATGGTCGACCATCCTGACAGGGCTTTTTCGTGGTTTCCCTCTGTCGTTCAGGTTGATACTGGGATGGTTTCTTAACAACAGGCCACGACCGACTCCTTCCCACCATCCAAAACACCTAATGAAATATCCTTTCATCTCATCATCCCATCATCTCATTCATCATCCACCGACGCCAATAGATCAAAGTCATCAGTATAGTGCGTCGCTAAAACCCAATATAAAAAAAATATAAAAAAAATAAAAAAAATACTAGATACAAAATGTGAATGATCTGGACTGCGTTCTATCATTTCCTGCCAAATCACATGAACATTTATAACAGTGATATTTGTGTTTGTTGTGTTGATGAATGTATCGTATGATCGCTAATTACGCCCGTACTCTAAAGTAAACACGCCACATGATCTGCGTTACTGCCACATGATCGTGTGCGATGACAGTTCCGGCTAGCCGACTGCTGATTGGCTCGCGGCTTGGGGTGGAGCTCTGTGATTGGTCAACGCAGCGGACATTGAGGTGCGGCGACGTCAAAGGCTGCAGCTTGCGGACAGCGTGTGCACGGGTCTCAATTAACTGTAGAGGCCCATTCACAATACTACGCTATCATTAAGGCGTAGCACCATTCGGAGAAGTATTTTCTCAAATATTCTCGATCCGTATAATCAACGTTCACAATATGTTACGTGTTATTTGTATGTGACGATACGCGTTGAGGTGAAAATTGATGGCAAAAATATCGAGAGTTACTGTTACATACAAGTGATCTTTCCACCTAAGTAATTATAAATTTCGTCTCATTACCATTTTCGACAAATATCGTCTGCATCAGATGATGTATTTGTTGATTTCGCATCGTGCACTGTTCAAGTTTTATGATCATTTTTATCTGTGGAATCCCCCTGGTGGGAACTTTTGGCCCTATTGAGACTGGGACGCCTTAACTACTGCAGCATATCGATATCCACTAACATAACCGAGTATGGTAGCGATTCCCATGTTCTATATCGCTTATTAATTATATGTGTGAACTACCCTTGCCCGACTGGCTGAAGGGTTCACGCTGTATCACGTTCATAGAAACCGTTCCTCTTATCCATCATAACTAACGCACGGATAATTCGCGCCAACTCATGTGGACATAAGAATACAATAAAGTGTAGGTGATGTATATAGTGTGAAGCAGAGGTATATGTTTAATATCCCGGGGAGGGGGGGAGGGGGGGAGGTGGACATGAACTGGGCGTGTCGTGATCCAACAATGGTCCGGGAGGGAGGAGGGGAACTTAATCAAAACGGGGAAATAGTATTTATAGGTTGTCTAGACTAGAATACGTTAACACAGAATAATGTATACTACACATAGGCCTATATCGTTCACGAGAGATGAAGGAACGAACCTTCCGTGCGCTAGCTGTGTGGGATAGGGGAGACGGTCGATCGCAACCCTCTCGTGAATACAAGCATATGCTTCAATCATTCCATCCATATGTTGACCGGGGTCACTATATCTCATCACACGACAAACTACAGATGTATGATCGTGTAGAGATAGTCCCGGATAGTTCTCTCTCGATTCTTCAATCTTTTCTCGATTTTCCTTTGATGTTTTTCCGATTTCATGTTTCAATTATTCATGATTTCCATGATTTCATGATTTTTCTGTTGTAATCATTTCACATGATTTTTCAGAAATTGTATCACTTCTCCAGAGCCTATAGGACTGATTTTAATTTCAAAATTGCATCACATCAGCAATCATGTGGCGTTAACGTAAGTGTGGATGTTGCGTTGCATTGTGAATTCGCCTCCAATGTTACTCATTCGATTGTTGATTACTTGTAACTAATACATGTTGTTTCTTCTTGTTACAGGTGAGTCCTCGTTACGGGAGTAGATGCAGTGTTTCAAGTGGCCATTTTGAGTGAGTTAGGAACTGAGACGTGTGGTCCAGTGGCTAGCATGATGTGTACCGTCATTCAGGAGACCGAGGATCGATCTCCCGCGCCATGGACCACCACTCTGTCTGGGATTTAATCCTTGATTTCGTCCTGTTGTTGCGTTGATTACTTGGAAGATGAGATGAAAACGAGTCACGACCGTTTTCTTCTCACTATTCAAACATCCGACGCAGCATATGCGCTCGTGATCAAACGACGCACTGTACTGATGAGTACGATCTATTGGCGTCGGTGAATGGTATATGAGAGGGTGGGATGATGAGATAAATATTAGGTGTTTTGAGTTAGTGTGGTGTTGGTCGTGGCCTGTTAAGGAACCATCCCAGTATTGACCTGAATTAGTGGGAAATCACGAAAACCCCTGTCAGGATGGTCGACCATGACGGGAATCGAACCTCGGTCTCCTGAATGAAAACTCGATGTGTAAGCCACTCGACCATTTTCTGTTTCACTTGTTGCCTATTGTTTCTGATGTTTTCACATTTGATTTGTTTCACCTTCTGATCTGTTCAATAGCTTTTCAATTGATCTGAAAAGAAAACATTTCAATTATTTTCTAGGAAACGACTGATCTGATTTATTTAAAACTTCAGATAATGTGTATCATTCTTAAGTTTGCATATCGTTCACATTTGAATCTATTCGACAAAAAAAAATCCTACAAATCTTTCCAGGGTTATTCCCATCTTTATTTTCTTGAACATTTCTGAATGTTTTTTTCTTAAAAATGGAATCACTTTCAAAAATGGTTCAACCGATTGCTTCTCATAACATGGAGTTAGATAATGTCCGACGTGAAAGCCAACTTTCAACAAATTTGAACTTTCGTTTGACCTGTGAAGCTCGAAAAGAAAAAAAAATTAAAATGAATTAAAATTACCATGTTTTGAATACGGTGAAATTGAGTCCTCGTTTAGTCGCTCATCCAATAAATATCTCGCTCATTTTAAAAATCAAGTGCTGCGTTTTGCGCCAGTCAAGTGTAACGCTACATATTTTATTGACGCTATCTTCTCACTGATGCTTTCGACGTCATCTGAACTGTGCTCAGATCTAGTCGCATGGCGCCTATGACACACTGCTCCCAATAATCGATCAGATGCATGCAGTTACTCCAGTGAGAGGCTGGAGAGAGAGAGAGAGAGAGAGAGAGAGAGAGAGAGAGAGAGAGAGAGAGAGAGAGAGAGAGAGAGAGAGAGAGAGAGAGAGAGAGAGAGAGAGAGAGAGAGAGAGAGAGAGAGAGAGAGAGAAAGAGGCAATTTATTGGCGATGAAATCAAAGAAACTTGAAAACATTCTATGTAGAATCCAAGCAAATCATGAAAGTCGTATAACAGAATCTGACTTGAGAACCTCACTTTTACCTGTTGAGAGAGAGAGAGAGAGAGAGAGAGAGAGAGAGAGAGAGAGAGAGACAGAGAGAGAGAGAGAGAGAGAGAGAGAGAGAGAGAGAGAGAGAGAGAGAGAGAGAGAGAGAGTGAGAGAGAGCATTAGCACCACTTGAATTAATATTAATATGAAAAAATTGAGCTCCACGACGCTGTAGTCATATCCTTTGAAAATGTGGTTTAAAACCTCAAAGGGAACAGTTTTAGCCATATTTTCATAACACTATATTTGTTAACGAATCATTCTTTCTCGAGCGGCAACGTATTTCAACAGAAGATGTATAGAACTATCTATTATTCATTTCATTGTAATTAATTCAAATATGTCATTGCATATTCTAATATTGCGCCATTCATATTTGTACTTGCTTGGCACAGCCACTGTGCAGTTGATGCGTATATTTGGTACTGTATCGAAATCACTGACAACTTATTGGTGGAGGTGCCGGGTTTTGACAACCGTTCGTTCCGTCCGTGTTGTCTAGTAGGCCGTGGAATCATTGTTTCTATTCACAGGACAGCCGTTTTTCATCGGGTCATTGGTCCGTGTCACCACATACGGACGTTGTTGTTGTTGTTGTTGTTGTTGTCGTCGTCGTCGTTGTTAGGCAGTCGCTATTCATCGATACATCGGCACTGTCACCATGCATATGCAGACGTTGTTGTTGTTGTTGTTGTTGTTGTTGGTGTTGTTGTTGTTGTTGTTGTCGTCGTCGTTGTTAGGCAGTCGCTATTCATCGATACATCGACACTGTCACCATTCACATGCAGACGTTATTGTTGTTGTTGTTGTTGTGGTTGTTGTTGTTGTTGTTGTTGTTGTTGTTGCGCAGCGTAGTAGTAGTAGTAGTAGAAGTGTTTATTCCTTTAACCCTCTTTCGAGGAAATCGGTACACAATTTACATATTTTACAATATAACTTATTAATAGCATTACATTTGAGTATGGCAGTAAGCCATCATTTATAATTATCAACGAATTAGTAATTCTAGTATATCAAACAAATATCACAACAAATAATGATAATCCAACCTAAATAAGCCAATCGAACTGACTTATTCAACCTATAACCTAACTCAAACAGTCCTGACCTAAATAGCCTAACTGAACAAACATCGTGGCCAAACTGAAACCAATATGTAACTTTGTTAGGATCTGACGAACGTCATCTTTCTTGTCTTGTTCGTCGCGATATTGAACTAACAAAAGCAAAATGGCATTAGATGAGCGTAGCGAAGATTCCATTTCACATACCGAAAAAAATAGGCTTCTTTTTTTTTTGTAATTTTGTGCGTGGCATACAGGCCAGGAAAAAATACCTATCGACTTGAAATTTTTTCTACATATTTCTGTCATACCAGAATAGGTTGGAATTGTTTTTCAGAAAAATCGTTCGGAAGAATTTTCCGGAAAAAATCGTACAGTTTGAGAAATAACACGGATGGAAAATACTTGAAATGCGGAAAATTTTCAAAAACTTCAAACATTTTCACTGAATACGGAAAACATAATTACGGATATTTTCAGTGACTTCCACAACATTCGGATGGGAAATATCAAAGAAAACGCAATAAAAGTATGCATTTTATCGAAGGTTGGGATCAATTGGTTTTGCAAAGTGTATATGCGACAGGTTGCAGCACTATAAATATCAACAAGTTGCAGCTGTGACTATCAATTACGTTATTGATAGTCATAGGTTGCAGGTAAGGTTTTGGAACGTTTGAAGTAATCCAAGGTCCGTAGATGTGGATTGATCTAACGAAATATTTGTCATTCTAGATTTCCTTACTTCTAAGCTCATCTCACAACGCAAATCCCGCGTTGTCCTAGTATTAATTACAGAGCATAACATTTTGTAGGCGTCGGTATACTTCTCATCCAATTACACTGGTTTGTGATCATAGAAACAGAGAGAGAAATCCTTTTATTCGGCAGCAGAACATACATGCATATGAGTGACCACAGGAATCCAGCGTATATACTACTCGATAAACATGACACAATATGAATAATTATCGAACTCTGTTACCAAACAATTGGGTCAGAGGGTGTTGTATCACCATTACTATAGGGCTAAACTTTTCAAAACCGGCTAGCCACAACTGGCGTTTCATCTTCTTCCTTCGTTACCATCCAGCTTCCTCCATAACTCTCTGTCCTCCCACTTACTAACTTACAATATAGTAAAAAAAATCTAGGAAATGATATATAGAAAATTGAAATAATTTAACGAATTCAACATTCGAGAATGAAAAGTAATGGAATGAAATGAAGTTAAAAAAATAGACAATGTTGAATCAAATTATATTATTATAAAGAAAATTTTTAACAAATTGACGACTTGAAATGGGCGTGGCTTTACCAGTCGGTCTTCTAGATCTATATCACTTGAAATCATTGAGAGACACCCTGATTGGATATTTGAATTTCACCTCAGTTCCCACAGCCCTGTCAATTGGATGCTATGATTTGTGACGTCATGGGGGCGAAGAATATGAGTCCTTCAGAATAGAAATGAGGATGTTTACCAAAAGTGAAGATGAAATGGTGAATTTGTTTAGAAAGTCTGTGAGGAATGATGGTATATAGCTCTAAGAAGTAGGCCCATAACATCCCAGTGGCTCTCCCCGACATCATATCTTCTTGATAGATCAAAAATAGTGAAGATGAATTTCTCTACTTTTATGGGCACCTTGATTGTACCCCCATAACGACTGAAAACCTTGTGACGTCACCCTCAGGATCTAGGCAGTGTTGTGCTGCCGAGAAAGCAATTAATCTCAGGTACAGCGGGCCAGCCTACCGGCCGTGCGCAGGAGAAAGGGGGGGGGGAGTCGTATAGCCTGAAGATATTAAAAACAATATCGTCCGGTCTGTCGTTTTATTAGCACTTCAGGCGCATTAATTGTTCTCGCCACACGTAACTTTCATCACGACTCTTCGCTCATCAAATATATCGTAGATAAGGAGGAAATAACCGGAACATGTAGCGCAGTTGCTGACGCGCTCGTTTCGTGTGATCCGGTAGGTGAGGGGCTTATCGGATCTGGTTCTATCACCGCCACCGTCTATATTTACATAGTTTTTCATGATTTCCTCTGTAGTCTGAGCCAAAGCAGGGATGGTTCCAACCATATATAGGCGACGACTGCTTCCTTCCCCACTATCCATCCCATCACCTAAGAAACCATCATGTTATTATCCCATCATCTCATTATTTATTTATTCGACGCCAATATTTCTTGGTTATCATCACAGTGCGTCGTTAAACCCAATTTGTACTCGGTGAAAACAGGGCCACGACTTACAAATTTGCAATATAATATACAGCAATGAATGATTTGTGTAGTTTCAAAAATATCGAGTGTTGGTGTTACTGTTACATACAACTGATCTTTACACACCTCTGTTATTATAGCATTTGAGTCATTAGTTTCTTGGACAAATATTGTCTGCATCTTTTGATGTACCCGTATCTGGTGATTTGTATCTCGCACTGTTCATGGTTCATGATCATTTATATCTGTGAAACTCTCTGACGAGAATTGCCTGCCCTGTGGAGACTGGGGGTGCCTTAAGATGTGTATGTGTCGCGTGTGAAGCCTACAGGGGTAGTTCGTCTCTAGCAAGGGTAGTTCACGCTGCGGGGGGGGGGGGGGGGGTAATCCCCACGTCTTGCCCGAGTAGCCCAAGTAGCCCGTTACGCTTGCCGATCTCGAGAGTTGAGCCTTGCTAAATGGCGCTCCTGTCGAGGCGGCTCGAACCGCGCGTTCGTCGCAGCTGGCGGATAGGGGAGACGGGCGTTCGGCACCACCGCCTACACTGGCGCTAGCACTCGAGATGACTGCTATATGAGCCACATTACACAATGATGAATATCCGGCATTAACTTTTAGAGAGCGAGAGAAAAAGAGAGAAAGAGAAAGAGAGAGAGAGAGAGAGAGAGAGAGAGAGAGAGAGAGAGAGAGAGAGAGAGAGAGAGAGAGAGAGAGAGAGAGAGAGAGAGAGAGAGAGAGAGAGAGAGAGAGAGAGAGAGAGAGAGAGAGAGAGAGAGAGAGAGAGTCACGTCACGGACGACGATGCCTCGAAGATAAGAAAATGAAACTGGTAAATTTCCATTTTTATGATATTATTCTTGACATGGCGAGAAGATCTCATTATTTCCTCATGTTATTCGGTTTCTCCCGCTTGAAATGGGCCCAAGTCTAGGGCCAAGTAGCACGGTGCGTATAACGCCATGTGGTGCGTTTAACGCCTTGTGGTGCGTATAACGCCTTGTGGTGCGTATAACGCCTTGTGGTGCGTATAACGCCTCGTGGTGCGTATAACGCCGTGTGGTGCGTATAACGCCTTGTGTTGCGTATAACGCCTCGTGGTGCGTATAACGCCATGTGGTGCGTATAACGCCTTGTGTTGCGTATAGCGCCTTGTGGTGCGTATAACGCCTCGTGGTGCGTATACCGCCTTGTCTCGTGGTGCGTATAGCGCCTTGTCTCGTGTTGCGTATAACGTCTCGTGGTGCGTATAGCGCCTTGTCTCGTGTTGCGTATAACGTCTCGTGGTGCGTATAACGCCTTGTCTTGTGGTGCGTATAGCGCCTTGTCTTGTGGTGCGTATAACGTCTCGTGGTGCGTATACCGCCTTGTGGTGCGTATAGCGCCTTGTGGTGCGTATAACGTCTCGTGGTGCGTATAGCGCCTTGTCTCGTGGTGCGTATAACGCCTTGTCTCGTGGTGCGTATAGCGCCTTGTCTCGTTTTGCGTATAACGTCTCGTGGTGCGTATACCGCCTTGTGGTGCGTATAGCGCCTTGTGGTGCGTATAACGTCTCGTGGTGCGTATAGGCGCCTTGTCTCGTGGTGCGTATAGCGCCTTGTCTCGTGTTGCGTATAACGTCTCGTGGTGCGTATAACGCCTTGTCTTGTGGTGCGTATAACGCCATGTGGTGCGTATAACGCCTCGTGGTGCGTATAGCGCCTTGTCTCGTGGTGCGTATAGCGCCTTGTCTCGTGTTGCGTATAACGCTCGTGGTGCGTATAACGCCTTGTCTTGTGGTGCGTATAGCACCTTGTCTC
>OZ023329.1:18691207-18767356 GCA_964007535.1 Brachyptera risi | reverse complement strand
ATATATATATATATATATATATATATTATATATATATATATATATATATATATATATATATATATATATATATATATATATAGAGAGAGAGAGAGAGAGAGAGAGAGAGGAGAGAGAGAGAGAGAGAGAGAGAGAGAGAGAGAGAGAGAGAGAGAGAGAGAGAGAGAGGAGAGAGAGAGAGAGAGAGAGAGATGAGAGAGAGAGAGAAGAGAGAGAGAGAGAGAGAGAGAGAGAGAGAGAGAGAGAGAGAGAGAGAGAGAGAGAGAGAGAGAGAGAGAGAGAGACAGAGACAGAGACAGAGACAGAGATAATTCATACCAGAAGAATCGAATGATGTTTACGTCACGACTTGGATTGAGAGCCGGGTCCTGGAGGACGAATAAATCAATTCTAATTTATGGAGTAAATGATATGAAATGATATAAATTATGGAATAGATGATGATCTCTGATTTTCTCACAGTTAAGGAAATGAATACCGTCACTATTAGCTAAATTCCTAGTTTCAGGGTTGTGATATCTGTTAATCCTCAGTTTGCCAGAATGTCTTCAGTCTGGACTGTGATTTGATATGGATAATAACACCTGTCTTGATTCACAAAACAAACTGGTGTTACTGTCAAACAAGGTACCTCGTGTCGCTGACTTCACTCCACGCTGTCGCCAACTTCACGCCGCTCGTGTCGGGGCTGCCGCGACCCGCGTACACGTGTTCTGTAGCCTGTCGAGCACTCGACGCGGCTCTGGCGGAGCTGTTGTGAACCACTAGCACGCGCTCCCGGCTCTCTTGGTGGCCGTGGTGTGAATACTTGATCGCCTCCCCCCCCCCCCACGGAAAACAACCCCTCCCCGCCTCTCTCACTGGTGTGATTTATATGTAGAACGTTGGGGACTGTAGGGTACATATTGGAAAAGTTTCTGTTGAGAAACCTGGATCACTTTCTTCCCCACTCTCCCCCTTCCGCCCTGAAGAGCGTTGTTAATCTCGTTTATCGCTGTAACTGGAAGTAGTTTTACATCTAAGAGTTTCATTTAACTCTCTAATTAGTAGATCCCATTTTGACTCGATTCCCTACTGGGTGCAGTGCTAATCGTCCACCACCTAACACTGCATCGTGCTGTCATGCACATTACTTGAGGGGAACCAATTCTCACATCGTTACATTTAATTCAGTCTCAGCAAAACTCATAAACGATCGTGATGGCTTTCCGGATGGACATATTGTAGTGAAACTGCTTCACAGAATACTCAGAAATATCTTATAAAATACATGTGTCGATCCACAAAAAAACATTCACACTATGTTACGTGTTATCTGTATGTAACGGTATGCGGTGAGGGTAAAAAATCTGTGGCAATATCGAGTGTTACTGTTACATACGAGTGATCTCAGACTTATTTTAAGTTGGATTTGAATTTGTTCATGATGTTTGTTTGCTAGGTTAGTTCAGTTATAGTTGAGGTTGGCTTGGATTAGGTTAGGTTAGGTTGATCAAATCAAATTGGTCTGATTCATGGTTAGTTTAGGCGGCGCACAACAACAACAACAACAACGTCCGCATGTGGTGACATGGACCGATGTCCGATGGATAGCGGCTGCCATTAAAGATACGCCTTTTCCATCTTTCTCAATTTCTTGTCAAAATGTCACTCAATTTCCACCCAACTTCGATTTGTGTCTCCGTTCGACCTGTTGATCTGACGCACACAGTGACAGCTACACGCTCTCAAGTCAAGTGATCTGCTGCACCGACCGAGCCACCGTTAGCCACCTGTTCGACACGGCCGCTCTGTCGCGCCGCTAGATGGCATACCGGTCGTGGCGCGTCGCGACGCCATTATCGACCGGCTGGGGTGCCGGGTCTCGAACCCCGCCCCGTCACGTGTGAGATCAATCTACGCTAGTTCATCAAGAGTTGGCTGCATGTATACGCTTCGCTCACCTTCTTATTTCGTGAAAACAATTAGATTGGATTCTGCCTCATAGTAACACGGTTGCACGGTATTTTACGTCCGGTAAGTCACGCGAAACCGGTCAATAACTGGATGGAAAGTTTTTTAACTGGTTCACGTAATTTACCGGGACGGAAACAAACGTGCAACCGTGTTACTATGACACAGGATTCAGACCTTTCCTTCGATAGCGCATGCGTAACAAGGTACTGACATGTCTTTTCGTTCCTTCCGCTTGTTACCACATTGCCATGCAAGTGGGAAGTGCTCCATCATTGTTACAGTCAACTGTTCTATCGACATGCACTGCCGGCGGGTTCCGATCGACCGTCTCCCCTATCTCCCAACACTATTGCCCGGCTGTGTCGAGCCGACACCTCATCACTTGCGTGATCGTCTTTTAATTACCATAGCAATGTCAATCATTTTCATTCTGCGTGATGCGACTTTTTGCACACGTCACTATTTACATACATTTCCTTTATTCAGCTCTACATTCGAGCATCTTTCAATCTATTCTGACCTCTGTTGTTCATTTGAAGGGCATTCAAAAGCATTGTTGTCGACTAAAGGTCACTAATGTGTTGACCTTTTAACAAGATATAGTTTATTTGGGTTCAACGACGCATTCTAATGATGACTATACGATCTATTGGCGTCGGTGAATGATGAATGAGTTGGTGGGAATATGAGATGGAAGATTACTAAGAGCACACGGAAGTCGATTTGGCGAATTATTAGTATTAGGCGATAACTTTTGACGGTACGAAATATCAAAATCCAATACGCAGGGGTAACGAGATTATTTCATTTTTTTCAAGATAGTTTAAATTGAAACTATTTGACTAATATCAGTTTTTTGGTGATAACTCTTGAACGGTATGAAATATCAAAATTCCAATCTAGGGAAGAAACGAGTTTATACCTTCAGTTCCTTTAAGGGGACATGACAGCCCTATACCGACAATGTTAAATTGGCACTTCGTCGGTACCTGTTCCTCACAAACTGCGAAAGGTAAATGCACGAAACTTTCACTGTAGTTACTTGAGACCTTTGTACACTTGCCACTGGAAAATGAAAAAAAAATTACAAAAAAATAACATCTAATTCAAATTTTTTTTAGAAAGTGCACAAAAAAAAACATACATTTTTGAGCATATAACAATTTCTTTATTTCTGATGATATTATGAGTAGACAGAAAAAAAATTCTCTACACAAGTATGGCACACTTGTACCTACATGTGGTGAAAATTTGAAGAAATTATCTTCAATAGTTTCAGAGATCCAAGTACCGGCGTTGTTGAAAAAACAATATTCTAGGATGAACGAATTTGAGAAAAATGGGTCAAAAATGGGTCGCATTGAAATTTGAGAAGTGGGCACACAAAGTGATCAATGCAAACATTTATATAATTAGAACCACTTCGAATAATTTGATAAGCCTTGCAGTATTTAATAATTGGAACATACAATCAATCGAGCGCCAAAAAAATCTCGAAATTATAAGAAAATAGCTGTCAATGTCCCCTTAAGATTGTATAAATTGAAACTATTTAACTAATATCGCGTGACTGATGAGCGTGTACAGCTTGAAGCAGGAGTAAAAGTCTCTTTGCTATCTGGTCAAACCAATTGACCATGTTATATTGCATAGGATTTCAACAGGTCAAATGACAGAAACATACTTTTACTTATGCTTCAAGTCCTACACACAAAAAACTACCATCCTGATAGTATCATGAATATCTGTTTCCCTCCGTAGCAGAATTTTGAAATCTCATACCGTTCGAAGGGTATCATAAAGATTAACATCTCGCTAAATTGGCTCCCATGCACTCTCAAGTGTTTTGGGGATGGCCTGATCCCAGCAGTGGGCAATTAAACAACTGAGCGAAACTAGTACGAAATTCCCTCATCAGGATGGTCGACTATGACTGGAATCGAACCCCGCACCGAGACGCGTGGCCGAGTGGTAACACACTGAACCGTCATTCGGGAGACCGGGATTCGATTCCCACCATGGGTCGACCATCCTGACAGGGGTTTTTCGTTGTTTTCCTCAACGTTTAGGTTAATACTGGGATGGTTCCTTAACAACAGGCCACGACCGACTCGTTACCACCATCCAAAACACATAATAAAATAACCTTTTATCTCATCATCCTATCATCTCATTCATCATCCACCTACGCGCCATCAGTTTAGAGCGTCGTTAAAACCCTATACTAGGCAAACGCGTTATGTGTTTCCGCGTTGATGGATGAGCTGGAACATATCAACTTATCTTTTGATTGGTTTTTATATATATATACACCTTGAGATCCAAACCATTACATCACTGCCATCTGATTTTCCATTATTAATTTATATGATAATAAAGAAGGCTTTGTTCTAATCGTTTACAATCGAGTGTGACACTTGTTGCTTTGATTTAATAGGTATCTTAATAGCTTTGAATAATTAACACAAATTACATTATATATTTTTTTACATCGAAACGGCTGATCTGATTTGAGTGAAAGTTCGGAATAATGTGTATCATTATCAGATTGAAATTCCCTGAGAATTTGAATCCTCTCAGATGAAATATTTTTCACGAATTTTTTCCTCTGGGTTATTCTAATGGGATTTTCGAGAACTTTGGAATGAGTTTTCTCAGAAGTGGTTCAACCGATCGCGCCTCAAAACTATACAGTAGGCCCTATCGAATTGGATAAGGATACTTGTGTGTGCCAAGTTTCAACTGATTTTGAATTTTTCGTCTGACCTGTGGAGCGCGAAAAAAAAAAAACGGGCACTTTTTTCGGGGATGGCAAAATTGAGTCTTCGTTCGCTCATCTAATAAAAAAAAGTAAATCTGGTGTACACCTGATTTCAGATTTCAAAGAATTTCAGGTAGATTTCACGGGATTTCAAGAAGATTTCAAGGGATTTCAAGAGGATTTCATGACAAGGTGTACACCAAATTTCAAGAGTTGTTTACCCTTCGGCCAACTCCACACTCTAGCGACTGTCCACTCGTCTCAGCGAGGTCATTTCGGGAACTGTTCTTGATCTTTCTCGTGAACTTACTTGTGACCGACCAGTTCAAACAGTACACGGAATGATTCTTTCCTTTGAGAGTTCCGTGAAGTCGATCTTATACTTCCCCTTTCCTCTGCGTGGCCAGGCTCTACCCGAATAAAACACTCCCAACATTCCTTTCGACACCGTATCACTCTTCTACATGTAGGAAGCTACGTTTGAAGAGGGTCGAGGGCTCGAGGCATATGTTTTCTCTGTCTCTCTCTCTGTTTGTCCATCTCTCTCTTTTTCTCTTTTCTTCGTCTTCCCTTCCTGGGCATATGTTTCCTCTCTTTCTCTTTTTTCTCCGTCTCCCCTCCCTGGGCATATGTCCTCTCTCCCTCCCTCTCTCTCTCTCTCTCCTCCGTCTCCCCTCCCTGGGCATATGTCCCCACTCTCACTCCCTCTCTCCTATATCTCCTATATCTATTCCTCTCTTATATTCTTTCTCTCTCCCTCCCTCTCTCTCTCTCTCTCTCTCTCTCTCTCTCCTATCTCTCTTCTCGCTCTCTCCGTCTCCCCTCCCTGGGCATATGTTCCCTGTCTCTCTCTCTCTCCTATCTCTCTCCTATCTCTCTCCTCTCTCTTCTCGCTCTCTCCGTCTCCCCCTCCTTGGGCATATGTTCCCTCTCTCTCTCTCTCTCTCTCTCTCTCACTCTCTCTCCTCCGTCTCCCTTCTCTGGGGCCAGCTGAACCCTGCACCCTCTCGGACGTTGCCACCGGGCAGAGTTTATCGCCGTGCGCTCGACGTGGCTCTCGACTTCTCCCGGCCTCGAAGTCGGGCCTTCTGAACACGAGCACGGCTTCTCATACATCCGTCACGTGACGTTACCCATCGTTGTCATGGCAACATGAGCTGATGGTTCTTATTATAAACTTGTGAACCCCAAATAATCCAGCTGTTGGTGGGGGTCGTTAAGCGAACAATAAACATGTATAGCTTGACATGAAGTCTTTGTGTAAGGTAGGATCAGGAGGAGGATATTACCTCAACAAAGAAAATGATTAGGCTATAATAATATCATTCTTGATAAACCCAGAAGGTGGTCGATGAAGAATAATTAAAATGAATCCCACGAAGTACGAAGAAAGTCCAGTTACATTGAACGAATCAAAACAGCAGACAATGTAGATACGAACTAAAGGCCTACATTTGATCTGAGAAAGAAAAAAATTGTGAAATGAGATTAGAGATTCTATTTTGATTCCACGTTGATTTCCGCAAGTGTACATTGCACTAATGAAGGTGAACCCTCCTTTCGAAGGGATAAACGTACACTCAATTCCGCACAAATGAAACATTCGGGATCAGCTTCTATTTTTTTTTTCGTTTGTTGATTTTTATATTCCCATTTCTCCAACTCGAAATTCTGACAAATATAAGAATAACTCGACGGAAATTGCTTCTGAAATATTCGGTAGTCAATTTTAAGACTATACAGAATTTCACACTCACACACACACACACACACACACACACACACACACACACACCTCTCTATATCTGCAATATACAATCATTATCACGATAAGAAACATAACAGCATGTTTCAATATATAGGGTCGAAACCCCGAAAGTTCAATTGACGATGCATAGCCTACTTTTGTAACAACATCGCAACTTGATACAGAATCATTGTTCCCCAGCTAAGACTTTATATAAGATAGGATCGTTCGAATGGGGCAACACAAGGGCGATGTTATACCCTCTCTTCATCCCGCATAGGACCCTATGAAGACACGTCCTGTACCTCGATCTCAACCAATAACAAGCAGACAATCTTAAACTCTCTCGTTCTCTCTCTCACTCTCTATCACACACTCTACATCTGCAATACAATCATAATCAGATCAAGCCGAAGTGCCAGCTAGTTGACGACGCCCCCCCCCCCCCAGGCGTCGGGGGCGATATGCCGATAATTGTGAGCGAGAGACGGCACGCGAGAGATGGGGCAATAAAAGGATCATGTCGATGGAGAAGGGGAACGGAGATATGATATCCCTGCACGGCTATTATGTGAGCCTAATATATTCAGAAGAGGTGATGCGGCGGAAGGAAGCGGAGCGACTTGATCAAGATAGAAGCCAAAGATGGAGTAGCGAATTTTTGTACAGCAATGGTCCAACACAATTACACAGTGTATAGATAGATGCATAAATAAACTATACATAATAGATTATAAATAAATATAAGTATGGATGAATATAACTATAGTCATGATAGATCGATAAAGATAAATGCGTCAATATCTGAAAAATATATTACTACACAAAATTGGTACTCAAATTTTGATTTAATTTTCATTTCTTTGCTCCAGATAATTGCTTACACAGAACTTTTGAAACTGAATAATTCTGATACAAAAATCTGATCACATTCTAATTGTTGACGTTTTTTGATCAATTGTTGATTTTGAAGTTGATTGTCGAATGGCCGAGTTCTTGATGAATTGTTGAAGTTCATGAATTGTTGAATTATTGTCGTCGGTAATCTAATCGCGTGATCATTATATTGTTGATATTCTGATTTGTTTTTTCAACATCAAAACTTGATACAAAATTATAGCATAGACTTGGAACTTATATCTTTAGTCGATGATTATAGTACCCATCAAATAGTCCATTTTCATAATTCAATGCGCAGGCGCGTCCCGCCTCCTAGCAGCCTAGACCGCTGGTATTGCAATCATGGGAGTCTTAGACTGTTCAAAAAGTCAGCCCGCTTATCCACAGGGTTAAGGCGAAACACCAAGATCTAAAACTTGCATTATCTCTCGTCTTACTCTCTTTGACAGTGTAAAAATCTCTCAGTATATAGTAAACATATAAGTGATGAAACTACTATCATATTCCAACTTAATACGTTCACTGTATAACGCACAACCATACAAATCAAACGTGCTAAATAGCATTGGCAGCATATAGGACTTTCGAACTTGGGTAATAACATCCCGTCTAGTTCAAACGATCGCCGCTAGATGGCTCATTCTTTTCGAAAATGGTATATTGGGATAGAAGGTAGGATACCCTTGCAAGGTAGAATAATAGCATTCTTCCACCCCTACAGAAATAATATTCAATAAACACTTAATCTCAAGGTAATGATTCCAGGAATCCAAACATGTATAGGCCTACATTACGGAGAAAATGTCCCTCATCTTCTTATTGTAGCTCATTATATTGGATCTTTCTGTTCTTCTTATTCTTGAATTCTGTTTTTTTATCCTCCCTCTTTTGCTCTTGTATTTATTATACCATCGGTATTTTTTTTACGATTTTTTTTCGCTATACCGATTTTTTTTTTTTTCATCAATTTATTTATTCATTCATTTAATCATTGTTCATATAATGGTATAATAATTGTTATTGTTGATTCTTATTTTGACCAATGAGACTGAAGATTTACTTTTACTCAACGCAAATGACTGACTTGTTCATTATCCCTGGCGTTATTAGATCAATTGCGACTGTGAGTGTACCGTGGTAAACATGGCCAACTCGTCCACAAACAACAACAACAACAACAACAACATTATTCCCAGACATTTTTACCAACCGCATTCCTTAGTCTGTGTTTTCTCGAACCACAAACTACAGCTTGCATATAACTTTTTACTTATTCAAACTATTAAAACAAACTATAACTTAATGGCGTTCTATTCAAACTATAAAGACGGAAATAAAAGCTGAAAGTGCATGAATATCACCATCACTTCACCCTGTTACTTTGCCGAACGTGTTCGTCCATTTTCGTTCACGTCTCCCGCGCGATAGAGACATCTCTCTCGTCTCTCTCGCCGTACTAGGGGCGCGCGAGATGGAGTACGCGGTGCTTGTCGTAAAGCCGCGCCGGGCGGTTCACTTCTCTACAACTGAATTATTATCAGCCTGTGAATTCCTCATTCTCTCTCTCTCTCTCTCTCTCTCTCTCTTCTCTCTCTCTCTCCTCTCTCTCTCTCTCTCTCTCTCTCTCTCTCTCTCTCTCTCTCTCTCTCTCTCTCTCTCTCTCTCTCTCTCTCTCTCTCTCTCTCTCTCTCTCTCTCTCTCCTCTCTCTCTCTCTCTCTCTCTCTCTCTCTCTCTCTCTCTCTCTCTCTCTCTCTCTCTCTCTCTCTCTCTCTCTCTCTCTCTCTCTCTCTCGTGAAATAAAATGCGAAACATATGTGTGATGCTGGTCATTTCCTTTCTTCCTTGTTTTACAGTCTTGCCAACTCGCGGCACTAAAACAAGATGCGAGGCGGAAATGATGACTGAGAACGGCAAAAGTGTCGAGAGTTGTTTTTTTCCGTCATGTTTTCTTTCCAATTGCCTATCCATTATACTCCATAGTATGGATATAGTATTTATGGATATACGTCAGTCCACGGGGAAACAAGGACACAAACGAGGGATTTTCAAATCGTGTATTTTCAGCACTTTCTGATTATAGGCCTATGTAAGCCTATTCAGCTGAATGGAATTCAAGTGAGAATATTATATGTGAACTCTTGGAAAATAAGTCGACGTTAGTGATGAGTTTTTCCATGGTTATGCGGTCCATTTTATCCAATAGCCGTGCCGGTTTCAGATATCGGTGTTTACACGCGCCATTTATTGGAGACATTGGCATTCGACCTATTTATACTTTTATTTTAAATTTCACATAGTCGAATCGTTTCTGTTTCTATCCAATCGTAATTGTGTGAATATGAAAGCATACGTGTGGCTCAGGTGTCGAGGCTTACGGCCGTGCAAAGAACGCGGACACCTCGCGTCGTGCGTGCACGTGTCTGGTCTACCGTTTGTCGTCGTGACGTCACTGCTGGCATCGCCCGTGATCCAGATGTGTCCTCGACGGCAGGAGTGTGTACCCTGTGTGGCCCCAGTCACTGGAAGTAGCAGCTCCACTGTGAACATTATCGGAGGTCAACGCGGTGACTTTGTGTTTCGTTAAGACATTAGAATTAATTTTCTTGTCCACCGTGTGTCATGAAGTGAGCATTACCAATTCAGTACAAAATAAAGGATATAATCAACCATTCTTGTCAGCTGAGCCACCGTTTCAGAAGCTGAAGTCACCGTTGGGCGTGTGTTCGAGTTCCGCATAAGGCATGGGTTTTTGTAAAAGTCCTTTCACTCATCATATCGTAATTTCATTATCAGGAGGCTCATTCGTACCCCCGTATAACCTTGCTTCTGGTGGGGTCGTTAAGCAAACAATAATCGTCGTGAACAGAATCGCGTAATATGTATGGCTATACTTCTCGACTCGGAAGAAAGCGGTTCCCCGGATGCCAAAGAAATCGAATATAATTTCAGGAGTTATTTTCTAGTTTTCTCTGAAATTAGGGAAATGGATATCGTCATTTTTCGTCGAAATCCAGGTTTGGGGTTGTGGTGTTGCGTTGTGATGTGATGTGATGTTGTCGGGTCCCAACAATTTCACATGAGTTATGTACACCTGAAACATGTTTGTAGCGGTCGTGCACGCCAACTATTCGTTGCAAGTTCAGTAGTTCTTAGTTCGTATGCGTATATCTCTTTGAAGGTATGAAAAGATATGTAGGCTACTGATACAAGTGGCCGAGTGGTTATAGTAGCTACACTGAACCGTCATTCAGGTAGTCGGGGATCGATTCCCGCCATGGTCGACCACCCTGACAGGGTTTTTTCGTGGTTGCCCTCTGTCGTGTAGGTCAATACTGGGATGGTTCTTTAGCAATAGGTCCCGATTCCTTCCCACTATCCAAAAACACATGGTAAAATAACCATTCATCTCACCATCCCAACATCTCATATATCATTCACCGACACCAATAGATCGTAGTCATCAGTACAGTGCGTCGTTAAACACTATAAATTAATACAAAAATGATATATCATCTCAATACCATTTCATAGTTGTCATCAAAGTGATAATTCGCTAAATCGACTCATATATGCGCACTTGAACACAGATGTTCCTATTTCAATTTCCAACAATTGAACATTGGGTAATTGTACCATTGTTGTCAATTTTCTCTCATCTCTTCTCTGACTGACTATACCCGTGCCAATACCACGTGACAAAGAACTGTCATGGCGACTTTTCTGAAAGCCAATTGCAACAAAGCGAAAGAATTATTTGCGAAGAAATGGAAACATGGACAATATTTCTCTCCCCTTCTTTCCTTGTTTTATTCATGACGTCAATAAAAGTCAACGCGTAGCAGACGTACCAACCGCTTCTATATCGAGAAAAGATTAAACAATAATTGTCTGCAGTTGTTTCATAAAAAAACAGATGGTTTCGAGTTGTTACGTTGGTAAGGATGTATAGTCGTCGTTATGGCAAATGGCCACATCAGACGAAACTGCTCACAATTATTATGGTGAGATAGACTTGGAGTGATAAATACTTCATTAGAATGTCCCGTCCGAACGATCCTACCTTGGCATTCTTGACAAAGACTGCGTTAAACAAAGACAAAGATGTGTTAATTGAGGTAATTTTCAATCAAGATACTAAAATATCATTTTCAATCAGGGATAGTAACAAGTTAGTTCGCTGATTATCGCTGAATCAGCACATTTTTGTTTTGAAAAAAACAATTTAGTGTCAGGTGTTCGATGTTTAAGAAAGAAAATCGCAGCATTCGCGTTGTAGGGGTTATAGGATGAGTGAGATATTTGTATGAAATGTAATGGAAACATTCACACCTTGGTAACCGCGAACACGATTTTCATGAAACTTGTAAAATGTGCCCGTTATAGTTATCTTGACAATATTTCAAAAATGAATGCTTTCGGATACAAAGTTGGCAATTCAACATTTGCATTTTGAGATGAAGAAATCTCTAATCTTATTATTATATATATTCTTACCATATTCATCTTGTTTCCCTTCTTTTTACTGAATTTTACTGCTTCTTCTCTCTCTTGTTTCTTGTATTCATCATAACATTGGTGATTCCTTTTCAATTTTTCTCTTCAAAACAATTAATTAATTTATTCGTTAATCTAATCATTTTTATTTGTTATTTTCATCATAATAAGTTGAACCTACCATACTAGAAATATAGTTTCGTGGGAATCTGTTTCTATGGCCTGAGCAAAGAATATAAAACAAAGACCTGCCTTGAACTAAAAGTAAGTCTTCGTTCACGCTCATCCATACATATACAATATCACAACATCAAAATATCACCCTAGTTTATAATATTCTACAGGGTTTTCATTTCGAGAATTTTCTTCACTTTAGTTTGAAATCCTGCAAACTTGTGTGCCACCGAGTGTACTTCGACTTATGTCATTAAAATATGCCTCACACCCGAAAACGGTTCCGTTTGCTTTGTTCATTGGATTTCCTCTCGCGGCTAATTTATTGTAATGGAATCAAGACGGAAGAAAACCGGAAAATTTCATCTCGGTAGCTGATTCGACGGAAGATATACACACAACGCTGTGACTGATTGGCGGAAGAGAAACATTTGTACAGCCAATGATGTGATTATCATGGCAGGACGCGGTTTCTGTCACTTCAAAATGATGAATAGTTATTGGGAATAATCATTCTTCTCTGAAAGTAGACAATTAACATTTGAGAGATGGTTTTTGAATCACAATGGGTGGTTTCCTGTAGATTCATTCTTGAGTGTTGTGTATTTGCGTCCTCAAGATCTGAAAGACATTTGCACTTGGATTTTTACAAAGTCCTTTAGAAAGTTCATTTAAAAAACCTTCACAAAGCTGGATCTCCACAAAATTCCTGTCGTTATTTTTGAAAGGATGAACTCAAAGAGACAGCCATCGTTTGGAATCCTCATCTCTAGGCCTACTCGACTGTATTTGGCAAAATATAAAAGTAATTGGTTGAAAGTCTTTGATATCACTGAAAATGAATTGTTGAAACCAATACGTATCGAAAGCTCACTTTCTCGCAGTTCCATTTTGTAGCGTTTTCCGTTGCTGGTTTTCGTTTCAAATAGTTGACATTTCCAGTAGCCATGATGTGTTTTGATGTCCATTCCGTTTCATGTCAATATCTCGCTTTCACAACGCTTGTGCGTGCTTTTTCTAAAAAAAAAACGAATCTATTGATGCGTGTCCACAATTTCGAAGCGGAGAAAATTCTGAATTCTCTTCATCTCACACACAACAACATCTTCCTCCAAACACGACAGCGTTTCTCCTTCGCGTGATCGGCTACCGTGATTTTCCTGGACTGTCTTCCGAGAAAAGCTCTTTGTGATCGAACGTTTGGCGAAGATCGAGAGTTGGAAGTGAGATCTGTCGGACGGAAATGATATTTCCTTGAACAGCCTCTTACCTCTAGCCTCTCAGCCTCTATTAAATCTCAACGAGATTGAATGGAGTGATAGATATAGATAGAGTTGTAATAGAGTGATATAGTTTTAATAGATTCAATAGATTTAAACCTTAGAGTGACAAAGTACCCGAAATGTTTGATTTTTCGGCGGCCATGACAGAAGAAGCTTCTGAATAAGCCCTTCTATATTATTACATCAATAATAAAGAAAATATACAAAAGGCTTCGATGAATTTGAAAAAATGTCACTGATAGAGGAGGGAAGCTGTGCCTAGACTTTTTTTCATCCTACTATATGGTAATCAGAAAAGTGCAACATTAAATTAGTTCTTTCAAAAACTTACGATGAAGAGAAATTAGTGTATATTAACACAATACGTGCAGAAATTAGCACTGATCACAATATTACAACTCTAAACAGTAAATCTTGTGAAAAGTAATCATAAGTGCTTACCTGTAGTCAGAATATGATCTAGAATCGGAGTAAAATATCGGAATGTTCGCCTTTGATAGAGTGTCAACAGTAGAATATATGTTGACAATAGAATGTCAACAATGTCTTCTTACCCTCATTTGTCATCGTTGACGTTAGTTCCTGCTCACATAGTTTCAATCTATTTCAATCTAATTGAAATATCAGAAATCTCTTTTCTCGTTTTTACATTATCCCTTTCATTTTCGGGGGCAAAAATGAGTATTGAGATTTGACAATTGAAACATCTTTGGAAGGGATCATATTCTCACTTTTCAGTTCATGTTTGTAAAGTGCTATACATTTAGCATATGGATATGTACAGGATACAATCGCGACTGTCCGTTCTATTAATTGGCTGAATCCATTAATGCATCCCATTTCTATATTCCGGGTACCCGGGTAACAGAATAATACCCAGGTGATGTATTACCCATACTCAAACCAGGTACCCGAAGGCATCATATATATATATATATATATATATATATATATATATATATATATATATATATATATATATATATATATATATATACACATAACAGACATACATACATACATACATACATATATATATATATATATATATATATATATATATATATATATATATATATTTGAAGCCTATGTATCAAAGCTCATCCTGTCAATCGTGGGCAAGTTCTGTGTGTCCGATGTCAGCTGTGGCCGTGTTTGCGGACTTGCGGCTGCATGTCTTGCGGCAGTCTTGTCTGTGTACTGAGCCGCAGCAGTCGATAGCGACTCGAGATGAAGTTGTCCTGTAAGTTCAAGTCACGCTGCGGTCTCGAATCTCATGCTCGCGGCGCGGTCCGACAAGTTCTGCTCGCCAGCCATTCGTCGACCACAATGTAGACTGAAATGAAAAGTATGTGTCGTCCATTCCGTTTAAGGGGAACCTACCCTTCGTGTAACATTTTAATGTGTCATCGTGACATTTAAACGATATTACATATTGTATAGTGGAATTGCCTCACACCATTCAGAGAAGTATCTAATAGCTAGAATATTGTCGATCCATAACAAACATTCTCAATATGTTACGTGTTATCTGTATGTAACGGTACGCAGTGGAGTAAAATTCGATGGCAAAAACATCAAGTGTCTCTGTTACATATTTAAGTGATCTTTCCACCTTTCTTTTTATTTAATTCGACTCATAGTATATTTTCGACAAATATTGTATGCATCAGCCATCAGATGATGTATTTGTTAATTTTGTATCGTATACACGGTTGAAGTTGTATGTATGATGATGCAAATTTGCGTTCATCACCTTGGCTGGGCATTGCGTTTTAATTTCATTTCATTTTTTTTGCTTCCTTTTTTCTTATCTTTTCCTTACTCTTCTTCTTGTCCACTCCCTCAATATGCTTGAAACATCCACAAGCGTGGACAACTATGGCAAAGTACACGGTCATGAACATAGGCGCAAATGACCTCGCTGTCGACGCGCCTTTGAACCCTATCATTCATCCACACATTTCTTAGGTGTGTGCGTATTACTGATTCATATTCCATCCTTCTTCAAAAACGATTCTCTGCCCTCTGCTTGTTCATATACCGTGCCGTGCTATTGCAGGCTGATAGTAAATACACGTGCTATCAATTTGTTTCTGGGGTACGTTTATCAGCGTCTTTCCGTGTTCTGGGAGGGAAGGTTTATGGGGGGGGGAGGGGAGGGAAGAGGTCGAGATTGATACGTCGCGGCCTCTTTTTTACTACATAGTTCATCTTTTACGATTTCAAATCCTCCTCACACAACGGAGATAGTAAATGAACGTGTGCATCGCCGTGATAGACTATAGTGGGATGCACGATCTTTGTCTCTAGACGTAGCTATACCCCCACTTGGAACTTCCCCTTGAAATAACATCCTATGCCTGGCTATAGCTCCAAAAGACTGGGACTTTGATTGGATAATTTTCTCTAGTTGAGCTAAATACCATGACAATACGAAATAATAACAGTCAAGATCTCTAAGAACGCAAAATTGTGACCCATTTTCAGCCCACCTGAACAGCAGTGCTAGGATTTTGTGCTAACAACAATGGAAATTCACAAATACTGGACATGTTGCTATGGTAATTACTAATTAGCTCTACCAGTGAATAGAAATCAATCAAAAGCTTCAGGCTCGTGGAGCTAGCCAGGCCTAGGACGTTATTTCAAGTGGTAATTGCGGTAAGGGCCTATGGGGCCTTGTGTCTGTACCATAACTTGAAACCAAAACTAAACCAATTTTCAAAAGTAACCTCGAAGGACATCAAAACCTTGGGGCTAAATTTGAATGAAAAATGACGCCATTTTTGTCTCTAATTTCAGAAAAACCCAAATATCATCATCTCGATTCCAGAAATCATAAATAATGTATTTGTCCTCCAGAGACCAAGAGTCATGACGTAGGCATTACCCGATTCCGAAACATGAACTGAATCGGGTAGCCTGTCTGTCTACATCACGATTCAGAAAATGAGGTGAATCTGAACATGAATTGCTATTTCTATTCATTAATTATTATCATCAGAATAATAAATTATTAGGATTATTATTCATTTTCTCATTATTCTCCAGAATGAGGGAAGAATATAGCATCATTATTAATTCTCATCTAGCCCCATGATTGTGATGTGCTTGAGCTATTAGCTAATCTACTGTATAATACATATTTGTATGCCTGTACATCTCCATAATGGACTTGTATAGAGGCCTACAGCTTCAACCAGAAGTAAAAGTGCTTTTCCTACCGAGTGATTTTGCATGGGATTTGACAAGTACCAGGCAAACAGAAGACAGCCTCTGACGTATGTCTCAATATATATACAACAGATGTGAATGTTGGGCATCCCTATAATCTCCGTAGCGCAAAGAGTTCCCATCAGGGGATGTCTCACAGATATGAATGTTCATAAAACGTGAACCGTGCAAGATATCAAATTACTGAATAGGCCTACATCATAAGATGCAGACACTATTTGTCGAGAATGTGATGTGTCAAATATAATATAAAGGTTGAAAGATCACTTGTATGTAACAGTAACTCTCTATGTAACAAACAGACCTCACAGCGCACCGCTACATTCAGACATCACCTAATGTATTGTGAATGTTTATTATGATATCGACTGTATTTTCTATAAGATCTTCTCTGAACGGTGTGAAGCAGTTTCACTACACTATATGTTCATCCGAAGAGTTACTACGATCGTTCATATGCTACGTTGACACTAATAATGTTACGCGTTGGGTAAATAGCGACTCACTATTTTCAAAATCTGCCACCCTCGGTAGCTCAGTGAGCTGAAGCACTGCTTCAAAAACTGAAGTCACCGTTGGGCGTGGGTTCGAGTCCCGCATAAGTCATGTGTGTTTTTGTTGACGTCCTTTCACTTATCATGTCATCAGAGTTTCATAATCACCTGCTCATTCGTATCCCCGTATAACCCAGCTGTTGGTGGGGTCGCTGAGCAAATCATCTCTGTAAAACCCTCGAGTTTCTTTTCACCCTCTTTCGTGTGCGCAGTGATCCAACCCCGTGTCCAGCAGTATACATGTCGACTCTCTAAGGCCATGACGTCACGACCCTATGATGTCACGGCCTCGTGGCGATCTGTAACCGAGTTATGGGCTCCTGATATCTCCACGCCATTACACTTGTCATTGGTCCGCGCGGCTCGGGACCCGCGGTCGGCGCACGGCGGGTCGCCCGACCGGCTGCGGTCAGGGGGCAGGGGATCGACTCTAATGGCGGCCGGAACTTTGATTTATTGGATGAGCGTTTGAGTGAACACGTTGTGTGACTTCCACGCAATGTGTCGCTGTTTTCTTGTGTTGTGCGCGCTCCACAGATAGACGGGTCTGATTGGTAGTAGGCCTACATACTATACAATTGGCAGCTGCCATTCTTCGGATCGTCGGTCCATATGTCATCAGATGCAGACGTTGTTGTTGTTGTTGTTGTCGTCGTCGTCGTCGTCGTCGTCGTCGTCGTCGTCGTCGTCGTCGTTGTTGTTGTTGTTGTTGTTGTTGTTGTTGTTGTCGTTGTTGTTGTTGTTGTTGTTGGGTAGCCGCTATTCATTGGGCCGTCGGTCCATATGTCACCAAATGCGGACGTTTTTGTTGATTTTGTGTCCGTCGTTGTTGTTGTTGTTGTTGCTGCTGTTGTTGTTGTTGTTGGACAGCTTGTTGCTTGCAGATTGTATGTCGCTGTGGCGTTACTGTTAGTGTTGGTGACTGGTGACTCATATGCGCGGCGACGCAGAGTGTATGTCGCTGTGGCGTTACTGTTAGTGTTGGTGACTGGTGACTCATATGCGCGGCGACCATGGATCGACTCTCCACGCTGTCACCTTTCTGTCAGAGCGGGTTATGGTTGGGGTAATTTTTTTCCACATTTCGATCACAGAAACAAAAATATCTGCACAAATGTTGTGATTTTCAACTATTATTTTTAGTCTCATTCAAAAACTGACTTAAATGCAGAAAAAATATTGCGACTCGACTGGAGTCGTCCCTAAGTTATTCCAGAATCCATTCGAACCACCACATAGGCCCCTACTATCAGAGAGTTTTTAAAAAATAAGTTTGTTTTTCCCATATGTTCGAGATCTCTTTACCCCCGGCTATTCCTCCGTCTCTCCTCTATCCTTTAGCACTAACCGTCGGTCGGGTTTACCCTCGGAGGAATTGTACTGTTGTTTGTCGAAGGCTTTGTTTGCATGTGGTCAGTCGGCCGCTGTGATTTCCAACTCCCCCGTGGAGGGATCTGTTGATGACGTTATCGATTCCTGACGTCCACGCCGTGGAAGTGATACACTGGCTTAGAAAGGGATGGTGAGTGTGTAAAGGCAGCTCTAATCTAAGGGCTGCGTGGTTATGCATATACCAGGCCTATGTGGTGGGCCAAGAAAATTTGGAGAGAATCTGAGTTTCATTGTATTTCTTGAAAATGGTACCAACTGTACTGAAAATCAATTGCCCTGCCGCCCTCCATAGAGCAGTCGGCTGAGGCATCGCGTTATTAACTGAAGGCCGAGTTCTGAGTGTCGTATTAGGATGGCTTTTTGTGAACGTACTTTCACTTATCATCACTTCATAATTTCATTGATCATCCGCTCATTCGTACCCCCCAAAAACCAGCTGTTTGTAGGGTCGTTATGAGCAAACAATAATCAATCAACTAACTGAACTTGAACTCGGCTGTCCTGAAAATCGACGGGGGGTCTGAAGAGCGAATACTGGAAGAGATACTACCAAGAGTGAACGTGGCTTGAAATCAACTATATTAACAAACCAGTTGATCTAAACTCATACTTATTGAGCCAACTGGACAGAAGTTTAGGTCCCCCAAATTTTGCTTCCCAAATTTTATTCGACACAAACCCTCATCCATCTTAACCTCAACCATTACTAAATTACTTATGAAACATGTAATGAGTAGTTGTAACTACTGTAAAGGCTGCTCAAGAAATAGAAGTTTGGGTCAGTTGGTTTTCACTTTTCAGGACAGTTGGTTTTTGGTACAGTTGACCTATCCCCTATTTCATGTGGAGAGAAAATAAAAATGTGGAGAGAAAAGAAAATCACTGGTTGTATGGTTGTGGCAACCAGACCAACAGCTGAGTTATTGAAGTCGCTGTGTGTGTTATGAGAGACAATTGCATTTTTCGATTCAAATAATAAGTTGATAGACAATACTTTGATGGATTTTAGAACTTCAAAAATTATAGAAGTATTGTTCAAACTACGACGGAAAACGGTTGAAAGTTGGCTATGTATAGAGCAATTTTACAAAATTTTCTCTATATCTTTTCAAGGATTTTTCGACAGTGAAAGTGAAACACATTCGAAGTTCAGATTCGTTCAAACTGTCTTCCCATACGATAATCGAAATTGATGTGATTTTTCAATCATGCACTTTTAAGAGAATGAGAAAACTCATATTTATTAAATATGCCAGATGAATACAATAATTACGCTTGTACAAGGAGTATACAAATCCTATGAAAAATTGTCTCTCCACAGTCAATTGATGACTCACAGTCTCCGTCCCCTTGACGTCACGAATCATACCATCCAATCAACAGGGCTGTTAGAACTGTATAGTGAAATTCAAATATCCAATCGGGTTATCTCCAAATGACCACGAATGATATAGATCCAACTGGCCTGCTGGTGAAGCCACGCCTATTTCGAGTCGTCACTTGCATAGCATCTATCCAGTTTATACGGCCAGTGTTTACGTTAGTTAGATACATTTAACCGTCTTCAAGGTCAGCCCTGACATCATTGGTCACCTATCCCCGCCATCCCCATCTCTTGTCCTTGTCCTTGTCCTTGTCTCCCTCGTAATCACGGCTCAGCAGAGGATCAGCCTACTCCAGCGTGCCGTGCTGACGGTGTCGGCGGGACCGTGCCTCGAACCGTGTTGACCAATCAGAAGACCCGGCAGAAGTTTTACTCCAAGCCTAGACCGATCACGACCGTTCATCTGATGCAGGCCATATAATTATGTATCTGTGAATTTAAGGCGTCTCAGTCTCCATATAGGGCGAAAAGTTCCCGCCAGGGTGATTTCACAGATGTAACTGATCATAAAACTTGAACCGTGCAAGATACAGAATTAGTAGATACATCATCCGATGCAGACAACAATTGTCGAAAATGCTAATGAGTCAGATTCTGTAATAATGAAGGTAGAAAGATCACTTGTATTTTTTTTAACATCGAAACTTGATACAAAATCATTGTTTCCCAATTGAGGCTGTGGATGAAAGATGGGATCGTTTAGACGGGGCACCACAAGGGCGATCTTACCACCCCATTTTAAGTATTATTACCACTTGTATGTAACGGTAATACTCGATATTTTAGATATCGATTTTTACCTCACTGCGTACCGTTACATGCAAATATAACATGTAACCCAATGTGAATGTTTTATTATGGATCGACAGTATTTCATAATTAGTATACGTCTGAATGGTGTGGAACAGTTCAACTCATTATGTTCAGATTGAACGCATCTACGATCGTTTATACGTAACATTGACACTGCAAATTTTACGCCAAGGGTTGGACAGCCTCACCTTGTGATATTCCATCACTAGGTATCATACGGACAGGTAAAGGACTAGAGTTCTGTTCAAGCCATGTATACATATAACGATTTAACGACGGTTTTGGACCTCGAACTATATATTGCGTTCGCGCATCTTCGGTGATGATTCTTGTTCATGTTTTACTGACGTTGGTATTTTCTTGTTTACATGTAAGATCACATTCCGTATCTGGTGATCTAGTCTATCACCTTCACCAGCCGCTGTTAGGCAATCGTCTGCCCGCCAACGATTAGAATAACGTGAGTGCATGTACTTTAGTGTTATTTACATTCGCGTTTGTTCTTTAGTTTCACTAACTCACCTTTATTACCATTACATTTTTTTTTCTCGTATACATTTTTTTTATATTACTCTTGATACTCAATTTTTGTATTACGAAAAAGTTTTTTAAAATAATGTCTCTATTAAATTTTTTTCACATTTAATTCTCTTATTTGAAAAAATAATGCATTGTTTTTATAAATTTTGTTATACTGTGTCCGTGTGGCAACCGTTTTGGCGGCAGTGTTTTCTCTCTTCTCTCTCTTATAATTAATAATTATTTTTAATAACATCGAAACTTGATACAAAATCATTGTTCCCCAATTAAGGCTATGGATGAAAGATATGATCGTTTGGACGGGGCACCATAAGGGCGATCTTACCACCCCATTTTGATTATTAAAAACTAATGAACTTCAACATCAGGACTGCGTTGTCTGTAAACATAATTTTTCGCCGTAGATAAAAGTCTTTCAGTATAAACATACGAATGTTGATATCTTCCACTTTGAACCAAATCTCGTGGGCAATGATCACTTCTTTCCCTTGACAGCAGATGTAAAGTTTATCATTAAACAAAATGGACAAAATAAATAAGTGATAGGCCTATGATGTTATAATTAGGCCTATCACTCTACTAATTAGTGGTCGTGGCCAATTAGTACTTCATCCAAGCATTTGCTTCTGAGGACTGTGGGATACCACGAAATACCAAGTCAGGATGAAAAAAACTATATATATATATATATATATATATATATATATATATATATATATATATATATATATATATATATATAAATATATATATTTATGTATATATATATATATATATATGTACTATAGGCCTATATATAATCATTTTTTACTCATTTTAATTTTATAATGTTTCATTTGCATACTTTTTTATTCCTTTCACTTTCCTGTTTTTACGATTTATTGTGATCTCTGTTCGACTTCTATTAGTCAAGCTATGAATTGTACTGAACCAACTGTACTAAAATCAACTGACCTAAACTTCTACTTGAGCAACCTGTACAGAAACTGAAGTGGGAGGTTTGACTCCTCCTCTTTAGAAATTCCATTCGACACGAACCTCACCCTTCACTAGAGTCTATAGAACATTCAATGGGTGGAAACAATTTGTGAAGAGGAGCCAAACCCATCAGTTTCACTTCTATAAAGGTTGCTCAAGAAATAGGAGTTTAAGTCAGTTGGTTTTTAGTACACTCTGTTTTTAATACACTTGGTATTACAATTGATTCTAAGTACAGTTATAACTAATCCCCGAGACATTAACGATGTGAGGAAACCGTATTGAACCAAAGCTCTCCACACGTCAGAAAATACGGCACTTCCACCAAAAACTAGAATCTTCAACTTGTTGACTTGTTCAAGTGACGCTAGCGTTGTCTTCTAATCAATAATCATAGGGTCGAACTTCAAGTAACTTGTAACTAATCCAATCATACTGCTATACTTGTGTCCACGAAAGTAGCATGGTCGTCTACCAACATGAACATGAAGCCCACCTTTATATTTGTATGAAATTTCTGAAATTGAGATGATGTCGTCTAGTTTTATCCAAAATTAGGGATATAAATATTGTCATTATGCATCAAAATCTAGTTTCAGTGTTTTGATGTCCTATAAGCAATCACTTGGGGCCTACGTGCAGTCACATCGTACATGAATGAAGCCCCAGAACCGAGTCTGGAGTAGACTCTAAACATGCCTCAAAAACCCTGTTCTGAGGTGGTGTGAAAGCCACTTGAACTTTGAGCTCAGTCGCTAAGTGTGACTCGCACTTGACTCGCCCTCGACCAATCAGGAGCGAGCACGTTGTCGCGAGGCGCGGCGTGCGTCGAGCATCAAATTAAGTCAATTGTAATTGCTACGTACGTGGTCTGTTCGTCAGAGAGCTTAGTCTCGAGAGCTTGTACGGCTTGCCAACACGTCGAGGTATTATCTCGAGTGCTTTGGCCACCGTTCAATGTACTGAGAGAGAGGAGAGGGAAGGGGGTGAGAAAGGGACAGGGGAAGGGAGAGATAAGCTTACCGATTTCATTATCGGTTGAACGAGCAGATACTTTCTTTCTTCCGATTGGACGGAATATGAACATTTTCAAAAGTATAATTATCAATAAGATTTTCAGTGGATTTCGGAAGTAAAACTCTTTCGTAGTTCACATTTGTCATAGGATTGTATTGCACTAACGGGTTCCACTTCATTTGATCCGGTAGGTGAAGGACAAATCGGACCTGGTTCGATCCCCGCCTCCCTCCATCTTCACAAGGATTTTCCTAGATTCCCTAGCTGTATAATCTAGGCTGATGCTGGGATTTGTTTGTTCCTACAATAAAAGCCACGACCGTCCCTTCCCCTCTATCCTTCCCATCATACATGAGAAACCTTGATACATCTCATCATCCTATCATCCCATTATTCATTCATCCGACACTAATGGATCTAATTTATCATTACAGTACGTTGTTGAACCCAATATCGAAAAATAAATATATAATTTTATATTCCTTCAATTTGTTGGGTATTGCCTATAGGCGTATATTATCCATCTATAGACAATTTATACATTTTCTTGCATAAAAAACGTGCTCACTTCATTTTTTTCACGGTTATGTTATGTATTTGCAGTCCAGGGCTATACCATGACGTCATGATAGCCGTGACGCGTCGTTGACATGCTGGACCTAATGACGTGTTTTTCATGAGCTTCGACGACGTTGTTTGGACAAGATAATAGGCTGTTTTATCGTCTCAATATCGCACCGTCCGTCGCGACGCCAAAGACTAACAAAACTGCACCTCTCTCTCTTTCTCTCTCTCTCTCTCTTTCTCTTTCTCTTTCTCTTGCACTCAGCACAAGGTGTGAGTTTCTCTCTTGACTTTTGTTGTTGTTTTTACATCTCGTTAACTCGACCAGCTATAGGTGCGAGAGAGAGAGAGAGAGAAGGGGGGGGGGGGGTAGGGGTTGTTTTTAATGTGAATGTCACCGAATAAACTGAGCCATTTAACTTTATATACGAGAATACAACGGCTATGCATACCGTGAACTATGCATATATTCTATGCATAAACTATGCATACCAGAAACCGAAGCTATTAAAATGTCCCTTAATCGGGGAAAATCGAGCTCATCGCCTAATAGTCGACACATAGCCGGCAGAAAAGCGGCGACCTGTGATTGAAGCTAGACTTTCACGGTTCGCTCAGCGAATTCGCAAACCGGATATGTTAGCCGCCATGTTGGAAAAACGACCAATCAGTGACGAGAGCGACGAGAGCGACGCAGTTTCTGAATGTTGAGCTCGGCCCAACGTGACAGCTCAGTTTAAGCGAAGCGCTAACCGCGTTCATGGAAGAACAGCATTTTAGTCCTGGATTTCGTTCACGTTGAGTCGAGGTTTGGTGTGGGGACGAAGGTATTGGTGACTAGCGGTCAAAGAGTGTGGGGGTAAGTTTCATCGTGACGTAGCTGGTGGTAGGCCGAAGTGGCACGGAACTACCCGATCGAACACAGTAACCGAGGCAACCAATTTAATAACATATGGACCGAACTAAAACATACGTTACACATAATTAAGGACTCCATACGATTCTTTTGGCTTTGGCCTGTATATGTGTGTTTCAACCGTCAAAGATGGGGCCATTTAGCTGACAATTGTTAAATTTCAAGAAGTTTTCAATTCGCCAAAAGTCTGAGGGCGTGTTCGAATGCTACAATTATCGTAATGATTCTTTTTGCGACGCCATCGGTCGTTCATAACGTCACAAGTTATGTCCGAGAGCTGAAAATATAAAACGAAAACAAAAATCAGAATCAAATCGAGAGAGCACACCATCAGTTCATATTCTAGAGACATATAATTCTTGATTCTTTGAAATATTGATACTTTGTCAGAATGTCCGAATGCTGTCAGAGCCTTCTGGATTGAAATTTTATAAAAAATTGAGTTCGAAAAAGAATTATAGTCATAATAGCATTGACCTTGATTAGCTACTTGATGACGTTACAAACCAGAGCCACATTGTTCATTACATTTATTATGTGAATTTAAATTACACTTCATGAAGACTTTTTTCAGACATTATTTGTCTAAAATGTGTTGTCAAAAATGGGTTTGTCGTGAAAGCTATTAAAACGATGAAAAGCTATCTGACAGGTCCCAAGTCGACGAAATATACTAGCAAACGTTTCTTCCTCCGTACTAACATAAGGTCCCCCTGTAAGGTAGGCCACACAGCAAACGAGCACTGGCAACGAGGTGCCTGGAATAGCCAGGAATACACGGGAATAGCCACAGCATGCCAGGGAATACATGGGCAGTGATGCGACGTCCCGAGGGACACATCGTGTTTTAACAACAGATATTATGAACTTTAGCACTTTACTTCGACATAATGGCGAGAGAGATGGCGAGAGACATTACTCCTAGTCCGAGTAGCGAGTCTACATCAATCAACAAATGTTGGCTATTGACTGAAAAAATAAAGGCTATATAACTTGAATATATGGGCCTACAGCTAACTAACAACACACAATGAGAACTCATCTATCCAAGTTCCCGAGTCAACGTTTCTATCGTATTTTGTATTCTCTATACTATCAATTATTATCATAATCAAAACAGTAACAAAAACAGTATTTCACGAATATCGAATGAAGAAACTCCAGATAAAATACTCAATTCATGTTCTGTCGAATATATATTGAAGCCTTCTGTGCCCAATATTGTCGGTAATGGCCGGTCCGCCGCTGGATGTGTGAGAAAGTTATCGGTACTCCAAGCTGGGATTCTGTTGATGGTGTTATTTGGGAATGTGTCAGATCCAATCCAACTTAGTTGTTGTTGTTGTTGTCGACGTCTTGTCCGGCGAGACTCGGCTCTTTCTGCCGGACTTTAACGAAGTTTTAACATACTTCTCGGGGAAAAGAGAATAAAGTGAACGCGATGGAAGATGCTTCGTGTCGTGTAGTCGAATGTCTCGGAGAGATGTACTTTTAGTTTCATCCGAGACAGATATCTCCGTGAAAATATCGGCCGATGAAAATATAAGACCTGTGAGAGTCAAGATGAAAGGGAAAGGGATGAATTTCAGATTTAGTTTCGATAAACTACATAAAACGAGTGATATCTTCAACAGGTTCAATAATATGGCGGCCAAACTAGTTGAAACTAATCAACAATAGGCCGAAGTGACGTTTTAAAATATGTCACTCATTCATAACCTGTTGATACGATTAAAACACTGCATTAAAAAGCTGTAACTACATTCATTATACATGCACGTGTCATCATGTACAATTATTGTACCTGTATGTTGAATAAGTGTTAATATAATTAATTATCACCTATATGGTGGTAAGATCGTCCTCGTGGTGCCCCGTCCGAACGACCCTACCTTCCCATCCTCAACATCAATTAAGGAACAATGAATTTTCATCTGGTTCTACTTGTTGATAAAAAAAATCAAGTTCCACAACAATACATTTCCTTTGAACCTCACTATAGTCGAGTTTATTACTTCTCCTGTCTTCTTCTTGTCAGTATATCGTCTTCCAGTGCCTTCTCCCCTTGCAAGGCTGGATGGATGTGTTTCGCACGGGAGGAGGGAGAGGGGGGAGACGTACTCCTCTCGGAGTTGCTCCTTCTTTACGACGACCATCCGCTTCTCGTGGTATCGGCCTCGATTGATTTCACATGAGACTCGAGGTAGCTTGATATCGGGTTGCTGGCGGTTCGAAACCCTCGACCGGTAACAGTACAGAGTAGGCGAGACGGACGATCGGGGCAGGCATAAGTGAACAGCAGAGCACTCTTGTGAACATGTGCTTTTTGTTTTTCCGTGTAGACTTGTTTTTATTTTGTAGCGCCTGTTATAGGAAAACGTATTGGTAAAAATGGACGGTAAATTTCTTCGAGTAAGTTTGATGTGGATGAGAGAGTTGAGAGCGAGAAAGAAAGAGAGAGATATAGAGTCAATTTATAGAAACTTCGGTTTGTAATTGCCGAAAGATCTTGCTCAAATCAAGTAGTTTGTGGTGAAACTACCAACAACAGATAAAATGTGAAGATGTTGAAGAAATGTCGTCTTCAATACATGCATGTATTGAAGCCGACATTTGCATGCATGCCATAAGCTGCACACTGGATCCTTATGTGGTCTACCAAATTATTGTATTCATTCAAACAACCAATAAATTATTACCACTATCACTATTATCAATCTAGGAGTTTCATGAGATGCTAGAGATCTGAGATTTCATGGCAATTGTATATATACTTGCGCTTTTCATTTCAATAGATGTTCACCCAGCGGTCAGTTATCAGTCAAGTTCGAAGTGGCTATTTGTCTGACCGGAAATAGGTTTTAGATTGATTTCAGTTTAGAGTAAACTAGTTCAGTATGTTCGTTTTGTTAGGTTAGCTGGACAGGTTAGTTTGAGTTAGGTTAGGTTGGCCTTGACACTTGCGTTGGGTTAGTTTGGGCTGTGCGCAACAACAACAACAACGTCTGCACGTGGTTCACGTCTGACATAGACCGATGGTTCGATGAATAGCAGCAGCCGGAAATATTGTCATCTAGCGTGGACTTGGAAACCGAGAGAAATCAATCAATCCTCAACGGTTGATCCACTTGAATCAATTGACGTGATTGTGAATCAAACACTTGAGAAATGATGACTTGTTTTAAATTGTGCGTCTCGACTTCGAACTTTCATTCCATGGTGTGCTTTTAAGAGCGCATGGAAGTCAGATAACGAAATGTCAGATTTGCTAATGATAACTTTCGAACAACATCCTATCCTATAATACAACAGAAACACAGTTCTCTTCAATAACTCACAAGTAATATGCTTTCAAATTATTACTTTATGATCCTTCCATTTTCACAGGTATAGCTAAGCAAATGTGTATTCACATTCTCTATTTCATTTAGTTTTCATTCAGTCTTTATTTTGTTTTCATTCGTTTTTCATAGGATACATGATGAACATGTTACCACCGATTGTGATTTAAAATCTGGTATAACACTAAAATTGAAGTAACATTTAAAATGATCCACAATTTTATTTTGATCTTTGTTCAACAAAAGAAACTTGATAGCAATATTGAATTGTGATGAATCGATGATTTGTATCGCCGCTGTTAGATGGATGGTTTAGTAGTCTTCTGCAATACACTATATTAGCAGTTGTCTTCGTTTGGCAGAACGCGTGGGGAGTGTCAGTAGCACTCCTGGTGGTGAGAGTTGTCTTAAAGAGAGATGCATTGTTCTTGATAACATTACATATCACTTGTGTATGTACAGACAGGGTAGTGGGATAATATTTAGCTCCTTAACGCTAGTCTACAGGATTCTTCTTTGGACATATTGAACATCGAACTGTTTCTGCGTTTCACTCCTTTCTTCATTTATTCTCGTTCTTGACTAGTTCTCATGCTCGGAGCACCTTGTTTTTAGCTGTATACCTGTGAAAATAACCGAATTAGACGAATGAATCTACTAATTCTGTTCAGAGAAAGATAACGTGGTTGCTCCTTTGACACGTTATTCAGAACTTACATTTCATTCACCCGTACTATTTTTGAATTCACTTCTGTAATTTTAAGACCTTTATTCCACCCTCATCTGAATCGCTACGCCTCACTGTAGAGAGAAGAATATTCCGTATAGAATCTCTCGTTTGCCGCCTTGGACGAAGAATGAAGACGTTTATAATTTATTGTCTTCGCAGCCCCGTCCAGATCGTCTTCAAGAGCTTCACCTGAATTATTTTTACAAAACAATAATATTGATCTGCTCAACATCATTACAGAACCTCACCACTTTTCTCGTAAACCTAAATTCAAATATCCGTTTCCTCATCAGTACACCGCTCCTCCCCCCCCCCCCCCCCACCATCATGTGAATCATTCATCTTGTCATGTGACATTTACTATCATTGTGATAAAGTCTGGCTGAAGAGGGCATATAAAGATGTTCTATGGCCCTACAGTAGCCATCATGCTCCCGAGCATGAAAATCACAATAAATAAATAGAAATTGGTATAAGTTGAAATGTTCCAGCATATACCGTCTTGAAGGTAACGCAGAGATCAGGGTTGCTTTTGTATTATAATATTTATATTCTACACTGTTCAAAAGTTATCAATCACAAAAATATATATTATTTTCCGAGTGAAATCACAAGTATTCACTTCTCACCAAGAAGAATAATGTCTTATCGCAATAGGAGGGTTGATATTTCTTTTGACGTTTCAGCCCCTAAATTGAAAATACTTCAAGTTCTGTGTGTGTTTTTTTATGTATTCACGACGCATGTTTTCTCACTCAGTTTTTTTCTCGTCGAGGGTTGGAGTGTTATTATTTTATATTTAGTCGTCTGCGTTTGCCTTCTTTTCCTGCGTCGTCATCTTTAATTCTCCTTGTAGTCTACTGGGACTTGTTACGTCTACGTTTCTCGCCTGTATTGTGTTGTCTTCCCTCTTCCCTCTCTCTCCCCCTCCACCTCTTTCTTCCCGTTCTTTGAGTCTCCAGGCCGGGATTCATACCCCCCCTCCCCCTTCCCCTTCTACCACCTCCTTATCATCGCACAGCTATGTGTGGAGTTCGTGAAGGAAATTTCACAGAGACGTAGAGAAATGTTTTATTTTTAATCAAGGATTAATTAAATTCGACTTTTTCAAGCTTGATGAACTAATATTATTGGAGTGCTGAAAATTGTATATATCAAATTTGTGTAAAGAATGAGTGATTCTTTTCAATTTTAATTAGATTTTGATTGTTGGTCTTGCACTTGATACGTTTCAACCCGACCGGAAGCTGATGAACCGTCATCTGAAATGCACAAGACAATTATTCTACCCTTTTTTAAAGAGAAAAGTTTCTCATAATTTTCTAGAAATATTTTGTTTTTTCATGTCTTTTACAAAAGAATTATTGCTGTACTAAATGCAGGGAAACATCCATTCGGTATTTCATTTGAACAGTTGTACCGATACTTTATTTTCAATAGAACTTGAGGGATATTTCCATCATTGTGGCGTTTATTAAAATCCACGAGTATAAAATATCATTCATTTATTTTCTATTTTGATTTTGATTTTCCTGAATTTCAACAACTCTGGGTGAGTTTGTGAATCAAACTAGAGCATAGGTCGACTGACGGTCAACGTCCTTCTCACTCACTCACACACCTCTCTCCATCCATCCCTGTCCTTCCGTCATCTATCTACATTCCATAAAACACAAATAATGTCTCATTTGACTTCTTATGTTGGAATTGGTATGATTTGTTAGGACATTATAGGCTACTTGATATCGACTTTCATTACTAGCCTTGCATAGCGCTATAGTATCGCTATAGACTGTATTATTTACTATCTCACTCTTCCACACCCTTTGAGCACCGATACTTTTAGTGAATTGCATCTTCCTCCCCCTCTCTCCTTTCCCCCTCTGTTCTCTCGCCCCTCTAGCCAAACTGTTGATTGCTTTGCACACGGCCTTCTTGCGTTCATCTCCTCTTGCACACGACTTGCTTCCAACAGGCGCGGGAAATAACGGACAGTTGAAAGGAAATGAGAATTAGGATCGCCATTAAGGTGTCTCCAGTAGTCATAGGGCAAAAGGTTTCCGCCAGGGTGATTTCATAGTTATAAATGATCATAAAACTTGAACCGTGCAATATCCAAAATGAACGGATATATCACAAGATGTCATTATAAGAATGTTATAAGAATGTTATTATGGAGCAGTTTCACTACAATATAATCAGAAGGAAAGCCACAACGATCGTTTATATGTTATGTTGACATTAAAAGTGTTACGCTGTGGGGGGAAGACAGCGTAGAATTTTCGCCCTCACTTCAATCAACGCCCTATACTTTTAAAATTGAAATGGCTTGAGAATAGGAAATGAAAATCAGCGACAATAATATATGAATGGATAAAAATATCAGCAACATAGCAAAATGGTGAAAAAAGAGTCTCAGTTCCAAAATGCAAGAAATTATTAAGAATGACAGAGTAAGCTGCTTCTCTTATATCAACTTCACCTTCGAAAAATAAAAATACAATACAGGAGGCCTACTAATGGTGGATACATGGACAGTGAATAAAGTATTGTACAGTGATCCAGCCCTTTGTAATTTATTCTTTCGTGAAACCGCTTCTCACCTTTCAGAGAAGTATCAAATAGAATACTGTCTATCCGTGATATACATTCACTACAGGCTATATACACGTTATATCTGCATGTATAACGGTACGCTGTGAGGTGAAAATAGTTAGTTTTACTATTAATATACATTAGATCTTTCCACATTTTTTTATTCCAAAATATCATCTATTTTCATTTTCGATCACTATTTTCTGAATCTTCTGACGTATTCAATAATTTCTCATCTTGCTCTGCGGTAACGTTTAATACGCATATTTATATGCTGCTGTAAAATCCACCCGGCAGAAACTTTCCTCTTCCACCTCAATTGAATGGATTCATCTTAAGTCAACACAATATCTCAATGTTTACTTATGTGTGATGTGGGTCAGACATCTTGAATATATAAAACAGTTTCAATTTTTTGTCTTCTTTATTTGTTCAGCTCACGATATATTCAGGTTCTCTTGCGCATAGCGTTTCGCCAGGTCATTATTCTGTAACTTGGAAACGAAATGGAAGCTGCTCATCTTCGTTTGGTTCCGACGAATCCGGACCCTTACCGCAACTGCCACTTGAAATAACGTCCTGGGCCTGGCTAGCTCCAAAAGACTTGGATTTTGATTGGATGCTCTCTAACAAAGCTAAGTATCATGACAATACGACATATCAACAGATTCACGGTCTCTTAGATCGCAAGAATGTGACTTATTTTTAGCCCACCTCAAGAGCAGTGCTAGAATTTTGGTCTCACAACAATGGAAACACACAAATACTGGACATGCTGCTATGGTATCTAGCTCTCCTCTAGTAAACATTTCCAATCAAAGTCTCTTGGAGCTAGCCAGGTCCAGGACGTTATTGTATATGGCAGTTGCGGTACCGCGACTGGCACTTGGAATAACGTCATATACCTGCATGGCTGGCTCTTTGAGGACTTTGATCGGTTTTATTCAATAGTACAGCTAAGTACTTTAGCAACGTGTCCAGTATTTGTGCATCTCCATTGTTGTTAGAACAAAATTCTAGCACTGCTCTTGAGGTGGGCTGAAAATAGGCCACATTTTTGTGTTCTAAGAGACCGTGGATCTGTTATTATCTCATATTGTCATGGTATTTAGCTCTTCTATATAGAGAACATTATCCAATCGAAGCCTCAAAGTCTCTTGGAGCTAGCTTGGCCTAGAGGACGTTATTTCAAGTGGCAGTCGCGGCAATGGTCCTGGTTGATGTATATTTCGGACTCTGACCATTTCGTCACGCATCCATTTCATTTACATATACAGTTACAGAATAACGGCTCAGCTGGGATTGTCTGCAACATTTGAACTCATATTGTGGTCTTTCATTCAACATTTTTCTTCGGGAAGACGTTCCTGTTGATTCTGTAGACTGTCGAGTGATGGGTGTTGATGTGCGTGGTGTCATTCAGATCAAGTAGTCGAGTGGAATCGATGTTTTTTTTAACACAGTTATTTGGCATTCAATTACACTTGAAAAATAATGTGATTATCAGACTGCGATACATATATTTTTCATTATAATCGAGGGGTTACGAACTCGGAAGTGTTATCTTCGTATCCCGGTCGAGACGAAACTCTTATGACTCAACTTTTTCTTTATATATATATATATATATATATATATATATATATATATATATATATATATATATATATATTATATATATATATATATATATATATATATATATATATATATATATATATATATATTCGATTTCTCAGGATATTTTTCTGTGGTTTTCAGTTCACTTTAATTTTAGCATCTTCCAGATTTTCCTTCTAGATTGATACTTTTAGATTGATACTTTATTTCTCATTTCTCATCGTCTATAAATAATATTATTTTTATTATTTCGAACACAACTACATGCTGCTGTATGTGTGTTGTGTGCGAAACTGGGTTCTACGGGCCACTGCTCGGTTTCGACCGCGTTGTTTTTACCCGACGCCTCACCAACAAGACGTCTTGTGGTGTCGGCCTCATTACGACGCTGCCCCCTCCCCCTCCCCCTCCCTCTCAACACCACCCACCAACACACACACACACACACACACACACACACACACACACTGACACAATATAATCCCATTGTTCAAGCAAAACCAATCTCTTCCACACGGGAAAAAACAGAGGTATTTGCTCGGCCTTCCGTTGCCCCCCCCCCCCCACCCCTAATACGATTGCTACACCACAGTAGGCCCACGATAGTCTACTCTGGATGTAGGGAGGAATCATTAGAATGCTGTTGTAATGGTATATGGTATAATGCACCAATAAGCCTATACCAAGTGAGTTGCGAAGGAAGATTTGAAAAAGAAGACGAAAATAATTTGAAAAAAACTATACTTAGGCCTATATTAAAGGACATGACAACCCTGAAACTAGATTTTAACGAATGATGACGATATTTATCTCCATAATTTAGAGAAAACTTTAAATCATCATGTCAATTTCGGAAATATGATTAATGTTTTCGTTCCCAAGAAACCGTGAGTCATGACGTACGCATTACCGTTTCTACGTAGTAATATCTACGTCATGACTCAGAAAAAGGGCCGGGTTCTGGAGAACAAATGATTATAATTGAAATTGAGATGATGATTTCTAGTTTTCTCTGAAATTAGTGAAATTAATATCGTAATTATTCATCGAAATCTAGTTTCAGGATTGTGATGTCCTTTAACCTTAGAAGCATTGGACACATACCAACTGTTTAAGTAAATGTCAGCCGCTATTCGTCGGACCACGTGGTCTACGTCACCACATGCGGACATCGAGATAACAGTACACTCTACCCAATCAAGATTCTTCATGTCAATCTCTTGTGATAGACATCAGGAATATTTCAAATCCAACCATATTTTGATATCGTGGTTTGTCTTTCCTCCACTCCTATTTGAGCGTGAGTTTGAACTGAGAACAAGTAATAAAACGTTCTCCTTCCAGTCCCTTGGGTGTGACACTTTACAGCACACACATGTTCGGTTTTAACAAATTAGTGTATAACGTCTTGGTGAATAGTTTAGTCTTAGTTTTATATATTGAGGTGTTCTCATCTATAAATTTCACTTGCACCTTTAGTGCACCACAGGTGCTAAATTACCTCTCTGTCGATGTGCCTTAAAACCCTAAGATTCATTCATAAACGCCGAGGATCACAATAATCCTATTCACCATATAATTCGAACCTATTCACCACGCAGAGCTGAAAGAATCAACCGTTCCTCCTGATGTTTCCTAGTTCTGGAGAGTCTGCAACCGGCACATGGAGCTGAGTGGCCAACGCACTTGCTCCATGTGACCCGGGAGGTGAAGGGACATATCGGACCCGGTTCGATCCCCGCTACCGTCCATCTTTACAGGGTTTTTTCGTGGTTTCCCTCTGTAGTCCATAGGCTAATGCCGGGATGGTTCCCACAATAAAGGCCACGACCACTTCCTTCCCACTAATCTTCCCACTACCTATAAAAACCTTCATCTCATCATCCCATCATCTCATTAATCATTCATCCGACGCCAATAGATCTTAGTCATCATTACAGTGCGTCGTTAAAACCCAATATAAAAAAGAGAGTCTGCATCAGGAATTAGCAAGAGTTGCGTGTCCATTCAACTGCAAGCATCGATGTATCAAGTCATGATTCACAATCGAGCTTTGATTTATTCTCTGATTTACTGGACATACCTATATGCTACTGTTACATATATATCAAGCAGATGATTCATTCAAATTAGTTTTATGGCGTTCAGGCCGGTATGTCGTAATTTACACACGTGATATAAGGTCACAGTTCGACTCTGTTTTTCCCTGATCATTTTTCAGAATTAGTGCTGGAATTGTTGAAGGAGGGGAAAGGGAGGGGGGGGGGAAGGTTCGCAGCCCTTTGTTTTTTTTATTCACGTAATAAACTTGCCACGAAGTTATTGTTTAATATAGTGTAAGGCTAAATGTGACAAGGTAGGATCGTTCGGACGTGACATCACGAGAGCGATGTTACGGGACCTCGACGGAAATTAATAATTATAATGTGAGTCATATTTGATAAACTGTAAATAATAAGAAAGAATAATAAGTTAATAAGAATAATATTAAGAAATAACAAAATAATAAGTTCGGGTACAGTGAACAATTCATTCAATTATTGTTGTGTTGGTTGCATGGTGAAACCCGGCACTTCCACCCGTGTATTAGCGTCCACTTGTTTGTATCAACGAGACAAGAAAGTCGTCTGCCATCCAACTAAATAGAATACAGTTGTTCGAATATTAAGCCATTTTTGTTATTTTTGTTTCGGCAAGTTAGTAAACGAGGTTTCTCCCGGCTGCAGGAATAGGCCTATATATAAAATGATATAGCAGTGGCAGCGTCTTGTTTTCAGCCTGTGAGGTTCCCAACAGCTCAATCTGTCGATCAATCAATTAATTAGCGCGCGATCGGACAAGCCAACACGATCGTTGGTACCCCTGCTCTCGGGTTATTTCGTTCAACTCGTCAAGCGGGGAGAGTGCCATTATCCAGCGGGCAGTGTTTCAGTTAACGGTATAGGGAAACATCCTAGGCTGGCCTTCCGTGAACGCGGTATTCACTTAGCGTTTTCTTTAGCCGCCATGTTGGAAAATTACCAATCAACGACGAGAGCGGCGCAGTATCCGAGTGATTAGTTCGACCCGGTTAGCGAAACTGCCGGAAGTAGTATATATAGTTACTTTCCAGTATCGAATACAGAGTGCGCCTACTGTACATCCGACGAGCTCTTCATGACAGCTGAAGCTCGTCATCCGCGCGGTATTTAAAGCTGGCCCTACATGAACATTTTTGATACGATATCGCTCCCGCATGCGGGTGCGGGACGGTGCGACGCGATTAAACAAAAGTGCTGCTGCCTAGTAGCAATTCAAGCAAGTTTGTCAAAGAGATGGGCGTGTCTTTAGTGTCCCGCGATTTTCGAGGGATGACTCAAGATTGTTGACTGTTAGTTGTAATTTTGTTGATATCGCTTGTGTCTTCTCAATAATAATAATAATAACTATATATAAAAACAAAATCTCGTAAAAAAAGTCGTATGCACGTAGATAAATTGATCAATCATGGAATTATTTTAAAACAATTCATGCTAAAATCGACACAGCTGTGTTCTGGGGGAAGCAGTACGTCGGCGACCTCGAGTGGATTTTACCTGAACCCAAGCTACATCCGGCCATTCCGCATGCGATTCGCAGCGGTGCGAGCCAAAAGTTGAGTCGAGCTGAACTTGTGCGACAAAACCACGCACCATCACCCACCATCATGCAGTCTTCGCTGATTGGTCAATTATTCAAAATGGCCGATATCGCTTCCGCATGCGGTTGCGATATCGCATCGAAAATGCCCATGTAGGGCCAGCTTAACCCTACATGTACGTTTGCCATGAAATTCACCATGAAAATGTTTGTGTATAGATACGAAAATAACCGTGTTTGTACCACACCATGGATGAAGAGTTCAAAGAGAGGCCTCATCTCATCTCGGCGACCATCATCAGTGTGATCAGTTGCGCGCCAGACTGGGCAGAGTCGAACCTTCAAAGTATAATTGACTGTACAATTGTCTGCAGCTAGGTAACAGAACAAAAGTTCACGTTGGCGGATTCCGTATAGCGAAAGCGAGACGCCAACATTCGCGTTCATGGAAGAACAGCTCTACGCTGAGGAAAAATAGTTCCCGCCTATAGGATTTTTAAGATGTCAATTATCGTAAAACAGTGGTGAAAAAAGCAGTGTTAAATGGACGGAAAGGAATTAATATGCCATAAGATGTAGACAATCTATGTACTAAGTAAAATGATGTCAAAATTTGTAGAGTGAAAATCTATGTGGAAACATTATTTGTATACGGAATAGAAAGAACAAGTGTTTTTGTCAACTAGTTTTGTCACAAAAAAGAGATCTCCATGCATATATTTGAGCGAGCATGAATCTTCAACATTGAATGGTACTAAATTAATCAAAACATCGTATAAGACGCTCATCATAATGATCGGAAATGCTCATTTGAGATGATACTGAGACGTGTGCCCGAGTGGTTAATAGACTGAACCGTCATTCAGGAGGTGTTTGATTCCCGCCATGGTCGACCATCCTGACGTTTTTTTTCGTGGTTTCCCTCTGCCATTCAGGTTAATACTGTGGGATGGTTCCTCAGCAGGCCACGACCGAATCCTTCGCACTATCCAAAAACACCCAATACAATAACCTTTCATCTATCTCACCATCCGCCACCACCTCATATGTACATATCATTCACCGACACCAAACAATAGATCGTAAGTCATCAGTATAGAATGCTTCGTTGAACCCCAATATGAAAAAATGCTTGTGAGTCAAATTATGCATATAAATAGCACGCAGAAATCAAACGATAGAGAGAAACCACGATGCACCCGTCAGAATGATCGACCATTGCGGGAGTCAAACCCCGCGGTCTCCCGAATGTCGGTTTCAGTGTTCTAGCCATTTGACCACCTTTCTCTATGATAAGGATTTTACTGATGATTAATTTCATTTTTTCCGTTCTACTTTGAGTATGGCTGAGTAATGCCTTGGCTACTCGTGCAGTAAGTATCCTCTACTATTTTCAGAAAGGAATATAGGACGTGCATATATAGATACGTTTGCATTCATCAAAATGACGGTGGCTTTTACATATTCCAGCAATTTGTACTGGATTCTTTTCTTCCACCATGTGTCCAGTACTGGTCCGTGTTATAGCAGCTGGAACATTCATATTTTAGAAACATATATTTTTCACATTCTCTCTCTCTCTTTCTCTCTCGCCCTCTTTAGCTCTTTCCCTTTCTCACTCACTTCGCTCTCTTTGATTAGAGTTAGACGTTCAGCGCATTGTTCGAATAAGCCAAGTAAATCATCTCCCCTTCCTCTTCCACCACCTACTCTCGTCATCACATCACAGGTTTTAGCCAATCAAATTCTTGTGTTGTATTATAATATATATATATATATATATATATATATATATATATATATATATATATATATATATGTATATATATATATATATATATATATATATATATATATATATATATATATATATATATATATATATATATATATTACTATACCAGTACATATTTTAATTAGATATATGATACATGATGATGGTATTTTAGTTCATAGACCTGTTTGAGTCTATTGAGCAGCCCTATTTGATATTTTGTAATGGTGGGAAGGATCCGGTCGTGGCATAATGCATAAGAGCCATCCCATTCACTCTTACGCCCGCGTGAGACCACGAGAAACTCCAGCCAGGATGGTCGACCAAGACGGGGACTCGAATCCCGGTCTCTCTAATGACCCCGATCTATTCTGTAGACAATGCAACCCGCCGTACGTGATACCCCCGGACCCTATGCAGCCCGCCTCACATCGTGGTCCCGGGCCAATCAAATTGTTCAAATTGGATTAAATATTCCGTTCGGGTGAAATCCCCTCGCTGCCGATCCATCATGTTGGGTAATCTTGGTAGATATGATCGCATCGTTATACATTAGTACTATCAGGTTGGTAGAATGCGAATAGTTTCATTATTGGCCCGGGGTTCGATGCTGGGCGCGGGGGATTTACGGTAGAGGACGACGCGCCTATACCATTCCGTATATACCTCCGCGGCTGTACATACCATTTCATCGACATAATCGAAATCATTTTATTCGAAAATCAAATGTTGGACAAACCAAATGTTCGAGCTGTCAATGAAATGGAATTTCGAAGACTTTTTTTTTCGAAAGATATGGTATTTCGAACAATTTCTTTTCCGATGATTGATGCAGTGTTGCCAACCCAATCGCCAAACTTGCTTCAATTATTGCAAATTAAACTGAATAAACAAAAGATATAAAATGAACACGGTTCGGATAATTTGGACTACCAGTTCCTATTTGGCAACTTTGTTCACCATTTGTTTTTTCGTCATCCTTGGAGTCTTGATGAACAATTATTGTTTTCCAATTTAGTCCAAGGATGAGTTAGTAAGACCGTTTTGAAGCGGTACCCCTTGATTGTTTCAAGACTTCGAGGCGATCTTGTCAGCAATATAAATTATTATTTTAAAATATGCTATTTTGAATTCAAAACAATGAACCTCGACATCAGGACTACGCTGTCTGTGACAATAATTTTTCGTCGCAGATAAAGGTCTTTCAATTTCCTAAAGTCCGAAACACATTATATTTCATAAACCGTTTTTTGTGATATATCCTGACATTGCCAGCATTGTTAGATTAAGATTAAACCATACACACGATATAATGTTGATTTCTTCCACTTCGAATCAAGCCGCTTATGCGCAATGAAACATTTTTAACATTCAAACATTCTTCTATTGAAAACAGATTTATTTACAAAATTATGAACCCATTTTTTTTTTCGTTCCAATTATTGAATAAACATGTTTTATCCACTTATCCTAAAAGCTTTTGATCGTCAATCATTTCCATCAGCTGTTTTCAAAACCGACCCGAATCTGTTTACTGTTCACAATCCATTCGCAATGAAGGTGCCGATCGCCCGTCTTCTCTATGCACCTACATCATCGACCGACCGTGTCGATCTGAATGCGTGCTCTACTCTAATAACTACCCTTAGCACCTTGATGATATCATCCCCTAACTAAACCACGCACCACCTGGCCTCGACACCTGGACACCCTCGCGATGCTGGGTCGAACGTGGGTCTCTCGCGTCTAGCAGCCAGGGCGATAGGAGGTTTCGATACACACCTGGCCACCCTTAAGACGCTGGATCGAACGAGGGTCTCTTACAGCTAGTAACTAGGGCGATAGGAGGTTTCCGTGTTAGGGGTGCAGATTAATCTATTGTGTAAGGAAACCAAAGACATCTGCCTCTCTTATGAATATGCAACATTGCCAACTTAATAATGTAATTCTAGGTAGAGTTTTCGTGTTGTACGGTGATGTTATTGTTGTTGTTGTTGACTTCAAAGATGGATGTATGGTACATTATGTTGGCGGCAATCTTAATTATCGGAATAATATTAACGCCGCCTTCTAAACCTTGAACATGAGGAACTCGAAGGAATTTTACTTTTCATCTTCTTTTGGTTATTTTGGTTATTCTTTTGGGTAATTGGTTATCTGGGTTTTGAGAGATATATATCTTCTTCTGTATTTCATATCATTATTTTGTTAGAAAAGAGACATTCCAGAATTGTTTTGGTGTACAAGTTGATATTTTTCTTATAAATGATTCTCGATTTTGAAAGTAGATGAATATCTATGCATAAACTGCATGGAGATATGTTTGTCTACAAAATATGATTCCAGTATTTTAATGATTCTACCATTTTTTAAATGTAATTGTATGAAACATTGGATACTTGAGCCTTATTAACGACCCCACCAACAGCTAGAATATCTTTGGGAGTCAGGGGCTCCAATCCTTCTTAAGAGAGTTATACAGAGTTATATCAGAGTTATATCAGAGTTGATAAATCGTAAATGATGGCTTACTGCCATACTCAATTGTAATGCTATTTATAAGTTATATTGTAAAATATGTAAATTGTATACCGATTTCCTCGGAGAAGAGTTAATGGAATAAACACTACTACCGTATACTATACTACTACTACTATATGTAAGTATCCAAGAAGGTATTCTACCACCATAACAAACACACATTTCACCGTTATATTTATACAACTGTGGTATTTTTTATGGTACAATGATTTTTCATTACGAGGTTTACGTTCAGAAACGCAACTGTTTCTTTCAAAAGCGTCAGTCGATAAAGTTGCATCGAGATTATGTGATTACCAGAGTATTTAGAGTTATTTGGTTGGTAGACGATGTTCTTCTCTTCTGAATACCACTCTATTAACGCGGTGTGTATACACACCGCGTTAATAGTGGTATTCCATCCACAGCGTTACATTCTCAGTGTCAACATGACATATAGACGATCGGAGTTACTTTCTTTATGAACATATCGTAGTGAAACTGCTCCACACCATTCAGAGAAGTATCTTCTAAAATACTGTCGATTCGAAACGAACATTCATAATGAATGTTACATGTTATTTGTATGTAAGGGTACGCTGTGAGGTGAACATCGATGGAAAAAATATCGAGTGTTACTGTTACGTAAGTGATCTTCTCACCTATTTTTATAAAATTTGACGCATTACCATTTTAGACAAATACTGTTTGCATTTTATATGATTTATTTTTCAACTTTATATCTTGTACTGCTGAAATTTAATGATTATTCATATCTGTAAAATCCCTCTGGCGAGAACTTTTTGCCCTATGGAGACTGGGGACGCCTTGAAAGTTCTCGTGTTGTATGGATTCTCAGTGGAATAACTGTCAATGCATCAGTTGCCAACTTGCCGGCTGAAAAGTGCTCTAGCACCTTTCACCGTGAACGAATGTTACTTCAGGGCTATGCATGATGCATCGCAAGTCCGAAACTTGGTCTTTACACGGCGGACAGTTGGCGACCTGCGAGATGAATCTACCGTCTCGGTGGCTCAAATAATGATGAATAGTTTTGCAGGCGGGAACTCGAAGTAAACTTCATATGAATTGGAATTGTTTTATTTCATTTTCACAACTATTTTATTAAAGTTATCAATTTTCACATTGAAGTTGTCATAAGTAGGCCCATGTTATAAATTTAGTCATATATATATATATATATATATATCAATCAGTTTTCTCCATTCATAATTTGTACAAGTGATTGAAATGAAATTATCCGCATATATAGGCCTATATACTATTTTTACTAATTGATTCAATAAACTTCTAATTTATCCATTCGCCAACCTTCGTCTGTATTTTGTCAAGATATCAATAACATGTGCTGAAACGTGTCCTAATTAATATCCAGAGCGTAACATTTTCAGTGCCAACGTAACATATAAACGATCGTAGTGTGGCTCTCCGGATGATCATATCGTATGTGAAACAGCTCCACACCATTCAGTGAAGTGTCTTCTAGAATATATAGTCGATTCATTATGAACATTCATAACATGTAACATGTTATTTTTATGTAACGGTACACTGTGAGGTAAAGATCGATGACAAAAATATCTTGTGTTACTGTTACATGTACTAATGATATTTCCACCTTTAATTGTTGTTATAAAATTGTACTCATTTGCATTTTCGACAAATTTTGTCTTGATGTATCTGATAATTTTGTATGTTGCATTAAGGTTTAAATTCCATGAACATTCACATGTGAAATCAATCTGGCGGCAACTTTTTGCCCTCTGAAAGCCCGGGACGCCCTTAATAGTAAGTTCAGGATGATGACAACTCTATCATTTAAAAAATAGTCTCTTCGATTGATTTGCATCTTCTTTTGGTTCGATTTTTTGTCTCGACTACCAAATCTTGTCGCGCGCACTTGCTATAAATACTTGCAATACTCACACGGTACTCGGTATATGTGTGTAAGTGCTTGCAGCAACGAAACCACTGACCGGTAGTGCTTATTCATACTGAAGACGGCCACTCGTGACCACCATTTCTCTACCAGACACATTAATACTTAAAACCACAAGTTGTTACTCCGCTAGAATGTGTGTCTGTTTTAGTTTAACCGTCGGTTAGTAGCTAATTATAGAGTCAGCTGATCGTCTGGTTGATGCGTCAATGTGCTTCTCGTCTCGCATGGTTTTGTTTGGGTTTATAACTGGAGGAATAATACACAACTGCCTGTCAGTAAGGTGATACAACAACAACAATGTGTATAAAGTGATTGTTGTAACAATGTAACGGACGTGTTAATGCGTCTCATTGGGTCATGTTATGACATCGAGATTCATCGTCTGCCTCCTTAACATGTAACATGACTTTTCACAGTCTTGCAAGTGCGACTATCATATTGTTATAAAGATACATCTTTGCATACTTCAGGGCCTGGATTTGCAAACAGTTCTATCTTTAGGATGTCTTAAGTTGGGACCATTACACTGAGGCGAGACCAATATTGGTCCCAACTCAGTAGAATGGTTTTAACTTAAGAAGTTCTGAAGATGCGACTCTTTGTAAATCCAGGCCCAAGACCCTTACCTGATGAGCAATTGAAAACCCGGTCTGGCTAGCTCCGTGAGGCTAGGACATTGATTGGTTAAAATTCACTAGTTAAACTACCTACCATGACGACGTAATATAATAACAAAGTTACGGTTACAAAGCTCAATTGTTTCAAATTTAGTACACTATATCCGGGATTCACTGAGAAGAAAATCGTCGAATTTCATTTTTTTTCCTAGTTCATGGAAGAGCCACTCGAACTGAAAGTGGAGAATAAAATTCTTGTGAAATAACAATTCACATATAGCCGGTCTCAACGAGCAATGCAGCCGACACCCCCGCTCGTCCCGCCTTGCTCCACGGGCCGACCACGTGTCCCGTGCCCCCTCCTCCCCTCCTTCCATCCCCCCACGTGTGCTAGGGGAGCATGCCCGCGCGGGCCGGCCTCAGTCCTCTGCCGCGACCGCCGGATCCGCTCGCAGTCTCTACCGCACCGGCACGCGGCACTCACGCGTGCGTTTACCGTCCGGTACACAGGATTACAAGCGACAGTGGGCCCTGAAACGGAGCCAGTGCGTTTTGATTATATATTTATTTAAGATGATATGTTTATCCCCCAAATAACCTATCTGTTATTCAACCAGTTTGACCATCAAGTTTGTTATTATTGAAGTGTGAATTTGGAATAATTAACACCGATTTTCGTGGTTTTCTTCGATTAAACGTGTTATCGTGTGAATAGTGCGGTGTGAGTGTGTGTTGCATTGATGCTATTTTGGTATTTAGCTATCCTAGCGATAGATTAAAGCTATCGTAAAGAAAGATATGCAACAGCGTTCCAGCAGAGCTGAGCAATCAACTACATACCGGAAATCACAAATGTGCTTTCATTACGTCACAAATTGCACTAATGTTTACTCCAATGAACCACGCATTTAATGTTTACTCGAAGTGATATTCTTAGTAGGCTAACCTTTCCATGCATAGAAATATCAGTGTCACAGATCAAGAAGCATCACAACCCTGAAACTGGATTTCAATTAATAATTACGATATTTATTTCTCCAATTTTAGTGAAAACTAGAAATCATAATCTCCTAATTCCAGAGATTATAATTGATATGTTTGTCTTCCAGAGACCATGAGTCATGACGTAAGCATCACCGATTCTTTGAGCAACATAGACAGAATCAAGTAATGTCTACGTCACGACTCAGAAAAAGGGCCGGGTCCTAGAAGACAAATAAATTGATTATAATTTCTGAAATTGAGATGATGATTTCTAGTTTTCTCTAAAATTAGAGAAATACGTATCGCTATTGTTCGTTAAAATCAAGTTCCTGGGCTGTGATGTCCTTTCTTAATCAAAGTATCCGAGTGCAAGGATGCTGTTGCTGTAGATGTATACACACGGCGTCATACGGGCAGTGTGCAAGGATGCATGATCCTAGCCGAGTGCAAGGATGCTGTTGCTGTAGATGTATACACACGGCGTCATACGGGCAGTGTGAAAAGATGCATGATCCTAGCCGAGTACGCCGTCTCATTATAGTTGACACATGAATATCGCGTCGTTAGTTCGTCAATAGTGTCACTGATCAAAGTTCATTAGTCGTTAACACTTACACCTGGATATCTCGTCGTTAACTCGACAATAGTGTCATTATAATGTATCACATTACGTCGTTTCAATTATTATTCGCGTGGTTGTCACGTATTTGGCTCGTCAATTGTGTCATAAATATATCATATTCGTCGTTAACACTTTGCCACTTGGCTATCGCGTCGCTATCTCATCAATTGTGACACATATATATCTCATTAGTCGTTGACTCGTAATCATTGTCAAATAAATCAAGATAAGATTATATAATTCACAATGCAATAATTACAAACGGAGGATCTTTCTTTCAAGGGTCTGACTAGACTGGAGTCTTAATTGTTTTCATTTATGCTAATTCACCATTGACCTAGTAGAAAACCCAGCTTTAATTGATATCAGAATACATTCGTTTGAATCGAGTAACAGTGCGCAACCAATTAATAAACCAAGGTGTTCGAATAATTATAGTTTCACTTCATAAAGTAACTAAACTATAGTTGAAACACTTCCTTCGAACTGAATTGATTATCTGAATATTATTACATATTATAGTGAATAAGTTCCATCATTGTTTTATTTATCAACATCGAAATTTGATACAAAATCACTGTCCCCAATTGAGGCTATAGAATATAGATGAAAGTAGGATCGTTTGAACGGGTCACCACCATGGTTACTACCCCAATTTGATTATTCAGAAACAATACCTATATGTACAATTATGTGTTATACCAAATCTAAAAGCACGCTCTTCAGTTTTGAAATGAGTTATTAGTCAATATTGTACATAGTTAAGTTAAAAGTTGAGTGCACGTCATCGATATGATCTGTTAGCAACCGTGGATCCAGCCAATGGTATCGCTCCATTGATCCTGCCCTATCAGAACCGAGTGCAGATAGCAACCGCGCCGTAATTAGTGATGGTACGCTGAGGCGATGCGATAGTATATCAAGTGGTTAGAACAATTCTAATTGACTCTCCGGTAATCGATAGGATACACTTCTTGGATATATTTAATTTTATTCATTCAATAATTATCATCATTTTCATACCAATATAAATTGAGCACAAAATTATTATGGACATATTGATAATACACAATAAGTTTTATGAATGATTCTCAAAATGAAAGTTATTTGATTGGTCAAGTAGGCTCACATGTAGTAATTTAGTGCGCTAATTAATGGAGTTGAAAAGCAACTGATTTTGAGAATAATAAAACACACAGAAGTCAAGGCTTGTGTGTGGAAATTCGGAGCCATCGGGGAAATACATCGATTATTTCGAGCTAGAGTGAATTGTTCATAATGATACAATTATATAAATAATGCAGATTGTAATATTATTCTTCTAGTTAACCAATTGAAAGTAAAAGTAACATTTGGAAAATAGTTCAATAGGATCGACTCGTAGGCGTATCAAGAAATGTAATAGGCCTGATCCTTGTTTCGAACAAATCGTTAACATTAAACAGCTTGAGCATTTGCGAGTGAAATGAGATTAGATAAATATAAGAATCTCATAATAATATCGTATAAATAAGATATTTGTTCGAACACATTCGATGTTTCATCTTTCAAATATTTTTTCCATCGGAATCATAGATTGTATTGAGCCGGGGGGGGGGGGGGGGAGGGGGGGGGGGCGACACCTATAATCGTGGGCGGTCGTTTGATGTCTTCTTCCCGCCATCACCGCGTTCTATTCCTTACTTCGCGCTCGTCATCTTCCAAACTAGACTACTCCATTCTCTCTTCCAACTCTTCTGTCCAATTCTCTTCATCTTCCGAACTAGACTGATCCATTCTCTCTTCCAACTCTTCTGTCCAATTCTTTCATCTTCCGAACTAGACTAATCCATTCTCTCTTCCAACTCTTCTCTCCAGTTCTCTTCATCTTCCGATCTATACTATACTCCATTCTCTCTTCCAGCTCTTCTTTTCAAATCTGTCGTCTTTCCGCCAACAATCATCGACCACCATCTAAATTCAATGTACTGATAATTTCGAAAATTACTTTCGCATTTTGACTTTCTGTGCAAGTAAAAAGTATCAAATAAAATGTGTCTTATCGATAACAAATCTTTTTTAGCGTTACATCATTGAGGTTATTTGGATTTTTATCAGTGATGGTTACTGAAGGGTGAGATTCATGTCGAATTGAGAATGAGACCGTTTAATTTTACGGTTTAAATCTTACCCTAACCATCATTCACCATCACCTATAACCAAACCCTCCAAAAGATCGGTTTCCAATAAGACATATTTACCTATAGTATCTATATTGGAATTGACGCTTCATTCTAGACTTGTATTATGCCCGGTATTCCATATCCAGTGAAGCTTCAATTGAGAGTCAGTGAAAACAAATAACTCGTTAGTAGCAACTCTGAACTGCCAGTTAAAGCTACGCTTAAGTTTGTGATTCCGGCACTTGAACCAAGTGCAGTTAGCCTTCATCTGTGAAAGTCAGTGAAAACAATCAACAGTGATAACCATGGCAATAACAACTTCAAACTGCCAATTAGAGTAAAACACCTTTGAACTGCCAGTTAGAGCTACCCACACGTTCGTGATTCCGGCACTTGATCCACGTCCAGTTACCTTCTAACCGTGAGAATCAGTGAAAACAATCAACAGTGGTAATTAACGATGGTGGTAAAACCATTGAACTGCCAGTCGGACCTAGTCGCACGTTAGTGATTCCGGCCGTTAGACTTGCCACGAGCATGCGCGGTGGATAGCTCGACGACCGCGTCATCATGTTCTTCTCGGTGAACGCGACGGCGTCGACCAATGGCTACAAGCTGCTGTCGGCGCAGGGCATGGAGACGCTGCAGACCTTCCTCAGGGAGCACGGCAACGAGTGCATCAAGCAGTTCGTGCAGGTGGGCAACTAGACGGCACCAACAACTAGACAGACTTGGCTCCCAGTTGGCCAACTTAAGGCACCAACATCTTGACACACACACACACTCAGGCGCCAACAACTAGACAGACTTGGCTCCCAGTTGGCCAACTTAAGGCACCAACATCTTGACACACACACTTAGGCGCCAACAACTAGACAGATTTGGCTCCCAGTTGGCCAACTTAAGGCACCGACATCTTGACACACACACACACACTCAGGCGCCAACAACTAGACAGACTTGGCTCCCAGTTGGCCAACTTAAGGCACCAACATCTTGACACACACACACTTAGGCGCCAACAACTAGACAGACTTGGCTCCCAGTTGGCCAACTTAGAGCATCAAACAGTTCCGTCAAGTGGGCCAACTTGACAGGTTTAGGCACCAACAACTAGACAGACTTGACTCCCAGTTGGCCAACTTGGCAGACTCAGCTCATAGTTGGCTAACTTGAGGCACCAAACAGCTAGTTTCCTCAGGTGGAGCAACTTGACAGACTTGACTCATAGTTGACCAACTTAACACTCAGCTCGTAGTTGGCCAACTTGAGGCACCAAACAGTTCTCTCAGGGGGGACTGCAACTTGTCAAAACTTGGATCGTAGTTGGCTAACTTGGGGTACCAAAAGTTTCTTCAGGTGGGACAACTGGACAGACTTGACTCGTATAATTGGCCAACTTTAGGCGCCAAACAGTTCCCTCAGGTGGGACTACAACTTGACAAAACTTGGATCGTAGTTGGTCAACTTGACAGACTTGACTCGTAGTTGACCAACTTGAGGCACCAAACAGTTTCCTCAGGTGGGGGAACTTGACCGACGTAGCTCGTAATTATGGATGTAGCCAACTTGAGCCACCAACCGGGTACAGGATACCTTGGTTCGAGTCTCGCTGTGGGCAGGGGTTTCTTCACTTATCATCACCTCATCGTTTCATGATCACATGCTCATTCGAACCCCCATATGAACTAAAACTAATCTGAAACCTAGTTCAGGTCCAACGAAAAGGCACTTTGTCTAATATTCTTTTCAAGGTGCGGCGGCGAATTTCAGTGTTGTGTTCCTCTTCTAAACTCTCGGTTCTTGTGTGTTGCCAAATTGAGCTAAAACAAAAAAAAAGCTAGTTATTTTTTTTATCATTTAACCATAAATGCCTCCAGTGGAATGCTAGGGGTGCCCGTTCCACATCCACAATGGATCTGCTTCAAGGCAAGGTTAAAACATGTGATTAATAACAAAACATAATACATTGAACGTAATAGTAAAATTCGGATAAATTTCAAACAAGGAAATTGAAAAGGAAACCATAGAGAAGAATGTCAACGCAAGGATCTATGGAAATGAGTGTTTGTCAAGTCGAAAGTGGTAAATGTCATCAGGTTCAATTATAGTTTATCCGCTTTACATGCATAGGCTGACTGTCGATATATTTCACTCCAGACAACAATCGCTGTTTCGCTGCGTGATAGCTATCACGTCGTGATGGCTCACACGCTTTCACGGCGTGATGGCTTACACGCGTAGCACGGCGTGATGGCTTACACGCGTAGCACGGCGTGATGACTTACACGCGTAGCACGGCGTGATGACTTACACGCGTAGCACGGCGTGATGGCTTACACGCGTAGCACGACGTGATGGCTTACACGCGTAGCACGGCGTGATGGCTTACACGCGTAGCACGACGTGATGGCTTATACGCTTTCACGGCGTGATGGCTTACACGCGTAGCACGAGTCCACATGAAGAGTTCACGGCCTCTTGAAAACGTCTCAACTTGATTCAGAATTTCCAAACATTCATTTCTAAATATAAACATACTTTTTTATGAGAAAAAATTCTTTTACTCTTGCTAGGTTGGTACGATTCGTTGACAGTGACAAAACGCTGTTGATATATCGTGTGACTCGATTCGGCTGAACCGATCGCCCGTCTCACCTATGCCACAGCTATGACAGTCGGGCGTGTCGATCCGCCAACACGCGTGCGACGACGTGTTCGTGGGTCAGGGTTCGAGTCTTGTGACGTGCCCAGGTGATTGATATCAGGAGGAAATTACATTTCGACTGCGTTTATATCAACTTGCGTATTGAAATGATCGCTTTCATTTTCCTGGAAAACTGCCAAGGGAATAATAGTTTTAAGAGGGGTTTGTGAAGGAGTCAATTGTCAATCACGCGAAATGATATTCTACGACGTATTGGCTTATTTTAAATTCAGTTTTAACCCCATTTTAACCAAAATACGCGTATTTTAACCAAATTTCGTATTTGCGTAAACCTAGCTTTATGTCTTTGGGAACAAAATGAAGAGCAAATTGACCACTAGTGATAGGCGTGGCTTATCGACAGGCCACCTTGATCTATATACTTCATGTGGGTATTTAGAGGTACTCTGAAAGGCAATGTCAATTTACCCACCTAACAAACAGCCCATTTGATTGGATCAAAATGTTGGATGTTTTGTTTTGTGACGTTTGTGTGCGGGTCAATCACTAGTCGTCAATTGGAATGATATTTGAAAAACTACGATCGTGAGAGTTCACGGCGTGAAAGCTCACAAGTCCAGCGGACGCCGCCCCCCCCCCCCCTCCTAACTCAGTGCATTAAGTTGACTCAGCTACGGAGGGTGGCAATTCCTTTGAGGTGGTTAGGATCCTTCTCGCCCGAACGATCCTAACTTGACATGAGCCTCAATTGGGGAACAATGACTGTGTGGCAAGTTTTACATGTCGATAATGTAGAACTTGAATGTCTGTATTCATCGAACAGCAATATCAGTAAAATGTAAATAATTTCCATAAGTAGCCCGTAATCACCTTGATATTCATTCTAACCGAGAGCAATTTTACTACCTGCTTGGAATGTTAACTCAATTAACCTATAACCACATGCATAAGATATATATCACTAGATGTGTATATATATATATATATATGTATATATATATATATATATATATATATATATATATATATATATATATATATATATATATATATATATATGGATATATATATATATATATATATATATATATATATATATATATATATATATATATATATATATATATATATATATATATATATAGATATATATAGATATATATAGATATATATAGATATAGATATATATAGATATATATAGATATATATAGATATAGATATATATGGATATATAGATATATAGATATATAGGTATATAAATATATATATATATATATATATATATATATATATATATATATATATATATATATATATATATTTATATATATTTATATATATATATATATATATATATATATATATATATATATATATATATATATATATATATATATATATATATATTTCATCAACATTGGAATTCTGATGCACAATCATTGTTTCCCAATTAAGGCTGGGGATGAATCATCAAGACCGTTCAGAAGCGGCACCTCTTGATTGTTTTAAGACTTCGAGGCGGTCAGGTCACCAAATATGAATAATTATATAACAGCTATTGTAAATTGAAATGATTTACTCTGATACCAGGACTTCGCTGTTTAACCATACTTCTCCACCGCAGATAAAAGTTTTTCAGTGTTCAAAAAGTCCAGAACACATTATAATTAACGAAACACGCAAATTTGGATGTTATATATATATATATATATATATATATATATATATATATATATATATATATATATATATATATATATATATATATATATATATATAGCATATTAATTGTATTCCATTAACGTCATATTAATTTGTTAAATCTGTTCAGTTTGGTACTGATAACGCTCTTCTAATTATCTTTATTCAGCTGACTTTGAAACAATTCAACTGCTAATTACTCTGAGATAGTAATTAGTCGATTACAATGAAGTCGTGTGTGCTTCACGTTAATGAGTAACGTGGAATGCTTTGTGCTTGCTTGACAGCATGGAATATCATGCTGAAGGGCAAGGGGCTTGAGCGGAGGGGGGAGTCTCGTTATGGTGAGGGAAACTAGGTTCCTATATAGCTTCAGCAGAGGTACAATTTCATCAAGTAGGCTGTGAAAAAAATCAATAGTGAATAGTATGTTTATATAACAGTAACAGAATTGAATGTTTTTTTGGTGAAAACATATAGGTCTATATGAATTTTACATCACGTCATAATAATATTCTTCTCCAGTTCTATTCTATCCTTTCTTGAAAAAATGGTTAAAAACACATTGAAGTGGACGAAAGCAACGTCTTGAATTCAAATTGTTTCCTGGAAGACAAGAAGCACTTGTCGAAATAGTATGTTTTCTTCCTTTTTTAATATGTTTCGACCACTTTATCAAAAGAATTTCATTATATGTGTGTTCCAAAAGAAACAAATATCTTGTTTTCACATCTCACTACCGCGTCATCAACAAGCCTTATCCTTTCTTCCAATTCATCGTCGGAACTTTCAGAAGATTCCATGTTATATTGACGAACAACCCGGCCATACGGTACATTTCTGTTGAATCTTGAAGAGTTTTGTAGGGGCAGCTCACGTGCCATATTGGTGGCTAACCCGGTCATACAGTGCATTTCTGTTGAATCTTCATGAGTTTTGTAGGGACAGCTCACGTGCTATATTGGTGGCTTAGCCGGTCATACGGTACATTTCTGTTGAATCTTGATTAGTTTCGTAGGGACAGCTCACGTGCTATATTTTTCCATATGGAAAATGTTTTTCCATACACCCTTAATAGGATTTATCCTGAAGGGTATCACAACTGTAAAGTTATTGGAAATAAAAAATTATTATTATTATTATTATTATTATTATTATTATTGGTGGCTAACCCGGTCATACGGTACATTTCTGTTGAATCTTGATTAGTTTTGTAGAGACAGCTCACGTGCTATATTGGTGGCTAACCTGGTCATACGGTGCATTTCTGTTGAATCTTGATGAGTTTTCTAAGTACAGCCCACGTATAATAGGTTGGTATGTTTTTTAAATTGAGCCAGCTCGGATGTGTGGTCGTGAAGGGCAGGCTCGCTGAAATTTGTGGCCGAGGAGAGGCAATTTGGGCGGGGTTTATGGTCGTCGAGGGGGTGTGTGTCGGTGGTCGGTACTGACCCGCACGCCTTCACTCCGCTGCATGCTTGGGTACGCGGCTCGGACATCGGGAGAGTACGGAGGTTCACATTTCAAAACCACGAGTGAAATACCGCTTTCTGTTTGCCTAATACTTGCATCAGATGTTGTAGGTATGATTAGAGGAGTTATTTCTTGAGTTCATGGTTAGTTTTGTAAAAATATTGAAGACTGTGTATTTATTCAAATGTTACGTTTCAGTGTATACGAGCTTATATCGTGATCAGGAGAATTCATGCTGTAACAAAACAAATATACACAGCAACAAAAGAGACGAAGAACAAAGCCAATTGAATCCTTTCTCACCCTATATATTTTTTATTTTCTTACTATTTATTTGTATATTTCCATTATATTTTTATCTCTATGTTTCTACTATTAACATCGATGTTGATACAAAATCGTTGTTCAAATCTAATCAAAAAGTGTGACCAATTAATTTGAAACTGTTGAAATCAGTGATGAATAAAACAGGAAGTGACTGACATAATTGTTTGAAACTCCAGGAGCATATATAGTTTTCCATTACATTGCATATAAATATATCTATCTCGCTCATCCAACAACGTATATGTTGCGTTTTCCTAGTAGATACAAGTATACTAAGGGGTTAATACGATATTAATATGCTATGAAAGCAAGGCTTATTGAGGCGAGTGAGCCGTACTCTAAAGCAAATATAATTGGTACAGTGAAGAGCCGTGCAAGAACGACGTATGTCACGATATGGAGATGTTATTGATCAACAGTCATCCTAACATAAGACGAGACCAGAATATTGATGTCTCTCTCTCTCTCTCTCTCTCTCTCTCTCTCTCTCTCTCTCTCTCTCTCTCTCTCTCTCTAACGCTTACCTTTCAACCACGTCCCTGCATGTTGATACAGATCCTCCGTCCCCTTGTACCACGTCCCACTGCCGACCTGCCGTCCCGAATACGGTCACGTGACGAAACGAGTGGAGATCTTTTGGTAAGGTTCACGATGACGGACAGAGGTGTCGAGCTGTATGACGAGACGAGTGGAGGTCTTTTGGTAAGATTCACGATGACGCTTAGTGGTGTCGAGGCGTATGAAAAGACGAGTGGAGGTCTCATGGTGAGGTTCACGATGACGCTTAGTGGTGTCGAGGCATATGAAGAGACGAGTGGAGGTCTTTTGGTAAGGTTCACGATGACGGTCAGGGGTTCCGAGGCGTGTGACGAATGATCGTGCGAAGTAGCTTATGGGGGTACTCGGGAGTAACGAGCACACGTCGCATGCTGGCTGGAGTCGCCGGGCAGACACTCCTGGGAGTTGGACGTCGCGACATGAATGCATGTATGAAACACTGGAGGAACGAGAGAGTGAGAGAGAGAGAGAGAGTGAGAGAGAGAGAGAGAGAGAGAGAGAGAGAGAGAGAGTCAGAGTCAGAGAGAGAGAGAGAGAGGGGGGGGGGAGGCAGAAAGGGAGAGAGAGAGTGAGAGTGAGGAGAGAGAGAGCGAGAGAAAGAGAGAGGGAGAAAGATTCCTCGAGATATACTTAAATCCACTCGAAATGAATGTTTCGCACGATCATCCCCCTATCACACACCACTAGCATGACGGTGGTTCGCACCTTCAACTCTCGTTATTACTAGTCTAGTGTGTCTTCTCTGTAGATGTTCTAGATGGGAGCTACATGTGCTGAATGGTGGATCGAGCTGTGTCAAGTCTTTTAGCGTGGTTTTAATCTCCTGTCTGTCAGTCACAGAACAAAATGATATGTCAACTAATCTCATTCTGCGCCAACCCCAGGACTGTCCCTAGTTGGAGCAAACCGTGATTCTAAACTCCACAAAGTTTCGAATTGCCGAAGTTATATCGTTGTAATCTTCTTTATATCATCTTACAACTTGTGAATATTATTTTGGTGCAACACATTTTCTATTCTTTCCATGTCATTGTGGACGGTATTTCAAGGCAGTGTTTTATTTTCACTGTTATTTAAACATGTATATTCTTGTCACTAAGGTCACTCTTGTGAACTGATTACTAATTTCAATTGTTTTCTATTTCCAGGTAAGATAACATCCTTGGTGATTTGCTGTGATGATGATTGTCACAGTGCTGTAGAATGTCGTCAACATAACCGATCTACGAGTGTGGTAAGCGTCTCACTTCATATTTGCAGTAACCTACAGCCATCTTGGATATTCCATTGATGACAGCTCTGCTACCGGAACAGTTCATTTTTATGACAGAGTGACACTGAATCTCCTCTTCACTCTTCCAGTCCCCTAGCTATAGCTTATAAAGTCTGTAGGTGTAGTAGTGTGCTAATAATACCTTCAAACTTTTTTCGAGGAAATTAGGACACAAATTACATATTTTTCAACATAACTTATGAATAACATCAGATAATCAAGTATGGCAGTAAGCCATCATTCATAAATTATGAATAAATTGGCAATTATAGTTTATCAAAGAATTGTGATACAACAGATAACAATACATTCAAAGAACTAATATGAAATGTGAAATCAAGATGAATAAATGGAACTGAAATTGTTCTGAAAACTTATGAGTAATATAGACTTTTATGTATAGATATAGATATCTAGATACTATAGATAATCAGTTGAATAACGGAAAAACACGATCAACTGAAAATATGCCAATACATAACAATAAGTTTGATTAGTGATCGAGTAACATGAATTTGTAAGCACGTCAAGTAGTTGTGCTTCTGAACTTTCACAGCGCTGCCAATGCGAAAATACGAATGTCAATCTTCGGCGTAATTCATATCCATCTGAACAGTTGGTTCGTTGTCGCGCGAAGTTATAAACGCTTTTATCGAATGATGGCATGACTACAGTGTAATGATCAGAAGTGTAAGAAGGCTAGGTACGGAATCAGTTTCATTTTCACATTGCGTGGAACGCCTTGAAGTACATCTACCTATTCGGTTGTATTTTCGAAGACATCACTGTTCCTCACTTCAAGTAATAACTTGCAATCTGGACGATGAACTGCCAACAATGGGACATTTTAAAATTATGTCATTTCTAAAATTAGCGTGCTTTTATCAAAATACTTTTCATAAGTTCTTCAGATTAACACCAGAAGCGTATACCTGCAGTCATTACTGACGAGTGTTGAGCAAATATCTAGATGGCAGTGAATCTTGAAGATTTTTTGTGTGATCATATAAGATTGGTGGCCATGGTGACTGGTATCCAAATAATAATATCCATCTTTCAGGATTTTTAATGCGCCCTCAGTCTCCGTAGGGCAAACACTTTCCACCCGAGTGATGCAACTTATATATGAATGATCGTAAAACTTCAACAGTGCAATATACAATACTAACGAGTACATCATAAGATGTAGATTATATTGGCCGAATATGCTAATAAGTGAAGTTTTAAAATAACGAAGGTGGACAGTTCACTTGTATGTAACAGATATTTTCGCCATCGATTTTTACCTCACGGCGTACCGTTGCATACAAATAACACATATAACACATTGTGCATGTTCATTATATAGATCGATATTATTTTAGAAAAACTTCTCTGAATGGTTTGAAGCTAACTTACAACAATATGTTCATACGGAAAGTCACTAGGACAATTTATATGTTACGTTAACATAGAAAATGTTTCGCTCTGGATAGGTTTGCCTCAACTATATATACCAGAATGTGTATTTGAGCGCTGCGGCTAACGATATATTGTAGAATATCATTATTTCGTACATGTTCTGGAGATCAGTACATTGTTGCTCTCAAATCCTTCTCTGATGTTTACTAAAGAATGGCAAGTTGCTTCATATTGTACGCTGAGCTTTCAGCTTAGCGAAACCACTCAAACTTCAATGGTTGCTATCTAACTTGTGCACAAATGTTGAAACTTTTTCTCGGTGTTTAATCCTTGGGCACGTGATCTCTGTGCTTAGGAGATGATGGCCTCCTCATCTTCATCCCTGACTTGTTTATCGATTTAAATGTGGCGTATAGATAATTATACTGATTGGTATCTATCTGGAGATTATAGCTGCTGGTCTAGAAGTGTGGTAAAACAGTTTTTAATGAACAGTTCCTGATTTACGTAAATTCTTCGAAACGCCGGAGACAAGGAAAATAAATGTATAGAGAAAAATATATATTGATAATTTTTTTCATCAACATCGAAATTTGTATACATTAAGAAAACGCGTTACGTGTTTCCGCGTTGATGGATGAGCTAGAACATATCAGCTTATCATTGGTTGGTGATATCCACCCTGAGATCCAAACAATCACGACATTGCCCTCCTGTTTCATTCATTACTGACTCAAATTATTTTTCTCAAAAATTAAGAAAGCCTTGTTTAAATCGTTCTTAATTAATTTGTGATACTGCATGGTTTCTTGGATTTAATTGGTATCTTGATAGCTTTGAGTGATGTAAAAACATTATCGGCACATTATATACTTTGTTACATCAAAACGGCTGTTCAAATTTGAGTGGAAGCTCGGAATAATGTGTACCGGTATCATTATTATATTGAAATTCCGTGAAGGTTTTAATTCTTTCGGAGGAAATATGTTTTACTAATTTTTTACTTTGGTTTATTCTTATGGAATTTGTAGGAACTTTGAAATGAGTTTTCTTAGAAGTGGCTGAACCGATTGCGCCCTAAAACTATACAATATCGCTTCAATTGAGGACACTTATGTATCCCAAGTTTCAACTGAATTTGTATTTTCGTTTGACGTGTGGAGTGCGAACAAAACAAAAAGAATGTAAAAAGACATGTAGGGCCTACTTTTTTTTTCGAGTACCGGTACGATGAAATTCACTCTTCACTTTGCTCATCCAACATAAATTGTTTTTCTATTGAGGCTGAGGATGAGTTACCGGGTGATTCGCTGTGAACCGGTACGTGAGGTGCATTGCACGCCTTGGTTCGATCCCCGCAACCATCCATCTTTACAGAGGTGTTCCGTGTATTCTCTCTAGCTAGGCTAATGATGGCACGGTCCCTAAACAAAGGGCTACGATCGCTTCCTTCCCACTATCCTCCTCATCACCTAAGAAACCTACATCTCATTATTAAATTATCCGACGATTATTTATCTCGGTTATCATTACAGTGCGTATTTAAAATATACTAAATAGATGGTATTATATATGAATATATAGACTTTTAATGCGTGCGAGAGAGAACATTGATAGGCTGCTCGGTTCTGAAAACTATCGCACAAAAGCCACAAAATAAATCGCTAAGCTTAATACAAAATAATCTCCGGCTCCAGAAGTGAATATACCCCATTAGCGAGATTCGCCCGAAGTTGAAACTTATTTCTCCCTCGAGGATTTGCAAGTTAAACTTAACCAACAGCCTGCTGAAGTTAAATGAGAATAAACCCTGGTTTTTATTTCCCACATTAATATATAAGTTTGTATTATAAATGTGGCTACGTCTGTTTGCCTATAATCCCCGCCATGAATAATATTTCCCAGCGACTAGAAGTGTGCTTGCATCCTCGAACATCCCGCGCGCTAGTGGTTTGGCATAGCGGGAACGGTCAATTGGAACCTTCACAATGGTGATACAAGGTATACACGCGAGAAAATAAAGATTGAACCACTCGAGCGCTAGTGTTGTAGTGTAGGGGGAACGGTCGATCGGAACCGTCATCTCTCGCGCACACAAGTCTAGAATAGAATGATGATCATTCCCTGTGTGACGTCATTAGTGCGCCTGTGTTCGACGAGATTAGGCTAACCCGCTGTGCAAGACAAACACTATGATAACTATACTGACGTCCAGGAAATATGACGGTCCTTACCAACTGAATAAATGTTAAAACTTCGGTACGGTATTTGCCGAGTGCATGCCATTGCGAAAACTTTGAATATTCAATACTTTTGAAAGTTGTGGTTGTTTTTATAATCGTAAATCTCGACTTGATATATCATTGATCCAAAAACTACTCAACAGCTATAGAAATGTAACTGTGATTATTTTCTGAGAAAACCGTTCAACCGATTTTCCGGAAAACAATCTCAACCTATTCTGGTTTGACACGAATGTGCAGAAAGAGTTTCAAGTGGGTTGGTCACTTTTTCTGACCTGTATTCCGTACACAAAATTACAACAAAAAAAAACTCATAAAAGCAAAGCCCGATATTTTTCGGTATGTAGAATGGAAGTTTTCGCTACGCTCATCTGATAATGTGTATATATCGTTTTATTTTAAATAACGCAATCATAATTCAAAATATTACATGGATTAATCTGACTGATTCATAATGCAAACACAAAAAAGGTATGAACGGTGCATATATCTTGATTATGTGATTTAATGAGTTTTTTTATTGTACATATATAGGCCATTACAGAAGAAAAATTACATCACGATTTTTCATCATGGGTTTAGGCATGCGCACAAGGTTCTGCGCACAAGGTACGCAGAGACGGCCCATGGCCATACCTAATGCACCACAAGGAAGTTTATTATCCTGAAATATATATTGACAATTATCACAGAATAACATTTCTTGCACCAACGTAATTCTTTCAAACCTATAAATATAATGCGCAATGTGTCCCTGAAAAGACCTGTAGAAACACTTTAAATTCCTTTAAATTTCAAAAAGAAATCTGCGGTTCAAAAGGAACCTTCCGCATTATCGGCTCACGTGATTGTGTACATTATTGACATTATTCCTGTTAGGACTACTCAGATCAATTATTTCCATCAGAACTGTTGTTAGGCTATATTTCACAATTTGAACGTAAAAGCATGTAGACCTATAGTGGGTGATATTTTCATCTCCCATTTTTGTTTTCGTTTCCAGTAATAAAGTGAGCCTATTGGTATAACAATTGGTTAACACCTAACCATACTTTATGCTGCACATATAAAGTATGCATGCATAATATCAATAATATGTATGCATAATATACTATTTGAACGTGAATGTGTGTATGTGTATAATTATGTTTTGAGCTCACATTTCTGTTTCCACTAATAAAGTGAGCGATACCAATGGGTTAACACCTAAACGATGTAGGATCATATCAGGCATCAATATATATATATATATATATATATATATATATATATATATATATATATATATATATATATATATATATATATATATACATATAGGCCTATATATATATATATACATATTACCTCACCGAGATACGTTACTCCTGCAGCCAATAGCGACATATGCTTGTTCCTATTACGTCGGCCAAGTTGTAAATTCAATAAGAATCTGAGCATGGCATTCTATATTATCACTAATATATGTCGAATATTGTGGAAACTTCCCGGTTATCAAAGCGGTGTGAAGCCACTGTCCAGACACAAATATGTACGCCTTCTTAACGTTGAGTAACGTATCTCGGTCAGATACATGTCTATGGTGTGATCAGTGTCATGTGTGACAGACACATGCTAGGTTCAACGAGTTCAACAATGACACAAATGATTTGTTACGATGATTTTATTCCATGATTTTTTCCACTTGGGGTGTTTGATAATGAAAAGTGTTTAGTTTTTCAATGTTTTTCTCTGTTTAATTATCGCATGAAGTTGAAATCATTTGAAGATTTATTTGGACCATGTGTAATGTATAATTTGTATGATGGGACCAATTTTCCCCATGATCTTTTCGTTTTATTACTATACGATTAAGATTATTCAACATTTTTTGATTATCGTAGAATGCACACATAGTAGCTAGCTTCGGGATATTTCACATGTTTGTCATTGTGTATAATCTATATAGTAATAACGTTAAAACACAATGTTTGCGAGGAGTAACTGAACAGTGCCCGGTAGATGTGTTTTAATGGGGTTATATATGCAGTAATGGGCGGGTTTATCATTACGAGTTCGAGCAATACACAAGTTGTAGACTGTAGATGAGAATATAGTAGCCTGCTGTAGAGTTGGAGGAAGTTGCATGCGTATAACATTAGTACATCGATACAGCTAGGCCGTTTACTGGTCTTCGGAGATTAACCCCTGTTACTATATACCGATCTTTCTGGTATGGGTAAGTCACCCTGCATAAATCAGCATATTCTCTAATACATGTATATTATATATATATATATACATGTATATTATATATATATATTCATATATATATATTATATATATATATATATATATATATATATATATATATATATATATATATGTATATATATATATATATATATATATATATATATATATATATATATATATATATATATATATATATATGTATATACATATATATATATATATATATATATATATATATATATATATATATATATATAATAATATATTTATATATATATATATATATATATATATATATATATATATATATGTATATATATGTGTATATATATATATATATATATATATATATATATATATATATATATATATATATATATATATATATATATATATATATATATATATATATATATATATATATATATATATATATATGAGAACGAAATGTTGATTCGACGGTCCCAATATATGAAAATGATAAATACTTCTGGGTGAAACCGTATATATTTTAAATAAATTTATTTATTTAAGAAACCTAACGTTTCAACTGGATTGCACCAGTCTTTCTCAAAGGACAGACACAGTCACAACTTTTGAAAGGATTGAAATCAATCAAATTTGCAGGAGGAATTTACTCGTGTCATACGCTGGACGCATGATCGAGAACTAGTGGTGAATGCTAGCAAAACCAAAATCGTTCATATTACATCACCATTTAATAGAGACGCAGGCAGTTTGATCAAAATTAATTGTCACTCCACGGACTGTCTTCATTTTATGAGTGGAGGTTTTCCTTGCACAGGTTGTGACAACTTCATTGAAAACGTTCATACTCATGTATATCTTGGCTTAACGATTGATCATCTATTCTCTTGGAAACCCCATATACATATGCTCTGCAATCGATTGAAATCATGTTCCATACAATTATATAATTTGGAATATGTTCTTCCATTTAGTACCCTTCGTTCCGTGTTTAACGCAATAGCCGAATCTTTGTTGCTCTATGGAATTTTGTCTTGGAGTAATACAACGCCTGGTCATCTAAATAAATTGATTTACATTCAGAATAGATTAATTAAGATAATTATACCTGATAGTTTAAAAAACTCCCGAGATAATAGTTTACTCGATCTGTACAAGTATGCCCGTCTCTTGCCTCTGCCGGAACTTCATAAGTATCGTTTTATATTGAGATATTATTTTGATGGAAAATTTAAATTTGAAAACATACGTTCGGTAAATACAAGGCCACAAAATCAAGCTCTTTATGAAGTACCACGTTATATAAATAATTATGGGAAACGTCAGTTATGCGTACAGGTACCAACAATATTTAATAGTCTTCCCAATTCATTAATTAACCTAGATAGATATACTGTGATGAAATGTGATTTAAAACAGTGGTTGTTTAATAATTTGAGTTGATATGTTTTGAATCTCTTCCCATTCATGTCTCAAATTTGTCTTCCCATGTGTTTAAGTTTCTGTTTCAATTTTTGTTTTGCATATCTATTTTCTTCGTAATTTTTTTTTTGTAAATTAGTATTTTTCGTAAAAAAAAAATAAAATAATAATTTCCGTCAAGTAATTGTCAGTTGACAAAGGTATTACATATTGTAGTTCACCACTTATTGTCTTTGTGTTTGATTAATTCAACATATTATTTTTTTTGTTATTCTACAGACAAGCCTTTATAAGGCTTTGTAGATCTTTTTGAGAGTGTTATATATTTGTATTCTTTGTGTGACAATATTAATAAAAAAAATTTTAAAAAATCCTTTCAAAAGTTGTGACTGTGTCTGTCCTTTGAGAAAGACTGGTGCAATCCAGTCGAAACGTTAGGTTTCTTAAATAAATAAATTTATTTAAAATAGTTTCACCCTGAATTATCTATCATTTTCATATATATATATATATATATATATATATATATATATATATATATATATATATATATATATATATATATATATATATATATATATATATATATATATATATATATATATATATATATATATATATATATATATATATATATATATATATATATATATATATATATATATATATATATATATATATATATATATATATATGTATATATATATATATGTATATATATGTGTATATATATATATATATATATATATATATATATATATATGTATATATATATATATATATATATATATATATATATATATATATATATATATATATGTATGTATATATATATGTATATATATGTGTATATATATATATATATATATATATATATATATATATATATATATATATATATATATATATATATATATATATATATATATATGAATCAATATAACTCGATAATAATCACTCCGTGTCATCATCACTACACAATACAACCATGCAAAAACTGTAAGGTTTGTAGGCCTATATACACATAACCTGTAGGCCTATAGGCCGACATAATTGAGTGTAGGTAATACGCGTGTGAACGAAGTGAGAGATAGCATTCTGCTGATAGGAGAAGGTCCAGAGTCACGTGGTGTAGTCACGTGGTATTTACGTGGTTAATTACTGATTGCTCCACGAGAGATAAATGCTCCAATCGACCGTCCCCCCTATCCCACACCACTAGCGCGTGGGTGGTTCAAGCCATCATCTCTCGTGGCCACTCGACTGTATTAAAGGTAGGCCTATACTCTAGCGGTTCGAAACTAACGTGCGATTATATAATGCATATCAGAGACGGTCAATCGGCAGCGTCAGTTCTACTTCACGCGTGTCTCCATATGTGACGGATCGAAACTAACGAGCGATTATGTCCGCGGATAGATGAGACGGTCGTTCGTCGAGTGATGTGCGTTATGTACTTTCTGCTGACGAGGCTGTGAAACTGGTAACGAAATTACCGGGTCATTTCGCGCCAACAACGTCATATTTATCGTGTTTTGATGACGCGGTTGGCGAAACTGTTACTCGAGAGTAACTTATCTTTACTCCTCGGACCAGACTTTGGTATACTCGTCGTCGCGGGAGGTGAGGGGCGCCCATCAACCATATACCCTCTTGAAGGATCCGTACAATTTGTCGTAGTGTGTGGGTATGGTTGGCTCCGTGGTTTTCAAAGCTGTCGTCGGAAGCTATTTATTCACTCCCAAAAGGGTCACCCAAGATGCATTGAGGGTTGCTGTCATCAGAATAACAGCTGTCATCAAGTTTGTCAGGCCGTCAGCCGTTTGTACAAAACAACACTAGATAGAGCAGCGATCTTTGGTTCTGAGAAAAGTACTCGGGATATAGAAGGTGTTTTAGAGTCGAGTCGAGTCAAGTCACCATCTCAATCCGGCAAACGCAACCCTCGAGGCATTTTGAGGTCACCCGTGGCGATAAGGCCTGGATCGAGTGAGAGTCCAGACCAAGCTCGGAACGTCTCGGTCGAGTGGAAACCTTTTGGGGATCGGCGTATATATGGAGAGAGTATATATACTCTTCCATACTAAACCTTACATGTACTGAACCTTGCATTTTATTTCATTTTATTGTCACTTTCCTCCTCATACCTATCGTATTTTTTATTTCATTTTATATCATCATCTCTTTCTTGCCCGCTCCTTCCCAATGCTTGAAACATCCACAAGCATTGACAACGATAGCAAAATGACCTCGCTGTTGACGCGCCGTTTAATCCTCACTCCAACGAACCAACTAAATGTGGAAACTTCGTATAATTGGTTGAGTTCGGCTGTTAAGACTGCTTTCTTGGTGCTCTGGCCGAACGATTCTACATTGCCATCGTTAGCCTTAATCAGACATTACTACTTTGTGTCTAATTGTACGCAAAAAGATTGAAATATTAGTATATCTATGTGACGCAACAGCGCTGCAGCTGCACATATTTCAAGATGGACGCTGCCATTTTGGCGGTAATACACCGGATGTCCCATGGCCTGTTTCTCATGTCTCACGTAATCGTTTCACTCAGCAGTGTATCTGCAGCTTTTACAGGTGAACCCACAGCAATTGCCACCAAAATGGCGACCTACAATTCGCAGTCATTATTCCTAATGTGCTATCGAGGAGGAGGGCAGTAATTCATTGAAAGAATGGTATTCATTATTCAGAGTAGCTCGCTGCAGCTTTCAACATCTTACACATTTGATAGAAGTTGTTGTGTTTCCAATCGTGAATTATTTTGGATAGTGGGAAGGAGTCGGTCGTGGCCCATTGTTAATATTCATTGTTCTGTATTGACCAGAACGATGGTACAAAACCATGATGAACTCCTGTCAGGATGGTTGACCATGGCGAGAATCAAACCCTGGTATCTTAAAAAACGGTTCGCTGTGCTAGCCACTCGACCACTCGTCTCAGTTTTCTGTCTGTTATGGTGGTAGACAGCCTCCATCTCTCGTGGACCCAAGCATACATCAACGTAAATCTCCGGAATATCGTTATTTTCAAAGAAGTTTTTTTTTTGTAAATTGTGAAAGCTGAAACGGAAGCTACTCTGTATATGCCCTCCTCCCCCCTCCCCGTCGCACTTCCTGCTTCCGGTGTTGAATCACACCTCTGGGAGCAGCCGCACACCCCCGGGAGTGATCGTAACGCTCTCCTCCATAATGCATCTCCGCCGTACGGCGTCACCTGCCCTCGGCGGGGATCGAACTGCGGCCTCTCGCACACCCGGTCGTCACGGCGGGACGGTCGATCGCCCCGGCACGTGTTGAATCTCCTCGATAATCCGTGGCGGGTCGAAACGCACGAGCGCTAATGCTGGTGGATGGCAGAGACGGGCGATCGGAAACGGAGTATGGGATGGTCGCGGACGAATGTGAACTCGTGACGTGAAAGTTCCGATCGTTCGTTTTCTTCGTACGTTACCGTTGACAATCGGGAAGTTCGATCCGTGAAATGATGACTGTTATGGAAGCTTTGAACTGTTTGACTTGAACTTTTTGATGAATCTGATTTGATTTTGAAATTTGATTTTTTTGATTTAATCTCACAACTTTTAGAGAGATTGAAGTTTGAAAAGGTGCAAGTATATCAGACGAAAGATGGACTACCAATTAACACCACACTCTTTTGAAAGCTGAATACAAACTCTCGTCAATACCTCCAAACTTCCCTCGCTTATGACTTCAATTAAATTGGACTTACACTCATTAAAGTTATGAGAGAAAAATCATTCGGATTATTGAGCATTAGAGAGAAGCACATTATAACATAACTTCATCATAAGGCCTACAGTTCGTCGTTAAACCCAATATAAATAAACAATAAACATAAATAAATGAATATAACTTCTATAAATGGCATTAAAAGCCAATATAAAACTATCGATTTAAAGCCTTTTAGAACCCGCGACCTAGGGTACAAGACTCAAGGTTCCAACGGTTGAAGATTTTTCACTTTCTCCCTTTCCCTTTCCTTTCTCCTCATGCACATTGCCTCCCTCCGTCGCTCAGTCAGCTGAGGCACCGCTCTAGAAACTGAAATCACCGTTGGGCATGGGTTCGAGTCGTGCACAAGGCATGGGTTTTTACAAACGTCCTTTCACTTGTCATCACTTCATAGTTTCATTATCGCCTGCTCATTCATACCCCCATATAACCTAGCTGTTGTTGGGGTCGTTAAGCAAACATTAATCATCATGATCCTATGCACATTGTTTCAACGACTCGAGCCTCTGGAGTCCAAGTATTGAGATTTACGTTTTCAGCGGTGTGGTGAGCTGAAAACGCGATCTCAAAATGGAGTGGGTAGCGCTTGTGTGCAAAACGCTAGTATTGAAAAATGAGCTTCCGTAGCTTTTTCAAATCGGTTTTGCGGTTAGTCCTATGAGGTAGTTCTCTCGAAGTTTTCTGAGTTACTCTAGATGACAGTGGAAATTGAAACCACCAACCAATCACGAGTCAAGATTATGCCGCGCAGCGCTGAGATCGAAGTATGAAGGAAGAGGAACTGAATAATTAATAAACAACAACATAACCTCTTCACAACACGTTGCGTTTACTCGTAAAATGACTCATAATTATTATCAGTTGAAACTTATTGCGGTAACATCAGTCAAATCAGGATAGGCTTATTGTGTAAAGAACGTTTGGCAGATACTCCAACCCAAGTAGGCCTAGAGCCTATTTATTCTTTGATTGAGTAGGCCTAGGCCTATTTGAGTGATGTATTATTGACTAGAATCAAACCAAAACATCTAGGCCAATGCGTCAATCAAATGGCGAATGCATCAATGTCTAGGCCAAGAAATAGAATTTATAGATCAGACCTTACAAATTCAATGGCCAAACCCAACGTATAAAAATCGTATAATGAATTAAATCGTATAATGATGAGGCTACATTGGCCTACCACAAAAAAAAATGTAGGAATTTATTCAATTCTTATATCAATTCTCTCGCCAATAGCTTATGAAGGCGAAATAATTTCATACATTTTGAATGGATCAATTCTCACATGGAACCGATCTCCCATCTCCAAAAAATCTCTCTTCCATCTCTCAATAATTTCCAGATTCTTCATACCGTCCGCCATTTTTAGAATTCTGACAGATGAAAACGTTGTTTTTGATGAAACCACGAGATATTTGTTTGTGGGGATACAACGGTGATTTGAAAACGGCGTTTAGGTTCGTTCAGCGCTCAATACTACCAAATATAGATAAACTACGTTTTCAAGACGAAAACGTCATCGAAAACGAAAACGGAGTTGCTCGTGATGGTTCAATACTTGGACTCCTGTGTGTATGTGGGGGGGGGGGGCATAGTCTCTTGCTAGTGTGACTCGCAAAATGACCTTGTTGTCGACGCGCCTTAAAACCCTAACATGCATTCATTGTAATAGCCTGTTCAGACGAGGCACGATCGTGCCAATCCTATGTTGTCGAGCAATGAAACACCCCGTGTGAACGCGTCAAGGTCAGTACTGCGTGCCTGAATCACGTCGAATCTCAGATGGACATGAGTTCTATATTTCAATCCTATCGTGTTGGTTTTACTTTTTTTTTCTAAAGGCTCTTTATCAGATAAGTGACCAATAGCAGAACAGTATTTTCAATTCGAGTTGTCGATAATCACAACAATGCAAATCGATCGAATATGGCCGTTTAGACAGAATTTTCTTTTGGTCCATTTATCACGTGGCTGTGACTTTCCAGCAATGCGATGCGTGGTGCCAAACTTGTGTCTGAATCCCCCACAGCTCGCATCGTACTGCTCGACAACATGGGATTGGCACGATCGTGTCTCGTCAGAACAGGCCAGAAGAGCTTGTCGACCGGACAGCAGCACACGTGACGTGTCTCCCGCGTCGGCTGGACTCAGGTGGGGACTCCGAGGCGCTAATGGAGCTGACGTCCTCCCCCCCTCCCCCCCCCCCCCGCTCCGTAACCATCTCTAGTTCTTCATCCATAAGGACGCACATATACATTGTATGTGTTTATATAATGTTTATATATCACTCGCTTTCTCTCTCTCTCTCCTTTCTCACCCCTCTCGCTCTCTCTCTCTCTCTCTCTCTCTCTCTCTCTCTCTCTCTCTTTCTCTTTCTTTCTCTCTCCTCCACCTGTACGCTTATAGTGTAGTATAGAGTTAATGACTTCGTTTTATAGGTCTAGGGTACACGCTCTTAGTTCCATACTGCTGTGTTAATAACCCAGCTATTATATACTTCCTCCCTCGAGACTTAGAGGGTCGACACGTCCGATCGCTCAAGCCAGAGGATAGGTGAGACGGTCGCTCGCCATTCTCAACTACTAGAGGAAAATGCTGTAGTTTGAATGTATTTTCATTTTGGAGAGGAGACCCGAGTGATAACAGAGACATTGTATGATACTGAGAGGCAGCAGGCATGTCAAGGATATCGCAAACACGATAGAACATATGGGGCAAGGGCGCAATGAAACTGATCTCTTTTACTTCATCGAGCATTTTATTTCAGTTACCCCTATTTTGAAATTAACCCTCTACCTTATCACCACTCCCTATATATGACGACATAGAGTAAGCTATCTCCAGAAGGCCAGGGTGTTTTGTTCGGTAAATATTGACATGAAGAGCTAAATACTGTGACAACATGTCCAATCTCTGTACATCTTCATTGGCGTAACATAGAATCAAACAAATCTTTTGACGTGGGCTGCGGAATATTCAAAGTTTTTGTAGTCCGTGAGACCATGACTTTGTTATCATCGTCCGTACATATTGCCCGATAGAATGTATCTCTCCTAGTATTAATATGTACCAATCAGAGTCCTAATCACCGGCACAGTAGCTGAGTGGTTAGCTCACTTGCTTCATGTGACCCGGGAGGTGAAGGGACATATCGGACCCGGTTCGATCCCCGCCACCGTCCATCTTTACAGGGCTTTTTCGTAGTTTCCCTCTGTAGTCTAGGCTAATGCCGGGATGGTTCCCACAATTTAGGCCACGACCGCTTCCTTCCCACTATCCTTCCCACTACCCATAAAAACCTTTATCTCATCATCCCACCATCTCATCTATCATTCATCCGACGCCAATAGATCGTAGTAATCATTACAGTGCGTCGTTAAAACCCAATATGAAGAAAAAAAAAATCCTAATCCTTTGGAACTCGCGCTCCAGTAGCAAGTAAGGCCAAATAGTAACACTATTCGCACTAATGTGTATACTGATGTGCATATACAATTATACATATATAAACTATACAATTATATATACATATACATATATATATATATATATATATATATATATATATATATATATATATATATATATATATATATATATATATATATATGTATAGGCCCACATGTATATGTATATATATATATTTATTGTCCATGTTGAGATCACATTTCTTTTATCTGTGGTAATTCTGACGTCGAGGGTCAACTCTTTCATAACACAGGAATACGTTGTTTTTTATTGGCACCAAAATGGTTTGAGAATATTGTGTCTATATGTATGTATACTGATGTATATGTATAGTTCATGTTATATTGCTATTATATCTGCCTCATGGTCCGTGGCTTGCAGCATCCCCCCTGCCTTGGGGTTGGGGTGGGGGGGGTTATCTTGGTAGAACAGCGTGTCACCAGGGGAAATCTGTGATGTAATAGCGTGCAGTATTCATATTTCCACGAAAAGAAGAGAGAAGAAAGATATGAACACGTTTAACCAGCGGTTATAGGCCTAACAACGATGTGCGCATAGCGGGTTGCCTATCACCATATTCAGGGGACGCTGAAGAGCGTATACCGGAATGAAATCGACTCAGCCGTGCGACATGGGCTTCGGGGTACTTATGAATGAATGGTTGTAAAAATGTGGTTAGGGTTCAGGTTAGGTTGAACATTCAAACTCGAGTCGACTTCATTCCGATATGTGCTCTGCAGGAGCACCCATGCTCCAGGATCATCAACATATTGACCTTGCTATCTGTGCAGATCTTTTCATCCTCTGCCTAAATCCCTCCCCCCCCCCCCCCCTCCCGCCCTCGCCCACCAGAGCTCACTCCTTGAGGTACACCCGCTAATGCCTGTCACTTCATCACGACTGCCAACCGCTCGAAGCTAAGACGGCTGATAAAACGACTTGCGGCGCCCCGCGAATGATAAATGTCAGGGAAATTTGTTTTTAAAAATAAGAGAAAAAAATACCTCACCTGATGTACATATATATATATATATATATATATATATATATATATATATATATATATATATATATATATATATATATATATATATATATAGGCCTATATATATATATATATATATATATATATATATATATATATATATATATATATATATATATATATATATATATATATATATATATATATATATATATATATATATATATATATGTATATATACACAGCATCCGAGGGCAAATTCTCCTCGAATTCATTTCAGTGAAAAGTGTTTTTTTTTTCTCGCAAGGTTGGTAAAAAGTGGCTACGACTCCTCGTTAGAGCATGTTAACGATAAGAGGGTGTACGAAGCGAGAAGCGGAAGATTTAAAGGAGATATTTTCATATTAGAAAAATACGGCACCTCCACCCGAGTTATGTGTATAGGCTTTACGCAACATTGTATCCAGTATAATATATATTGTGTTATATATTGTATTGTATGAGATATTGTATGATATTGTATGATATTTGTATGATTAACCTCACCGGACGGTCAATGATGAGGATCCAGATCAAAGCTGCCAACATTGCAAAGAGGAACGAGACAGCATTTCACTATTTGAAACAAAGTGGAAAAGTTACCTAATGGAACATTCATTTCATAATATTGAAGAACCACGCAGACCCTGCCGCCACGTGAAGGAGAACGTAACATTATCAGTGTCAACGTGACATATGAACGATCATATCGACTTTCCGGATGGATATATTGTATAGGGAAAATGCATCATACCATCTAGACAAGTATATCTCATAGAATACTGTCGATCCATAATGAACATTCACATTATTTATTTGTGAATATTTGTAAGTTATTTGTACTTATAACGGTACGCTGTGAGGTAAAAATTGATAGCAAAAATATCGAGTGCTACTGTTACATAGCATCTATCATTTATATCAATTCATGTATATTTTCTTGTTCGTATGTTGTGTGCATTTCATAATATTTTATTCTGTCTTTGACTGTCTATATGATTCACTCGAAAATGTTTCATTTTATATTGTAATCCACTTGAACGAAAATAAAAATAAATAAATGAATAAAATACAAGATATCTTTCCAATAATTTTATTCGATAACACTGATGAACTTCGAATGGATAAAACTTGACACATCGGCTTTTTTGACAAATGCTGTCTATGTATTGTGATATATTTGTTAATAATGTACCTTACACCGTAAAAGATTAATGATCATTCATACAATGTAAAAATCACGCTGCCAAAAACTTTCTGCACTGGAGACTGATTGGGGTGTCAGTTGTAGTAATAAGGACTTGCCTTGTCAGTAATGATTCTACCCACATCGATTTCTCACATTCGACTCAGTTCAAGAGATATTTATAACTTCATTAAATATAAGAAATCAGACATTTCTTCTGTGCTCTGATTTCCACGCGAAAAGCAAATATAGAACTAGTTTCCCTGTCGGTTTTTCTCCGACTATTTACTCTCTTTTCTCGTACAATTTGCCGACGTGAGTGTAACGAAGTTGGACAGAATTCTTGCAATTAGCGCATACTTGCAAGCACGTACCGCTACGTGCTATCGCGGCACGTACACGTTGTGGGTCACATATTCAGACCTCACCTAATACAATTACCAGATGACATGAGTATATACAGCTGATTGGTTACAGTCGTACCCCACATAACCTGATTGGTAGTGGGGACATTGAAGTTATAGGCTATACGAACTCATTAGAGCGCGTGGGAATCGATATAGCAGTTTCACTCAGTGGCGTAACAAGGCACGCCGAGACAGAAGTGCAAATGTATAAATGGGCCCTCCCCCTTTTTCCATATTTGACGAAGTCTCGAAAAGTATCCGTTTGCTTCCAATTTATTTCATTATAAATGTGATTCAAATTTTCTTCGAATTTTCATACCATTTATTGCACGTAAATTATTTCACTCACTTATTGATTGCTATTATAAAATTCTTTCGCCTTACTTTTTGCTTTGCAAAAATGTCTACAACATATCACTAAAATGAATCCATCTTGTTCTCTCGGGTTAAATTAATGAAATTGAACCTGCACTGAGTCTCGTTTATAGAACAAAACAATATATGAACATATGAATTGGAAACAATACATAATGAATCATCATCTCAGCAAATTGTGCCAGTCTCAGTGGGCCCCCCAAAGTAAATTTAGTCGTGGCCCCTGTGCCACTGCACCCTCGATCTTTACGCCACTGGTTCCACTACAACACGTTCGAACGGAAATTCACTATACGATACTCTATGTTATACGTTGACGCTGGAAATATTCCACTGTGGGTTGGTTCCCATTAAGAGTTCAACTGGCGCTGTTTTGAACCAACACAAATACGGCCCATTAACCCTTCGGATATTCCTATTATTTCCCCACGATTTTTTCAGTTTGATTAAAAGTTGATAATATTACCAAAATGCGCATGAATTTAATTATTTTATAGTTATTGTTTATAGTTCTAGCACGATGTAGTGATACCAACCTATTTCATCATAATATAAAGAAAGTGCTCCAACTCACATACTGATAACATGGAAGGATCTTGTGGTTTCCTGCGGTTATTTCAGAGCCAATCGTCCCGATTGCCTGTCGCGATTTAGGGATCCCCTTGTGAACTAGATGTAAATAAGAGTGGCTATGGTACCGGTGGCATGTTGAACCAACAAAATCTATAATTCTCGTAATCTACTGGGCCGTGTGTATAGCATTGTTGATCATTGTTGTTCTAAATAGTTCGCTATGAAAGCAATAGTTGCGCTACAGGCAATCGGGACGGTGAATTCAGATTCTGACTCCGGAAATATTTCACTTTCAAGACCCAAGTTTGGTCACCTCCTGTATATTACGATAAAATAGGTCATGGTATCACTACGCCGTGGTTCTATAGACTCCTATAGTTTTACAGTCTTTCAGTGGATTTTGTTTTTATATATTTTGCTTTCGTAAGTTTTCTCTTGCGTGTTTTGTATGGATCCAAGGCGTAATGAGCAACTCGTACTGCGCCTCTTCTAATTATTAAAGGTACAAACCCTCGCGTATCTGTGTCTTGTACGTACTCTTATATTACTTACATTTTACGGAGATTTGACGTTATAATTAAAAACTTGGGTCTGAGAAATAATATTGAAAGTGTGTGTGTGTGTTTTTTTGTGCGTGTCAAGATGCATTGAGGGTTGCGTTGGTCTGCCGGTTTTAGATGGTGACTTCACTAATTCGAAAACACGTTCCATTTCCCGTGTACTTTCCTGAGAAATATTGATCGCTGCCTCTATCTAGTTTTGTGGAAACGGCTGATGGGCTGGCAAACTTGATGACTGTTGTTATTAGCTGAGCCGACGTCATTGAGTGATGTTAGTTTCTTTTGTCACTACTACTTACGCACGGTCAATAGTTTTACGCACGGTCAACGTGGACCGTGAATTGGAGCCCATTTTCAACATTCTCCAACCTGCAGACCAACGCAACCCTCAATGCATGTTGGTGTGTGTATATTTGTAAGAAGTATTGCGTGAAGCCTGTACGGCAGGGGAGGTTTAGCGAATAGAAATTTTGATCGCCACTTTGTGAGATTCAGAATCTTCTATAAGATTTCGAGCGATTCTCTATCTTTTTCGAGAGGATTTCCTTACGAATCCCCGCGAATCGTCGATCTTCTTTGCTAATCGATATAAGTTGCAAGGGCTGAATAAAATAGCCGTCGATCTTCTTTGCGACTTGATAAAAGTAGCAAGGGTTGAACAAAATTACCGTCATCTCCTATGCATCTTGATAGAAATAGCAAAGGCTGAACAAAATACTTGTAAATGTATAATAATGTTTGGTTTTGTTTGTTTCCAGGTAAGAACTCGAGGCCAAGACGCGGTGTTGTCAGACTGAACAACATGACGGAGCTGTCAGGTAGAAAATATACTTGGGTTTCAAATATTCCTGTTCCGTTATACGCAGTTTGTTTTTTGACGACACGCGCTTTCGCTTCTTCTGGAAATATATCGGACTTGTAATTCAGTCTGAATAGATGTATTACATAAACCAATATTTATCGAGCTTGTCTGGTAAAAATTAATGGTGAAACATGAAAATATCGAGCGTTACTCTTACATACAAATGATCTTTCCACCTTTGATATTATACAATTTGACTTACCAAGTATTTCCGACGTATATTATTCACATCTTGTGATCTATTTGTTAATTTTGTATCTTGCACTGTTCAAATTTGATTTATATCTGTGAAAACATCCTGGCAGAAACTCTTTTCCCTAAGGATACTGGGGATGCCTTAACCGTAACATTCCTTCAGTAAGCCTGGTTCACAATTGGAATGGAATATGGTATAGTGTTCAAGCGAAATGGATGATGGCATTTCCGTGTTACCGTTCACAATGAGAAAATGTGGCATAGTGATATGGTATAAGCATAAGTAATAAGAAATGAAATAAATCTATTTCTTATGACTATTCCTTATAACAGCAGAATTCTGACCTATCAGATAACGTTACTACTGTAGTCAAATGATTACCATTTATGGTAAACGTAGATTTATGAATCAGTAATTTACTAATAGTTCATATTAAAATATTAAATACAGTATAAAATACATTATACATCCATTATTTACAGTATTATTATCCTAATAAATACTGTATTTTAGTATTTGGTATTTAATAATGTAAATTCATAAAGTTATCTACTGGCGAACCTAGAGTGGAAATAAACGGCTATTGTGGCCCACCTACGTCACTATAACACTATACCATATTCCATAATTGAATGAGCGAAGCGAAGACTCAATTTCACCATACCCGAAAAAAGGTGCTTTTTTCGCGCTCCACAGGTCAAACAAAAATTCAAAATCAATTGAAACTTGGCATACACAAGAGTCCTTATCTAATTCGATACTGTATCATTTTAAGGCGCAATCGGTTCAACCACTTCTGAGAAAACTCATTTCAAAGTTTTCAAAAATCCCATAAGAATGACCCAGAGGAAAACATTCGTGAAAAATATTTCCTTCGAGAGAATTCAAATTCTCAGGGAATGGCAATATAATGATTATACACATTATTCCGAACTTTCAGTCGAATCAGATCAGCCGTTTCGATGTAAAAAAATATATAATCTAATTTTTTTAAATCACTCGAAGCTATCAAGATACCAATTAAATCCAAGCAAGAGGTGTCACCATTTAATTGAAACGATTAAAACAAAGCCTTCTTCACTATCATAGAAATCAATTAGGAAATAGAAGGGCAGTGAGACGCAATTGTTTGGATCTCAAGATGGATATATATAATAAAACCAATTCAAAGATCTGTTG
>OZ023329.1:18636207-18686207 GCA_964007535.1 Brachyptera risi | reverse complement strand
AAAAATACGTTTGAAATACTAATAATAATAATTCAATATTGAACGTAAATGAAAATGTGATGCAAAACAGTGTGAACAACGCAAGAGTAGGGGGAATGCTCATATAGTTGAAGTTCAATTCAAGTTTTTGTGAACTATTGAGACATCAGGCCTATACTCTATATGTGTGTGCATTGTTATTGTTGACAAGACCTCCTCGTAGTCTTGGAACAACCCCGAGGCGCCACTTCTAAACGGTCTCACTGACTCATCCTCAGATTGAATTTGGTGACAATGATTGTATACATAAATTTCGATGTTGATGAAAAATATTTTCATTTAAGTCCATATGTTGTACATGTATTACCCCTGAAGAAGTTACTACCTGACCGTGGCTTACAATGTGTTGAATGGGAATTACATTAAAATTATCTTTTCGTGCTAAAACCATCCTTATAGTGCCTCGTCCAAACGATCCTACCCAATATATAACAGTCGATGTCAGCGTCTGTAGTGGTATCGCATCAGGGTTGAGCCTCTCGACCTCGACATCAACTAGACCAGGGAAACCTTGCGGGGAGCAAACATTAATAAATAGGCAGCCGCTGTTCATTTTACCATCGGTCTCTTTCATCACCACATGCGGACGTTGTTGGTGCTGTTGTTGTTGCTGTTGCTAGGCAGTCGCTGTTCATCGCACCATCGGTCTCTGTCACCACATGCTGACGTTGTTGGTGCTGTTGTTGTTGTTGTTGCTAGGCAGTCGCTGTTCATCTTACCATCGGTCTCTTTCATCACCACATGCTGACGTTGTAGGTGCTGTTGTTGTTGCTGTTGCTAGGCAGTCGCTGTTCATCGCACCATCGGTCTCTGTCACCACATGCGTACGTTGTTGTTGTTGTTGTTGTTGTTGTTGTTGTTATTGCGCTCAGCCCAAGTTAACCTAAATGAACCCAATCCAACTGACTACCAATTACCAAGGTACCTGATTACCAGTGTGGGAGTAGCTCTAACTAGCAGTTTAAAATTGTTATCACCATGGTTACCTATGATATTTTCATTCACTAACTATCCAATGAGGGCTCACCGGACTTGGTGATACCTGGTCTTAAACTTGACCTAGCGTGAATGACCTAAACTAACTATAGCCTAACCAAACAAACATCATGAACTTATCCGTGTGAAATCCCCCTGGCGGGTACTTTTTGCCCTATATAGAGGATGGGGACGCCTTAAGTATTAAGCCGGTAATTGAATCAACTCGATAAGCTCGAGTCTTGTTATTGAACGAAAAGTTTCACCAATCCCTCCTGTAATATGTTTTCATATTAACGTCAATTTCCCGCAAGTTGAGAACTCATTTAATAAGCCCTCTAACACAATGTCACCTGTCTGAGATGATTAAGCTATGACTGCGCTGTCTTGCCGCTAGTTCGGGCCACTCGTTCGACAGCGCTGTGCGTTCCAAGAGACAACCGGTCGTAACATGAAATATGGCAGTTGAGAAATTTGTATATATGCTTTTACTAGTTTCAAGTTTACAGTTATTTAATGTGGTGGTACAGTCTGTCTCACCAATCTGTAGCAAGTGTCGGAGATCTTTTTCGTTTGCTCTTTTATTGTACAGCGAGAAGATGCGTTTATAATCATCTTTATAGACTACATTAGACTCATACGTTGTTGCATTTTCTTCAGAATATATTATATTTCAAGTTGACTGAACCTAAAATAATCTACAAAAGTTGAAAGTTCAAATAATCTGCAAACGTGGAAATTCAGAGTAAAAACTTTGCAATTATTCATACTGTCGTCTTCAATAAGAATGTGAATATTCATAATGGCTATTGATTTAATAAATGTATAAAGCGATTTAGCAACGCACCACACCCCTTACCTCAAAATGCGGGAGAGAAAAGTCCGAAAAAACGTTTCATCGGCATTTCGAACATGTGGTTTGTCGGGGATTTGGATTTTCGAACAAATAGGATTTCGATAAAATAGTATTCACCACTGGTGCGCATTCGGTCATGTTCTACATGACGGGTCCTTCTAGTGAATATATAGTTTTGCTATGAAATGTATTTTTAATTCTTCACGATGCATGAGCCGCCACATCCTGCGCACACTTATCGAGATGTCCTGCGCACACCTACCGAGATGTCCTGCGCACACCTACCGAGATGTCCTGCGCACACTTATCGAGATGTCCTGCGCACACCTACCGAGATGTCCTGCGCACACCTACCGAGATGTCCTGCGCACACCTACCGAGATGTCCTGCGCACACCTATACCGAGATGTCCTGCGCACACCTACCGAGATGTCCTGCGCACACCTATCGAGATGTCATGCGCACGTCTAGGATTGCACGCGAATGCGGTCCTGAGTTTCCCAGCAAGCTCGGATATCGTACGTTTTCATCTTTGCGTTTGTTTGACAAAGTATATGAAACGAGCCTTCAGGCTTTTTCCCTGGCAAATACAGAACGATGAGGGAAGGTTTTTTATTATGAATACTCGGCGGATTTCAACTCGGTTGTTGTAAACTTTTAGGTAACTTTCAGAATATGGTAATGAAAATATTCTAATGAACGTTTTCTGTTTTCTTAATACTTCTCGTTTGTATTTTCTACATTGAAAATTACAGCATTTCAGACTCGAGTTCACCGGGGAATAAAAACTGTGATTATGAATAAATGTTACAATCAGCGGTTAACAGTTTTACGAACTCTCAGTTGAGAATTAATGAGTTAACTATCAGTTGGGGTGGAAAAATAACATACGTAAAACTGAGACAATTAAGTTGTCGAGTGGTTATAACACTGAATTGTCATTCAGGTACCGGGTTTTGATTCCGGCAATGGTCGACCATCCGGACAGTGTTTTTTCGTGGTTTCCCTCTGTCGTTCAGGTCAATCCTGGAATGGTTCCTTAACAACAGGCCACGACCGACCCCTTCCCACTATCCAAAACAAAAAACACATAATGAAATAACCTCTCATCTTATCATCCCATCATCTCATAGGCCTATATCATTCACCGACAAACCGACAATAGATCTGTCATCAGTACAGTGCATCGATCGTTAAACCCGATATAAATAAATTAAAATGATTAACATACCCAAACAAGGGTGATAATAAGTTGATCCACTAACTATCACCTTATTTACTAATAATAACCAGTTTGGAAAACCGGCCTTTCGTGAATTGTTTGATTTGTTGAACGTATATGTAAAAATAAAACCTTGAAATATTATTCATCATTTATTTTTTTCAATTCATTCACTTATTTCATTTTCAATTATTTCCTTTCAAGTAGTATGTGGTAGACCCAGGATCGTCTCTATGTAGCCCCGTCCGAACGATCCTACCTTCTCATCCTCAGTCGTAATTGACGACTCAGTATAGTAATTGTTTCACGTAGTAAAAGAGAACAATTTGAGACCAATTTTGTTCAGGTTAATATAATAATGTCTTGATACAAGTAGGGATATTATAGGAATGAGTGCCAAGCTTGGCTCATATCCCTGACAAAGCATTTAACCTTATCGTTTCCTCCAAAGCCGTTACATCGTGAAGATGTTCATTATTCCACTGAGCACTAAACAGAGTCTCGTATTATCGCCGTATGTACTCGTACCAACATAACAGCTGAAATATCCGTGTACAGAACAACATCTAGTAACGACTCTTTCCTAGCGGCTCACGTATTAAGGGGGACCCACCCACAGCGGTAGCACATTGCAGGTAGTGAGGCACATGTTGTTACGAGGCTTCCGCTCTATTCTAGCTACCTGTATACAGTGTATTATTCCCACTGTATAAAGACCCTGGTGATAATATTTAATTATTTTTTTATATATTGTGTTATCTATTGGTGTCGAATGAATGATTGATGAGATGAAGGTTTTATAGGTATTGGGAAGGATAGTGGGAAGGAAGCGGTCGTGGCCCATATTGTTGGAACCATCCCGGCATTAGCCTAGCCTACAGAAGGAAACCACGAAAAAAACCTGTAAAGATGGACGGTGGCGGGGATCGAACCGGATCCGATATGTCCCTTCACACCTTCCGGATCACATGGAGCAAGTGCGTTAACCACTCAGCTACATGTGCCGGTATGATGATGATAATAATAATAGTGATAACATTTCAGTGTTAACGTGGCATATAAACGATCGCAGTGACTTTCCGGACGAAACATTGTAGTGAAACTAGTTGACACCATTCAGAGTATAGAATCTTATAAAATGGTGTCTATCCATGATAACATTCACAATATGTTGCGTGGTACTCGTAATCGTACGCGGCGAGATGAAAATCGATGATGCCAAAAATATCGTGTTACTGTTACATAAACAAGTGATCTTTCTACCTTTGATATTATAGAATTTCTTTCTTGAGCATTTCGAAAAATATTGTCTGCATCATAATTATGGTAAGATCGCCCTTGTGGTGCCCCGTCCAAACGATCCTATCTTTCATCCATAGCCTTAATTGGGGGACAATGATTTTGTATCAAGTTTCGATGTTATTGAAAAAAATAGAAAATAAAATAAAAAATAATTATGATGTATTTGTTAATTTTGTTTCTTGCACTGTTGAAGTTGTATGATCATTCATATCTGTAAGCCGCCCTCTGTAGCTTGGTCAGCTGAGGCACCGCTTCAGAAACTGAACTCACCGTTGGGCGTGGGTTCCGAGTTCAGCATAAGGCATTGGTTTTTGTAAACTTCCTTTCACTCATCATCACTCCATAGTTTCATAATCACCTGCTCATTCGTACCCCCATGTAACCTAGCTGTTGGTGAGGTCATTAAGCAAACAATGATCAATCAAAATCAATCATATCTGTGGTAGTAGTAGTGATAGTGTTTATTCCTTTAACCCTCTTTCGAGAAAATCGGTACACAATTTTACATATTTTTCAATATAACTTATTAATAGCATTACAATCGAGTATGGCAGTAAGCCATCATTCATGATTCAGCATCGAATTAGTAATTATAGTATATCAAACAAATAATACAACAAATAATGATACATTCAAAGATTCCAGATTGATTGATATAGAATTGGGATTAATCAATAGAATTTAAATTATTCTGATTACTATTACTACAATAAAGACAGATATAGATAGCTAGATAATATAGATAATCTATTAAATAACGACAAAAAAACGAATTACCGAATATGTCCATACACAGACAAGTAGAAATAATGAGTGAAATCCCTCTGGTGGGAACTTTTATCCCTAAGGACACTGGGGATACCTTAAGTCCTGCTAACATACCGACAATGGCCGGCTTCTGATTGGTGAAAACAATCGCCATCTTGTCTTCTCTCAACTCAATTAGGCTCGCGAGTTTGTTGGCTCGGTTTTTATGACGTTGTCTAATAATTATCTACTCGAATGACGTCCAATTAGTGGGATTGTGTATTCAATGACCGTTGTCATGGTAATCTGGTTCTCCTTTGCTATATAGCTGAGACGGTCTTGACGTTTGGAGCTACAATTGCTTTGAAAAGGTTTCACTTCATCGGAAAGTGATTTTCCTTTCAAATTATTCACCAACTTCATTTTCATCTACACATCTTGATAATGTGAAAAATATAGATTTGTAAAAATCGAGAAGAGAGAAAATATATTGAGAAAGAAGATTGAAAACTTTTTCCCAACATATAACTTCTGAATTGTTCTTCATCCCTTAAAGGACATCACAACCCTGAAACTAGATTTCAATTAATAATGACGAGATGTATTTCCCTAATTTTAGAGAAAACTAGAAATCATGTCAATTTCAGAAATTAAAATTGATATTTTTGACCTCGTCGTGACGTAGACTTACCGATCTTGTATAGAAACACAAACAGAAACGATTAATGTCCACGTCACGAATCGGAAAAAGGACCCGAGTTCTGGATGACTGATGAATTAGTTATAATTTCTCAAATTGAGATGATGATTTCTAGTTTTCTCTAAATTTAGAGATATAAATGACGTCATTATTAATTGAAATCTAGTTTCAGGGTTGTGATGTCCTTGAACTTATTGCAATGTGTTGAACGAGCTATATTTTATTCAACTATATCATTAGGGTGGTAAGATCGCCCTTGTGCCCGGTTCAAACGATCCTGAACTTTCATCCCTTGGGAAACAATGGCTTGGTGTCATGTTTTAGATGATGCTGATAAAAAAATAATGGGAAAATTGTACTTCATTATGTACAATTTTCGCTAACCTGCAGCCCTCTTTAGTCTATTGGAATTATGGGAAGGAAATAGTTCTGATCTTGTATTCAGTAACCATATGAATATTCACCTCAGCAACTGAGGGAAACCACGATCAATGCCAAGTTGGTCGACCGAGGCGATAATTGAACCCCCTTCTCTTGAATGACGGTACAGGGCGCTATAGGGACTGAATAAATATAATTATGTCTGAGTGCTTCTAGTAATTTATAATTGAATTTATTGAACAGTAAGTCCTATTAGGAAGGCTCTTTTCATAAATTCTTGAAGAAGTTCAAGAGGAACTTGAGATGTCTTTACGGATGCTTGAATTTATGTATAATTGAATAGGTACTATTATTAATACATCCTGAATTTCTTCGATAATATATAGGCCTATGTAGAAAGAAAATATCGAGTATTTTTACTTCATATTCATTTATATTCATATTATTATATTCATATATTCATTTCATATCCAGCATAGGCCTCTACTTCATATGAATTTATTTTCTGCCTCTCCGTTTCCTTTCTATGCATTTGTGATAACTTCTGAACTGTATGAGATATCAAAATTCTTATATCGGTGGAACACAGATAATTTTAATATCTACAAAAATGATGTGACATAAAAATATCAATCTCAAATTCTAATGTCTCCACTGCAAGTCTAAAAGCTAAATAATGTATTTTGAAAAAATCATGCAATACAAGCCCAAGTTTAGTTTCTACTTATACAATCTTGTGTAATTGAATGAGCGAAGCGAAGACAATCTTGTAATTGGATGCGCGAAGCGAAGACTCAATTTTACCATACTCGAAAAAAGTACATTTTTTTGTTCACGCTCCACAAGTCGAACGAAAATGCAAATTCATTTTGAACTTGGTATACGCAATTGTCCTAAAATAGATACCTATGATGTAATAGTTGATCGTACGACAGGGCGAATAGCCCGCGTGTGAATAGCTTTATGAAATATAAAATTATTTGCCCGAACGAATAAAAACAACGCCGTCAGTTGTTCTGTGAAGTCAGCACCATCTGTGCGGGATTAATTGGAACCAGACAAATCGTTTATTCTGTTGAATGCAAATATCCCTCGGCTTTGCATCCGTCATATTTGTCCGTGTAGGCAGCCCGCAGCGCACCCTCAGTTCCATTCGATCTGAACAAATCTTGGAGAAACTGGTGGAAAAACTGCAACCAATGAATGTCGATTGAATTATCAGTTCGTATTCTCGATTTGTCATGATCTTGTTAAAGAAGAACCGAATCAAAACCATATAATTATTCAGTTCTTATTTTATTATCTTCATTATCTTCATTTATTATATTGAATTCATTCATATTTATTTTAAATTATTCTATTATATTCATCATCATCATCTTTATTATCGTTATTTTATCATTATTATCTAGCTGGTTATTATTTTCTTCGAGTTTAATTGATATTAAATGTAGGCCTAAATGTAGGCCTAAAAGCTCAGTTGCTAGCGCACTCGCTTCATGTGATCCGGGAGGTGAGGGGCATATCGGACTTGACTCGATCCCTGTCACCGTTCTTTAATGAGTGGTTAAAATGTGCATAGATTGAGTTGGATTTTTGAAAAAATGCAATTTTTTGTAACCGCACGGTAGGCTCAATCTATATAAGTTCGTTTACACTCATCGGGAGCATAGAAATGCTCCTGACGTCATTTTCCCACGAGTGTCGTTGGCTTTGTCATACAACTGAAGATCACCTAAACTAGTACCATTTCACGATTAAACTATATTAGACTTCTGGCTAGCTCAGTCAGTTGATTTTGCGTTGGAAGCTGAAGTCAAGTTAGGCGTGGCTTCGAGCCCCGCCCAATACGTGGATTTTTTAAACATCATTATCTGTCATCCGTTGACAGATCATACCCCCAAATAACCTTACTGTTGTTGGAGCCGTGAATCAAGCAGTAATCATCAACACCTATCACTTTTGCTCTCGCTTCATCCTATGGGTGGAAGGGCCGGGTATTTCAACAGCTGACATGAGTCCATGGGAGTCGATTTAGCGAATTGCCAGTTTTTTGTGATAACTTCAGAACGGTATGAGATTTCAAACTTATAATTCGAAATAAACACAGATATTTTCAATACCTTCAAGACGGTATATATAAGTTATAACTATTCAACTCATATATCATAATTGACCATTGTAGATGGGCGTGACTTATACGAAGCAGGGGAAATTTAAGATACCATGATTGGTTATTTCCCTATTTTCCCTGCTTCACTGTCCACTTGATTGGTTTTTATATTTTGTGACATCACGAGGGCGGACGATCTACAATGGCCAATTGTTGAGCGTATATCCAGCTAAAAAGTCAAATTTGTAGCTGTAGGTTGGCAATACGCTTGACAATTATACGATATGAATTGAATAGTCATTATGTATCTTGAAGGTATTACAAATAAGTATTTCTCTCGTACCAGACTGTTGATGTCTCATACCGTTCGAAAGTTATCACCAAAAATGGCTATTTCGCTAAATCGAGTCCCACAAACTCCCAATTGAAGTGAAACACCAGCTAATGAACGTCGATAACAAGAAAAGCGTCCTCCATTACAACCAGAACTCGTCATCCCCTTTTCTCTAATTTAGTTCATTTCAACTAAATACTTTTTTCCGTTTCACTGCCTCCAATTATCCCCTGTTGCTTCCTCGCTCATTTATATTTACCTCATCGAAACACCCGAGCGCTCGTGTTTCTCGACGGAGAAGACGGTCAATCGGTACCGGATCCGCAATCCGTTCAAAGTTAATAACGCCATATTTTAAAACGTCGTCAACTTTTTGCGGTTTATTAAATAATATGACAAAAAGTAAAAAGTACGTTTTGAAAAGGTTTTATAACTTGATTCTGTAACAACTTTGGACCGTGATTCCGTCGAGGAGAAAGTTTTTCTACCGTGCTAAGATGATTACGAGTTCTCTAACTGGATTTCATCTTTCCTTTCATGTTTATCTAACATTTCGCTTTCTTTTTATCTTCATCTTTGGCTTCTTTCTTCTTCATCGTGTCTGCCTTGAAGCACGAACGTTTGTTGGTTTATTGAATGCGAGTTGGACTGTTTTGCCGACGAAAGAACGAACAAGTGCGAAATGCCTCCGAGGCACTCGTGTCATCAACATATGTTGACCTCATAAACATGAGAAGGTTTGATATTAAGGCATCCCCAATCTCCATAGGGCAAAAAGTTCTCGCCAGGGTGATTCCACAGATATAAATGATCATGAAATTATAACAGTATATACACGATAAAAAATTAATAAATACATCACAAGATGCAGACAATATTTGTCGAAAATGCTAATAACTAAATAGTTTAGTCTTAGTTTCATATATTCAGGTGTTCTCATCTTAATTCCACTCGCACCTTTATATAACACTACTTACCTTTTTGTTCAGCAACTTATTTTGACAGGCGCTAAATGACCTCGCTGTCGATGCGCCTTAAAACTCTAATATTCATTCATTCGAATTTCATAATAACAAAGGGGCGAAGATCACTTGTATGCAAAACTGTGACTTGTAGGCCTATGTAGCAGGAATAATCGATATTTTTGCCCTCGACTTTTACCTCACAGCGTATATTTACCGTTACATATACAAATAACACGTAACATTATAATGAATATACACCATGGATCTATACTGTATTTTATATAAGATCTGCACAGTGTGGAGCTGTTTCATTATACAATACTCAAACAAAAAGTCACCACGATCGTTTATATGTTACGTTGACACAGAATACGTCACACTGGGGATAGATTTCCCTCGAATGCTTAGTTGTGAGTTTTTACCTTCTTTCAAACTATAAAATGGATGAAATGTTTCTATATTTAAAAAAACATTTATTCAAAGTGACGACGTGGAAACGGAATGCTGAATCAATAATGAAGCTGGTGAGTGCTCGAGTAGGAATATATTGGAATCCATGGCTCTTACCGCTACTGTCACTTGAAATAACTCCCAGGTCTAGCCAGCTCCAAGAGACGAGGACTTTGATTGGAGAGCTAAATACCACGACAACATGTCCAGTCTTTGTGTATTGTTGTTATAGCACAAAATCCTAGCCCTGCTCTTGAGGTGGGCTACAAAATGTGTCAAGTTTTTGCTATCTAAAAGACCGTGACTGTCATTTGAGGACAAGGATGAGAGAGTTACAGATAAATGACCTCACCGACATCTAGATTATTTGGGGACATGAGTGGATACGACGTGATTTCCCTCTGTAGTCTAGGCTAATGTTGGGATGGCTCCTACAACATAGGCCACGACCGCTTCCTTCCCACTACCTAAGAAACCTTCATCTCATCATCCCATCATCTCATTAATCATTCATCCGACACCAATATATCTTGGTAATAATTACAGTGCGTCGTTAAACCTAATAGACTAAAAAACGAAAGAACGAGATGCAGGACTTGCTGTAGCTGACTGATCCAGACTGGACGTGACGTCATCAGTCAGGGTTTCCATGGCAACCAGGGCGGTGTGCCACTGTTAATTGCCGACGTCTGCCCCGTGATTGGCTAGAGTACGTGTACGCGTTCCGACTCGCCGGAAAGTGGCTCTATCTGTAGTGTAATAGGTTACACGACCCCTGCAAGACACCATAGGCAATATGCGCTACATTGGTGATAAGAGGGTGGCCGGCGATTAGCCCGGATATGATTATCTGGCGTATTGATGAAGTGCAAGGGAGGGGAGGTGTAATTACTCGTGCTAGAGGTCGCACTTCTCACCTCTGACCAGAGTGTTGGAAAGGGAGGGGGGAACGACGGGACTGGAGGAGGAGGAGAGAGGGGGCTCGACGTTGGGGTTAATCAATCACTAAAGGTTCATTGCTGTCGTCTCTGGAATATACTATAGCCTGAGAAAACGCAACATATACGTTGTAAGATGACCAAGAAATGCCTATTTATGTTTATTGCCCATTTATTTATGTGCCCATTTATGCCTATTTATTTGAAGCTATATATACACGCATCTCGATTTTGAAACAATTATTTCACTGCCTTCCTATTTTACATTTTGCTTCTCCCAATTGTTTAACAAATCAGTTGGTTTCACTTGTTGCACTCCTTGATAGCTTCACAAGCATCTTGCTAACGTGATTGAATTGCATTACATTTCTTTGTCTTCAAAACAGTATCTCCGATGTATTTCAAACTTTGGAATGGAGTGCATCACTCGTGTGCTTGAATTGGACCGTAAAAATTTGAATATTTTTGGAGAAAATACATTCGAACAAAATGTTTTCTCCAATTTTGACATTTCTGGGATTTGGGGCAGGATATTTTTTTTTTTTTAGCGACCGACATTGATTTTCTTGTATATATTCATAGGTTTTCTGTGTCACTGTGATGATCTATCCGAAGGTTGGCAGCTATTCATCGGACCATCGGTTCATGTCACCACATGAGGACGTTGTTGTTGATGTTGTGCGCAGCCTGAACTAACCTAATAAATTTAATGAACCCAAACTATCCTAACTATAACCTATACTCACTAACCTAATCAAGCAAACATCCCAAACTAATTTAATCTCAACTAAAACCGATATGAAACCATGGAATAAAGAGGATTCGAGGGGCTAACAACTCCTGAAATCCGGTGTACACTTGCTATGAAAACCCCTTGAAATTCCTTGAAATCCCTCAAATATCTTGAAATCCATCAAATCACATAACATCTCTGAAATCCTTGAATTCACCTGAAATCTTGAAATCTGAAATCAGGTGTACACCAAATTTGCCAGTTGTTAATCCCTCCAGAGTCGAGAGAGTTAACTTTTCACTCTATGCCTCAACCACACGGTCGTGCAACTTCCTGTCGTTACCGACCGAGCGCCACCGCCGCGACGCCTCCTCCAGCTAGTGCCGAGAACTGCCGCTAGAGCGCGGGCAACGTCACAAATTACATACTCGACCCGATAAACAGTATGCTAATGTTATTGTTTGTATTGCTCAATCACCGCGTTGCGAAACTGTGCTAGGTTAATTAGTGAGGTGATTGATGAGTTCAAGACGGCTTGGTTGTGCACTATCGTGATGCTGTGTGTGAAACTCAAGAAGTTGGCTCACCATGGCAACGCCAACAATGACACCGGACAAAACAAATATTCGCCCAAATTCAAGGTAAAATCACACGTGGGTCGGTTGCACTAACTGATGGTTAGTGGATAAGGGTAATGACCAGCAGGTTAAGGAGGATCTACCAAAATCGTGGAATTGTCGGTGGTAACGTAACATATAAACGATCGTAGTGACTTTCCGTCTGAACATATTGTTGATAACTGTTTCCAACTGTGCAGAGAAGTATCTTATATAATACTGTCGATCCATAAAAAACATTTAAAACAGGTCACGTGGTATTTGTATGTATAACGGTACGCGGTGATACAAATTCATGAACAAATATCGAGTGTTTCTGTTACATACAACTGATCTTGCCACCTTGTTGTTATAACATTTGAGTCAGCAGCATTTTCGACAAATTTCGTCCGTATCTTATGATGTAATTGTTCATTTTGTATCTCTTACAGTTTCATGATCATTTTTTAATGTGAAACCACCCTGGCGGGAACTTTTTGCCCTACATATAGACTGGGGTTGCCTTAACTTGTTATCACTCTTGGTTATCGTTGTTATTTGCGTACCTTACATAATAATTTTGTATTTAGTTGATACCTAATTAAACTTGGTACAACCATGCTCCTTGTTATATGCATCTTGCTCATGGTATCGGAATGGAGCCATATTAAATCTATCGTGTTTTTTTTCCTTCAAATTCCCCCGAAATATTATCCTTTTTCCACCCATATTTCGATAATTGGTACGGGAAATGTTCCCCATAATCAATTCAATCCATAATCTGTGAATAAGTCACTTAATGATAAAATATCTATATGAATGAATATATATATATATATATATATATATATATATATATATATATATATAAATGAAGAGATTGAGAGAGAGAGAGAGAGAGAGAGAGAGAGAGAGAGAGAGAGAGACGTGCGTGCGTGCGATATCGCGGCGTGAAGCTGAATGCGAGTGGTGCGTGTCGGTGCGACGCGCTTGTAATGCATCCAGCCTGCATGCATCACGACACCGCGTGTCGACGCGATGCAGCCGTGACGTCACACACCACGTGGTCTCACGCGTCACCAGGGACAACGCCATTGCCGTTGTCCAGGGTGACTCTGAATACTGGAATAGGTGGGCTTGGCGTGTTATAATACTGTATAGGAGCTACTATTTCGGGTAATTGTTTAGAGCACAGAGAAGCTGTGGTTAGGGTTATTTGGGTCGGGTTTTGATCGATCAGGCACATCCTCTTTCCAAGTAAACACCCCAAGCCCACTCTTAGTATCCTTAACCCAGTATGCGCTCTTCAGGTGCCCCTTCTCCAGGACCCTTGAGCCTGGTTAACAATTGAAATATGGATCAGTCATAAGGCAATAATAATTGTCCTAAAGTACGTTTTCGTGGCAGGCCGAGGCGGTTGAAAAATTGCCATCGCCTACGCTGTTCACAAAGTCGCGTTTCTACGCATCAACTCATAGATTTGATGTATTTATTCAGAAATATAATTTGAGTGTAAACGCCCTTCCACTTATCATCACTATATATAGTTTCATCATCACCTCATTCGTACCCCCGTATAATCTAGCTGTTGGTGGAATCGCTGAGATAGGAATAAAAAATCTTTTTTTCGACTTTATTGTTTAAGACACTTCTCTGCACGGTTTGAAACAGTTTCAATACAATATGTTCAGACGAAGAGCCACTGTGATCGTTCATATGTTATGTTGATACTGGAAATGTTACGCTGTTCGTTAGTTCCCCTTAAATTTTGTATATGTATATGCCCGGACTAATTGTAGTTTAGGGTGGATACTATATGTAGTGTATTGCTCTCCATATTCGCTCATCAGAGTTTTGGTGTTGTGGCAGTGGAGGGGGGGGGGGGGGTGGGAGAGTTATAGCCCCTGCACCAATACTCACCGTATGTCCGCCTGTGAAACAAAGTACAGCTCGGTACAAATAGGAAGCCGATAGTCATATAATCAAATAACTCGTCAATTCCATTTACTCATTTCACTATATTTCAATTCCAATGTCTCATTTGCCAAGTTGATTCTAACATTATATAAATATGGCATGATGAAATATAACGTACGTCAAATATAAACATAAACATCAACATAATATAGACTAAAACTAAACAATATTTGTATGAATTATATATATAAAAAAAATACGTTCATTCACAACATACAACACCACACTTGCATGTGTCAATAAACTCATTCACACAATGTTCAGTTGGAGATTGAAAACTTCTTCAATTCAATTTCGAAAAGAATGAAGGAGTCAGTATAAAATCTAATCAGGAAGCATGTCATAAAAATTAATACTCTTAAAGTACAATCTTGACGTTATAACGTTGTTGGTATGTATTATGCTGAACAACATTTCATCATACCAAGCATAACGATATTTCAACTAAAAATAATAAGTTTCTAAAGATGAGATTATTCAGTACAACTATAGTAATTGTGGTGTGTGTTTTGTTGTCCGGCACTGTACCGATGGAAAGCGTCGGCATTTATATTGGCTGATTTTCCGGTGGAACGCTCCTTGAGGGGAGCGGCTAGTCCTCGAACTACGGGTGGCTTTAAAACAGAGGAAACTTGTTGTTTTTCTACATCTTGTTCCCTTGTCTGGTTAACCATTATCATTCCTCTCCCTCCCCTAACCCTCTTTTCCCCCCTTTTGCCCAGTGGCGTTGAAAGAAATAGCCGATCGAGTCGAATCAAAAGACTTTATGAAGTAGAACTCCCAAATTGAGTCGAACGTTCATGTTTCTCTTTGCAAGGTGGTTCGATTTTTTTTTTAAAACAAAAAAAAATGAGATGAAAAAGTTGGAAGAGAACCGGAAGTATTGGCGAGCACTATAGACGTTAAAGAAAGCAAGGACAATGCGCGGAAGAGGATGGGATATACCCTGGTTTATGGTGTGCTTTCCCCTCCCCCTCACCTGACCGCCGTCCTGACCCCCGAACTACTGTGTTGAAACTAGGTGTGAAGATATTCATTATCCAAGACCCAGGACATTGCCAACTGAAATACTTTCGATAGAATGTATATACCGTACCGGTCTTTTTCTTTTCTTGAATTTTGACTTTTCTATCTTTGTCCATGAAAAATCGTGCTAGATTATGTTTCATTAAATTATGAATTATATCGACTTGAAATCTGTCCACGTTATTTATATTGCTTCCGTATTCGTCTTGACAGCCTCCCCGAATATCTTGGCTCTTGATGGGGTCGTTAAGCAATTACTAAACTTATTAACCGCCTTCGAATATGTATCTATTGACACATCATCAATATCGATTTGATCAAAATCAAAATCGTCATGAAATGCTTGGCTGCCCCTGGTATAATTATAGATTATGACAATACCCAACAGCCATATAACTTATGGTAAGTCAAGTCCTAGTTATTTAGTTATTGCTAAATTCAACCTCTTGAACGTTTGGGATGGAAACTGGCTTGCCGATCTTGTCCCAAGCTCTCATGTTCTGAAGTTTATGGGCCCGGTGAATGTATGGTTTTCATTCAATATTGAAATCTATCTTTACTCTTCTTGTATATGTTCACGAACCTTTACACGAAATGTATATCGAATCAAAAATAATTTTATGCTCCACAATTGATATATGACATTATTTTTCCCAAAAATCAGTCATTTACAAGATAAGACATAAGGGAAAGAATAAGAATTTCACGTGATATCATTGTGTATCATCGTAATGACTACAATGCATTTCAGTTTCAAGTATCTACAATAGAAAGTTTATTTTTTAAATATTATAAATCGACATCGTCTTGTATTGGGCGCTGTAAATTCAGACTTTTTTCCACAAAAGTGTAGCGGACTTGTGCGATATCATTCACTTGCAACGACTGAGTTTGTGTGAACTAAGAAAGGGGAACTAGAAGTGAATAGAAGGATATTCTCGGTAATCCCATATGTCAACCCTGTAATCAACCAATCAATGCTGTCTTCCAGCATATTAGTATTCCTCGCTCGCTAGCCTAACCCAACGCCCCAGCTATTGGGCGCCACTGCAATGCTACCAACCCTTGACGAAAATTACCATAATCAAACCTCGGTAGATAACCCACCTCCACCAAGCAGGCATACCACAACCACGCAGCCATAACGTTGCGTCCGTTAATTCCTTGGGAGGTCTGGCCATGACGTCTGAATATAGCCATATTGCATGATATTAGTGAATCGGCGTCGTCAGGAAAACTTGAGCCAAACTTGCTGAGCTCACTGGCTGGTGAGACAAAGTGTTCGAGGCTGGCTGATCATACTGGCTGCTAAGACAAAGTGTTCGAGGCCAACTTGAGAGGGGTGGTACGCGGTATATTATAGATATAGTACAAACAATAGGCGATCGTCTTCAGCCAGCACAAGTTTGAGATAGTTTAAGAAGGGGGTGTTGAAGGAGGGGGGGCACTACTTCTTCGGACGTTGGCTTTATACTCGAAAGCAAATATTATATCATGCTCAAGAATCACTCTGGTTATATATATATATATATATATATATATATATATATATATATATATATATATATATATATATATATATATATATATTTATATATATATATATATATATATTTATATATATATATATATATATATATATATATATATATATATATATATATATATATATATATATATATATATATATATATATATAAACACACACACACGTGTATCTACGAAAGTAGAAGGCTCGAATCACCCGACCGCTAGTGTTGTGAGATAGGTGGGGCAGTCGTTCGGAACCTTCTTCTTTCGTGAATACAAGTATTTAAACACATAAAGGGCATTGTTCTACCGCAAGACCTGATATTACAAACTTTGGTTAGTCTTGTTGGGAAATTTGGTGAAAATCCAAATAGCTAGGGTAACCATGGTGATATCAACACTTAACTGTCAGTTAGAGCAGTGTTTCTCAACCGGTGGACCGCGGACCACAAATGGTCTGCGGAGATCAATATGGTGGTCCGCGCATCCATCACATTTCAGTGAACATAATGTCATTTTCTATCTTCTACTATTCGATTAATATTTTCTCGTATTTCATCCATTATCTCTTGTTAATCATTTCACACCATATTATGATAAATTGCAATACTTGCATATTATGTTCAGCTCTGTGTAGTACAGTACTCCATCCTATAGTAGGTCCATCTTCCGGGCCGGGGCGAACCTGTTAGCAGTTATATTACATGAAAGAAGGTTATGAGCGACCGTTCTACCTATGCCACACTAATAACGCGCGGGTGGTTCAAGTCACCTTTCGTGTATACATTCAGAAGGGCAAAGAAAGAAAGCCAAAGTGCTCTCTCACTCTTACAACAACGAATTCATGTAACAAGTTATCATTTTGTCAAAATATCATAGGGTGAAAAAGGAAGAATTGAGGATCAACTACCAACTACGAATTTCCATGCACTGAGTTTTACAATTATGTACTTGAAATTTAAAAACATCATTTCCCTCACCAAGGTCATCCAAATACGAGGCATGAACTAAAAAGATAAAGAAACTGCGCCAACAGCAATCTCTACATAAATGTACATACGACACAAGTCTATAATACGGTAATGGTAATAGATAATTCTCAATTTAAACAGTATAATAAAACACGGTAAGGTCTCTACATAAGAAAATGATAATGTATTTATTTTTTATCCACACCGCGCTCCAAAGCAACTAAAACTCATTAAAACATCGTACCAAAAAAAATCCTTGCGGGGATGGTGTTGGGGTTCTTGCTCCCCCCCCCCCCCCCCCCCCTACCCCCGGGTCACCGGCTTCGCGCTTACTTGACTTTCAGATGTTTCTCTGTCCCGGATTTTATTTACCACAATCTGGTCACCCTATATATTGCTCATATTTGTTTGATTAACGAAAATATTCCCAAGTGGTCCGCCTTCATGTTTATAGTGGTCCGCAGTAAAAACTTGATGTTTATAGTGGTCCGCAGTGTGTAAAAGGTTGAGAATCACTGAGTTAGAGCCTATAGTTCCTGTACGTTGTGACTCGTGAGTGATCACTTTATTCTTCAAGTGTCCCAGATTTAATTTCTTGTTTATGAAAATATAGACGAGTAAACTTCATGTTGTATTATTGGGTAGAGTAATGTTAATGCCAGAAAAATACAATCAGCTGTGAATCCTAATTCTCACTGCCATCAAGATGTCTTGACAACGCCTCGAACCCAAGGAACCCAATCTAATTGTTGATGAAAACGTACCCCCCCCCCCCTACCCCACTCCTGTGTCCACCGTTTGCGCCTGAACGGCCAGTTGATTGATGAATATACACCTAGCCGGCGGTCGAACCGGCGTCCCCCAGGGTAGCAGGCAGAGAGACCCCCCGACCTGGGCGAGGGAAACGCTACACATGCCTTCACGTCGGAAGCGTGCGAACACTTGATACACTTCGATAATAAGATTGTAGGCCTACTTGATGGTTAACTTGACGGTATAGCATCAACCACAATTACCCACTTGGTGACGTCAAATATCAGAGCCACATCGAATTTTAGGATTCTTTAATGTAAATTTTAATGACATTATAATCAAGAAGACCGTTTTCTGACACTTCTTGTCCGAATGTGTCTAAAAATAGAATTGTGGTTCATGCTATTATTAACGAGGTGAAACGGTCGAGTGGTTAGTGCGCTGGACCGTTACCGCGACTGTCACTTGAAATGAAGTCCTGCGCCTGCCTAGCTGGCTCAAAAGAGCTAGGATTTTATTCGTTATTGATTACAATGCCTGAATGAATGAAAGTTTGGGTTTTACGGCACTTCGACAAAAAAAAATTCATTCATTCATTTTGTGATACGATATGCAGAAGATTCATTTGTACATTCATCCCCATATATGCATGAAACATCACTTCCTCCTACGACAGTATGAAAGGGTTTTATATCGTTCCCTCGCGCTCTTCTCTTCCCCGCGGTTACCAGGCCTGCTAGACATTTCAACTCGTTAACTCAACAATACGACGTTGTTTATGAATAAATAAACATCTTTCAAACCAACACTTGAAAAAAAAAACATCGTACTTGATGCCTGAAACATCAACTATACGAATAATAGATCTTAGTGTTGAAGTTACACTTTACAATGCCTATAAACATATTTAGATGAGCGTAGCGAAGCTTTCCATTTCACACCCTCAAAAAAATGGGCTTCGTTTTTATGTTTGTTTTTTTGTAATTATGTACGCGGCATACTGGTCAGAGAAATGAATCAATCAACTTGAAACTTTTTCTGAACGTTGGTGTCATACCAGAATAGGTTGGGATTGTTTTTCAGAAAAATCGGTTTGACGGTTTTTCCGGAAAAAATCGGAGAGTTTGAAATATCCTCATAAGAATAACCTGGAGGAAAAATACTTGAAAAACAAGGATTTTTCAAAAGCTCTCAAATTTTCACCAAATATAAACAATACTATTAGACACCTTTTCAGAGATTTTTGCAACAATCGAATGAGAAATAACGAAGAAAACGCAATAAAAGTGGACATTTTATTGAATATTTTGATCAATTGGATTTGCAAAGTGTATATGCGACAGGTTGCAGCACTATAAATATCAGCAAGATGCAAGTAAGGTTTTTAAGCGTTTGAAGTAATGCAAGGTCCGTAGATGTATATTGAGCTGACAAGTTATTTTTCATTCTAGATTTCCATACTTCTAAGCTCATCTCACAACGCGCATCCCGCGTTTTCCTAGGATATTGAAAGTATATGTCACAATAGTACAGTGGTTATATTAGTGAAAATTTAGAACTGCGCATATGAAAAAATCAATTATATAAAGAGGTAGGTTCCGCGCTGATACTGCGGGGGGGGGGGATCCACAGCCCCGCAGGGAATTTTTTGAAAGCTTTGTTTTTTTAAGTATCTTGTTACTATTTGGAAATATGTAGGGCCAAGGTTGTTGCATCATGATGCATCATTACTAATATGCATTATTAGTGTTATTAGTATAATTATAGTGCATTATTATATACAGAGATTTGATTTTACAGCTGCGTAAATTGAAATTAAGAGCTGCATTTTTGAAGTTTAGAACTGCGCATATTAGGGTCAACTGCGCACTAATATAACCCCTGCAATAGTATAACTGAGGCGTGTGGCCGAGTGAGCGTGTGGCAAGTGTTCTTGTAAATCACCATTCATACCCCCAAATAACCCAGCTGTAGGTGCATTCGAGAATCATGGCAGCCGCTATTATCGGACCATCGGTTCTTGTCACCACTTGCGGACGTTGTTGTTGTTGTTGTTGTCGTTGATCTTTGTGTTTGTTATGTTGGTATAGACGACCTCCATCTCCCGTTGATGCTAGTATATATAGGCATATATTTGTGTATATATATATATATATATATATATATATATATATATATATATATATATATATATATATATATATATATAAATATATATATATATATATATATATAAATATATATATATATATATATATATATATATATATATATCCACAGTTTCTCTATTCAGTTCTTCATGGTACATTTACTTCCAGTGCTCTTATCAACCATTTGATATACATCCTTTCCCCCCTCCTCTTCTCCTTCCCCCTCCCCAATGGCGTTACTTCCCAGACACGCGGTGTGACTCGTTAAATTCCGCGACGCGTTGCTTTGTAAATAATTAAACGTCCTAAACTAAGACGGACGGCCGACGGAGAGTTTTTTTCTTATCATTTTGTCGTATTAATTTTGCATGGCTTTATCCTTGGATGATAGCTGTATGAATACTCATGCTAATTCCCAATGTAGACCATCTTCAGAGCTTAGAAATATGAGGGGAACTGATGGATCTTATAGTTTTGCATGGTGATTGAAATTCGAATTATATTGTGAATAGTGATTCTCGACGTTTACTTGGTCGAGTAGTGTACTGTTTTTCCGATTTGTGCGAGTTTTCTTGTGCAAAGAAGACTTCTATGTGAACAAGTTGAATGGTGTGTGAAAAAAAAAACATTTGAACACTGTATATTTGCGTTTTTTTTTCCTGATTCGTATGAATTATCTACGAAGAGACTTCAATGGAGACGGAAAAAATGCTGCGCGAAAAAATGCGTGAAAAAGTGAATTTGCCTCTGTATTCCATTCTATGAAGAGGTTATGACTTCAGTGTTTCAACTATACATTACATACTTACTGCAATATATAATGGCCAGTTCACACGAGGATTGCAGTGCCACCGTTGGGAGGCTGTGATTCCAATGCCAGGTTTTAGAACCAAGCTCTAAACGTTCTCAGCCCGCCAATGTTAATGTTTTGTCAACTCACACGGCAGCATTGGAAGACTAACATTCCAACGGTGGCATTGCAATGCCTCGTGTGAACTGGCACCATAAGGAAGTGGTGTAATTTGTACTAACAGCACATTTTTGGTATTCAGTATACATATAGTTGGTTTCACAGCTCTAGAACGTTGTCGTTTATCCATCGTGACGATAACTATAATCTAAACGTTATCATATCGTTGAGGCTGCCGCCGCCGCACTAGCGCCCCCCGCGTTAGGCGCGCGAGGTGCGCGAGTGATGTAGGCAACCGGGAGTGCAGGCGATTAGTGTAAAGCGGGCGGTCGCTACGGCAGGAGTAACTCACCGTGTTACCGTGTGCGAGTGATGCCGGCTTGTAATCGTGTGATGGCTCGTTAGAATCGTGTCGCGTGGATTGTTTGCTGGTTCAAACTTCGAAAGACTTGATTTTTATTTTGTCTTGATAAATAATTAATTATAGTGTATGAATATATATGTAATAAGTTTCTGTCGGATTAACGACTATAGTGAGGTATGTGGCTTATTAATCGGCCACCTAAATTTATAAAATTTGAGATACCCTGCTTGGATTTACTAGAATCCCCCCTAATAAACAGCCCTTCGGATGGAATGTTTTGTGACGCCAATGGTGCATGGAAAAGATAGTGGTCATCTTTGATTTAAAAAATAATTTAAGGAGAAGTACAGTTAGTTTTATCGTAAATTGATTATAATTTGTTATTTTCAATCTCAACATTCGAAAATAATTAATATTCTTCGGCGTGTGATTTGTATTCGCATTCAACGTGTGCACTATGTATCATCTCCGATATTATGAACATTTATGCTGTTTATGAGCAACTTGTAACAGGTCACCGGTAATTGTACGCTGGACCGATCAGGTTCGCTGGTACAGACCGATAAGAACATTATATATCACATTATTTCACTTCCCATTCCAACATTTTCATCTAAATGAATTAGTATGTGAAGCGAAAACACAGAAGCGGTTATTTTTTATTATCATGTGCATCTTGCCACAAATGCATTGTGTCGAATCAGGGCTAAGGATGGCTAGGTAGGATCGTTCAGACGAGGTAACAGAAGGCTGATCTTACCGTATCGAAGAAAATAATTGATTGAAATGTGTAACTTAATCAACATTCGAGTGAAGACTTGAAAGAAGTGTACTGTTTTATTTATGATCGAAGCGCCTACCATTTTTTCAGGATCTAGGGCCCACAGCTTTCTCTGAATTAGACACCAACTTATGCTGTTAAAGGACATCAAACCCCTGAAACTAAATTTCTACGAATAATTACGACATTTATTCTCCTAGGTCATAGAGAAAACTAGAAATCATTATCTAAATTTCAGAAATTGAAAATAATGTTTTCGTCTTTCAGGACCCGGTCCGTTTTTTGTGTCGTGACGTTGACATTACTCGATTCTGTTTATGCTTCAATACGGAATCGGTAATAGCTACGTCATGACTCGTGGTCTCTGGAGGTCAAAACAATTGATCATCATTCCTAAAGTTGAAATGATGATTTCTTATTTTCTCTAAAATTAGGGTAATAAATCCCATTTCAGGGTTGTGATGTCCTCTAAGGATGACAACATAAGCAACATTCTGCCGTTCAGTCGGTTGGTAAACCTGCAGGAGAGGGAAAATCATTTATTCGTGATGGCGGCTGTCCATCTTGACGATAAATGACCATGAAGGTCATGCTCAAAATGAGCTTGAAAATATAATTGCCCAAAGTGAAAATTTTTATAATAGACGAAAAAAAAATGTAGTAATAAAATTGAATGAAATGAAGTTGTAATAAAATTATCAAATTGAGGTAATAAGACCTAAATCGAAAAGTCGAGAAATACTAATTAGGTAACCTTCAACTTTCTTCAGTTTATTTTGGTAAAAGTAAAAATTAGCAATAAAATTGAGGTAATAAGATCTAGAATTATGAAACTTTCAAGTTTTTCCGTTTGTTCTTATTTCTTCCTATTTTTGGCAGTACGGCAAGGGCAATTTGGATGAAAAATCATATATAAAAATAACGAAGTAATCCACAGTAAATTGAATTGCATTACAAATCTTTACATAATTAGTACCTAAATATCTACAAATATAGGCCCAACAGCTCTAAAACATTTTTAATTCAACCACATATTTTAAAGAAGATATATGTTTAATAATTGAACTTTTTCTCCAATCTGTTGGAATGGTTAAAAGTATGGCCGAGTACTTTAAATGCTTGTCGAGAATATCTTCTAATATAAACTTTTTTACCGTAGAATTCTTCGTTGTTTGTAATCTACTTGTTCATATGTTTCTTATTTAATTTTCCTTAACCTGATGCCAGCAATAAAAAGGAAAGAGATAAGTGAAAATACCGCGCTTTGAGACATCTCCAAGACTTGTACAACTAATTTCATGGGTTTTATTATATTTTATTGCCGTTAAAATGTCACAGTAATTCACGATCAGCGACTGTGAAATTTAATTCAACTTTTCTAATGGTGCTCTAAAAGACCCGACCAATAGTTTGGTTATATTTGGGGGTACGAAAGAGCGGGCGATAATGAAAGGGTGTAAGGATGAAGAGGTATTATTCGGGATTCGAACCCTCGTCCAAATCAACTTCATTTTCTACAGCTGTGTCTTGGCTGAATGAGCCACAATGATGGCTGTTTACATCCATTTATATTTATTCACATGTAAAGCTTGAACAACATAAAATCATTGATCTCCAATTATAAGTAAAAGGTAGGATCGTATACGGACGGGGTATCACAAGGTCGATGTTACCACCCCAAAGGAATAATGAATCATATAACAATGTCAATTTATCAGTCGTCCCCAGTCTCCTCAGGGCAAAAAGTTTCCGTCAGGAGATTCCACAGATATGAATGATTATAAAACTTGAACCCTGCAATATGTTGATAGTAATAATAATAATAATAATTCATTTATTAAACAGCTTTAAATATGCATGTTATACAAATACTTTTTTTTTTTTTTTTTAATAACATCGAAACTTGATACAAAATCATTGTTCCCCAATTAAGGCTATGGGTGAAAGATGGGATCGTTTGGACGGGGCACCACAAGTGCGATCTTACCACCCCAAAGTACTAATACTAAATACTAATAACAAATACAAATACAAAATAAATATACAATGTACATAAATATGAATAAATGTACAAAATACAAATTTTAAATACAAATACTAATACAGTTAATATGAGTAGATTACATGCTGTCAATATTCGGTGGCTGATTTGCCCCAATACAATACCAAGTTGAACACAGTTTATACTAGAGTACAATTCAGAGTAGATACAAGTTTCACTCGAATAAAAAATACTACAATACACTTTGGAGTTCCACCCTGAAATTATTTACATGAGATAGTGGGTCCTTCACTTCATCAAATAGATCATAAGATGCACACAAATTTGTCGAAAATGCTAACGAGTCTAATTTTTTTATAATAACAAAGGTGGTAATTTGTAAGCTACAGTAATGCTCGATTTTTTTGCCATCGATTTTCACCTCACCGCGTACTTTTACATACAAATAACACGTATCATATTGTAAATGTTTAGGCCTTTTATGGATCAAAACAGCATTTTATAAGATACTTCTTCGCACTGTGTGAAGCAGTTTCACTATACAATAGGCCTATGTTCACCTGGGAAGTCTTTACAATCGTGTTTATGTTATGTTAACGCTACGCTGTGGATAGGTCCCATCAATAAACTGTACACACTTTTTTTATTGTTATCAATTTTGTACATAAATAATGTATACACAAATAAATAGTCACTAGTAAGTTAGTAAGTAGTAAACTGATGAGTTCATAAATGTTGGATTGTACTGATAATTCAGTTCTGATAGAAATAATAATAATAGAGCGAATAATGGTTTGATCATTTTGTTTGATAAAAGAGAATTCAATTCGCTGACATTTTGAAACGTGGCTCGCATGCTGATTGGTAGTAGCATTTGACTGAGTGTATTGTTGCACCTCATGCTATATAGCATAATGCCGCATGAAGCTGGACTAATGTTATTTCATGCAATTCCACGGACACGCAATCCATAAATACCTACTTCCAGAAGTCGCGAACCACCCGTTCGGCGATGATTCAAAGAGGGTAAACGGTCGATCCGAACCTTCTTCTTTCACGCGGTATCAACAAAACAAATCCATTTTATTAGATTATTGACTGTTATTGTCTGTGGATGCTCTTTTCATCCAATTACCTCAGCTAGCCCCCTATTGCCCTATACTCCCCTATATTATAGCGCTCATCTTCTATCCCTTATTACCCTATTCCACCCTAAATACACGTGCTGTGCTCTCCCCTCGAATAAACGTATTGTGTGGGTCATTAAGGTGTCTATACTGCGAGTCGAGGAAATGTGAGAGGGATTCACTGTGGTGCGAAAAGTTTTTTATAAATTGTGAATTCGCGGAATGAATGAGTGAATGCATGTTGGGGTTTTAAGGCGCGGCGATGGCGAGGGATTCAACACGATGAGAGAAAAAGTTTCATCCAGAGTATTTGACAAAGACGTCATCAGTTGTTGACAATAATTGTATTCGATGTGAATGAGTTCATTTTGTGAAAAAACAAGTGAAAGTATTATTTGTATGAAATGATAAAACCAGATCTTTTCAATAATTAATTTTACATAATCACGATCCAAACCGTACAAATAGCATGTGACTTAAGGGAGTGCATGCACGGTGCTTATAAAAATGAAGAAATTCACCGTAACCTTTTTTTCACCTTCACGCACCAGTGTAATTGAATGAAAAGTATATCAACCTCAAGATAATTTTATGCCCTTTAATTAATACGACATTATATTCTTGTGACATCAATCAGTTTCAAGATATTACGTCAATGAATTTCATCACATTATTTGGTATTCATTGACATAGGCCTATTATCTCGCAACTGATTGAAATCACAACAATAGAACGTCATATTAATTGAAGAGCATAAAACTATCTCGGGGTTGATATACTTTGTATTCAATAACACTGGTTCGTGAACATGAAAAAATATAGTTACGATTAATTTCTCTCGTTTTATATAAGCACCGTGCATGTACCTTGGTGTAAATGTTCATCATGAATCGACAGAAAGTTGAGAAATTGTTTCTCCGAACGTCTTGAATCAATCAATTCACTACCATATGGAAAGTCACTAGATGTGATCTTTGACGCTGAAAATGTTTCGCTGAGGGTGGATCTCCCTCAAATGAATAAAAGTACCGGTAATCATTATATTCCATGTAAGGGTGAAATTAATTATTTTCCGTACAAGGTGGATATTTGGGGGAGAAAACAGAGAGGTGGATGATAGTCCGTGTTATACCTATATACAGATGGTTTTACAATATACTGAAGCCTTGATTGGATGACCATATATATATATATATATATATATATATATATATATATATATATATATATATATATATAAGCTATCGGCACAATTTACTGGTCATTATATGAACATTTTCCCATTTCGGATGGAACTTCTCGCCCTCACTGTGGACGCCTTAAAGGACATCACAACCCCGAAGCTGGATTCAACCAAAAATTGGTGTATTTTATTACCTCAATTTAAAAAAAAAAATGGAAATCATCATCTCAATTTCAGAAATTGAAATATATTCATTTATGTCCTCCAGGACCCGGCCGGTTTTCTGAGTCGTGGCGAAAACATTACTCCATTCTGTTCTTCTTTATATAGAGAATCGGTAATGCCTACGTCATGACTCATGGTCTCTGGAGGACAACAACATTAATCATAATCTCTGGAATTGAGATGATGATTTCTAGTTTCCTCTAAAATTGGTCAAATAAATATCGTCATTATTCATTCAAATCTCGTTTCAGGTTTTCTGATGTTTTTCTAGTTCATCACATCGCAATACCAATGCATTATATACCTCTATTTGATATCACGACGATAAGAACCCCAGTAGTAGCGCGCAGTAGGTCAGTATCGTGTTGCCTTGCAGTATTGGCGCCCGCCAGTGCCCCGTGCATTAGCTGCGGGCGGACGGGTAATGTGTCATTAACGTGTGCGCGGTATTAGTATAAGTGCATATGTTTGATGGCCACTCCTAATGGCTTGCGTGCAATCTATCTACAGACATCATATCGCATGTCCACGTGCAATAAGTACGAACTGCATTCGATGTATTGACATATCGAACATATGTCACCGTTTAGTCACGTGTCATAGCTGGCATACTTGTACCCACTAGAGAGGAAGTAGCTATTGAGAAGTGACAGATAATGTTGTGTTGTCAATGCACAAAAATAAAAATCTGCTAAAACAAAACGCACCTCGTAGGTTCGAGCCCCGCATAAGTCATGGGTTTTTGTGAACATTTTTTTCTCTCCATATAGTTTCGTTATCACCTGCGCATGCGTAACCCCGTTAAACAGCTGTGATGGGGTCGTTGAACAAAAGAAAAGTCAATCAATGTAATATGGGGTCTGTCAAGTATCCGTATCCGAAGCCGGATTAAGGTGCAGGCCCACGAGTCCCGGGTCTAGGGCGCGAAATTTTCACCAGCCCATTGGAGTTGATAAAAACATTCACATGAAGTTGTATTCATTTGAAAAGTCGTGCGTTTAATATTACTAGTCAAACGCGAAATATGCGTTGTAAGATGAGCGAGATATCTCAATAAGGTATAAAAGTCCTTAAAGTAGTTCTACCCTTGCTACTTTATCGACTCTGGTATTCTACACACCTTGATATCTGAATAAGCTATTAAAGTCGTTAAAGTAGTTCTACTCTTGCCACTTCATTGACTCTGGTGTTCTACACACCTTGACGCATATAAAAAATACTTCATTGTTGGTCAACTCTTGAATCTAGAAAGCAGTGAATCTCGACAACTTAATTCTGCCACAATTTTTATGATATATTTTATGAATATTATCAGTCATTTTATTTTTTTTCTTCAAAACGACTGATCAGAATTGCTTAAAAAATCGTAATAATGTGTAAAATCCATGTATACACATTTAGAGAGAATTTCATTCCATTTGGAGAGATTTTATTTTTCAACATTTTCTGCCCGGCCAAATCTTATGGGGTTTTTAGAAACTTTGAGATGATGATTCTCAAAATCGGTCTGACCGATTCATCCCAAAAACTATACAGTTCTAAGTTGGATGAGTTTGCGTGTACAAAAAAAGTTTCATGTTGATTAGTCAACCCTTGCGACCTGTGGAGTGCTTACAAACAAAAAAAAAAAAAAAAAAAAAAAAAAAAAACACACAGACAAAGCCCTATAAGAGTGGGATGGAGACTTCGCTACGCTCATCAATAATATACAATCCTATTGTGAAATATCAACTCATGAATAAAAACAGTATTTAAACAGTTCTCAAAACACATTTATTAAAAACTACGTATATTTAACAGTGAAATTGATTTTAAAGTGAAGGGGGGGAGGGGGGTTACCGCAAATTTTCGGGCCTATAAGACGATTTTTCTTTTTTTGTGTGACACTGACAGCGTGGTCATTTCATCACCCAGCCCAATTTATCATGAGACGGCTCTGTTCGTATCCCCGTACAACTAAGCTGTTGATGGGATTTTTTTTTCACAAGTGAATGTATTACTCTTATCTTGAAGAGGAGGGATAGGATAGTGGGAAGGAAGCGGTCGTGGCCTATATTGTTATATTGTGGGAGCCATCCCGGCATTAGCCTAGAGTCCTAGACTATACAGAGAGAAACCACGAAAAACCCATTTAAAGATGGTCGGTGGCGGGGATCGAACCAGGTCCGATATGTCCCTTCACCTCCCGGATCACATGAAGCGAATGCGGTAACCACTCAGCTACATGTACAGCGGCATGTGCGGATTGGTCCTGGTAATATCATCTCTCGTGGCTAGGAACAAGTGTGTCTAGGAACAGATGTCTCTGCGTGTTCACTTGCCATAACTCGAAGATGGAGAACAATACAGCAGTGTGTTGAAAGCGCCTGTATCGATGTATCGATATATCGAAGTGAGATGCTATTGTTTGCGAGTCTGTTGGGCATGATAACTGAACCCAGGTGCGATGACACACGCCGCGTATAATAGCGTGGCAGTGTGAGATAACAGAAACATTCGAGAGGGCAGATTATTATACCAGAACGATTGTTTATCGACAGATGGGGAAAATGACAAATCAAAATTAGTAGTGCGTGGATAGTAAAAATAAAAACAATCGAAAAACGTAATACAAATTAATTTGTCTGTGCGTCCATCTGACTGTGTATCGAATTCAGGATAAGATATCACGTACCGTAAAGTGAGGTGACTTTAACCCACTGGTGTGACTGTCCTTTTGTTGGAAAAACTTTCAAACTGCTACAAATGACAGAGTTTCAATTTTATCGTATCTATTTTGATAACTAATTTGACCAAAAAAAAAAAATGGAATGGATGAATACAAAAATGTGTAAAAAAAATTGATACAAAAAATGGATACGATAAAGTTGAAACTTTCTCATTTGTAGTGGTTTAAACTTTTTCCAACAAAATAGCAAAGTCACACCAGTGGGTTAAAGTCACCCCACTTCACAGTAGTTGATTTTTAGATGAGGAACGGAAATGACGTACGTAACCAAGGGTGATGACAAGTTGGTTCGCTAATTATTGCTCTATTCACGTTAATCATCAATTTGTGTAAACTTTGGATTATTGCTATGGATACGCAAAATACGAACATCCTTCCCATCGCTCATGGTAACCAAGTGCATATAATGTATGTTTTTTTGTTTTTTCAAGTACCAATATGAATATTTTTGGTAAAAAAATATAATTTGCCTAATAAATGAATAGATCGTATTGAAGGCATTTCGAAAAATCAATCAATTTTTTTTCATCCCTCCCCCCATTTTTTATATATTATATATTTAAAAAAAAAACACCTCTACATGGCTTATCACAACACATTTCTTATTTTGTACTTTATAGCTTTAGGTTTTTGTTCATCATTTCAGAAATAGTTACTTTTTCTTGATCCATTACCATTCTTTAAATTATTCTTTTAATTATTCCATCCATTGAACAATTATTCTGTGTCATTTATGGCAGCCATTGTATGTGAATGCCAGAGCCTCTAATAAAGATACATATATAAGGTATGTGTAAAAAGAAATGAAGCGAGCCATTGAATACACTATCTACAGCCACGTTCGATAGCTTTGCTAGGTATTCGCTTTCATAGAAAATAAATAAATAAAAAGTAGGAATTTTATGAGTTGGTATCATCAATATGAAACAAAAAAATCCAATCAAAAATATGTATTGAAAAAATACCGTTTCAGACGTTATACGTTTTGATGTGTAAATTCAGCGATTCTTATATAAACTAGTAGATATACAACGTTTCAGTTCGATTTGGGTTTGAAAACTTCATACTCTGCAGAGTGACATTTCAAGTGTCAACATTACATATAAATTATACCATGGAGAAATACTCTCTTCATTTATTTCTTCTTTATATATTTCATTATTCTATTATTATACTAACTTAGCGAATTTCCGTTTGATTATTTTGTATAGTAAATTTCCTTCACATCATTCAGAAATATATCTTATAGAATATTGTTGATCCGTAATAAACATTCACAATGGATTTCAATTCTTATCCATATGTATAGGTTATGATCTGCATCTAGATGATGAACATTTGATCTTTCGACATCGCTAAAATTTGACATCTAGTACAAGTTTTGTCGGCATAAATTATGACGTATCAATCAATTTCATGTTGCACTGTTGACGATTCATGACCTGAAATCCCCCGACGGGAAGTTTTTTTCCCTCTGAGAGAGAGAGAGAGAGAGAGAGAGAGAGAGAGAGAGAGAGTCACTTCTTGCTGTTTAATTCTCCTGTTATTTCTACTTCAAAGCCGTTCAGTTTCGTCCGGGACGTGTATACATATTTCATGCGATAAAGAGAGAGAGAGAGAGAGAGAGAGAGAGAGAGAGAGAGAGAGAGAGAGAGAGAGAGAGAGAGAGAGAGAGAGAGAGAGAGAGAGAGAGAGAGAGAGAGAGAGAGAGAGAGAGAGAGAGAGAGAGAAAGGGAAAGAGAGAGAGTTGCTAGCCAAGGTTGACGGCATGATCTGAAAGTCAACTGGCAGCTTCATTAATAATTAAACAGCACAGTGAGACGTGGCACCAGATTCACATGTTGTTCTTATGGACCTCAGTGTAATGACTCTGGAGGAATAGCGAGATAGTTTAACTTATTTATAAGGTCGAACATTAACTGTATAATATACTGTCGAGAAACTTGCGAGGAAGAAAGTTATTCACATTTAACTTATCGAAACAAGAAACTATCGACTTAAATATTGAACAGGATTTATCAGAAGAACACTTTTATTCAACGTAACTTCAGATATAATTTAGAAAAAAAATCCCTAAACTTATTCGTCCACTATTGACAGTTTCATGGTCAACTTCGAAATAATATTATCTCGTTTCTTTAGTAAGACCGCCCTTGTAATGCCTTTCCGAACGATCCTACCTTGTCATCCTTGAACTCGATTGAGGAGCAATGACTTGTCGTCAAGTTTTACAAGTTGAGAGCCTATTGGAGTCGATTTAGTGGAACTTCAGTTTTCCGGTGATAACTTTTGAACGATGTGAGACAGTGAGATATCTCAGTCAAAATACTCGAGAATACAGAGGCCTTCACAAAAGATCATAACTTTGATCCAGCTCAAAGTTACGACAATGCCAGAGTTAAAACCATTCATCTATTATTTTCATTTTTTTTTTATTTGATCCATTATTACTATCAATCTATTATTATAATCTTTGAGACAGTATCAAAGTTGATCGGTAATACCTCTGTAGCAACTTTGATCGGGATCAGAGTTGATCCCGATCAAAGCTATTACCTTTTGTGAATTTAATTTAATTCTGAATATTATTAATATAGTATTAAAATTAATAATGATATTATAAATATAATTGAATTGAATTGAATATTGATGAAAGTACTTGAATAGAATTCGATAAATTCAATTTCTCTGTATTTGATAATTGGTAGGATGGCATCTTACAAATTAAATCCAATTGAAATGGTTGAAATACAGCAGCATGAATTGACATGTGGTTGATGGTGGTGTTGGTGAATGGGGGAAGGGGGAGGGGGAGGGGGGGAATAACCCTTGTGACGAGCTCAATGAGGAATAGGATGTTTTGCCCAAACAATATAAAACTTCAGCGCGACCAGCTTCAATACCTTCTAGATGGTATAATTACAAATCATTCAACTTATTCACAGCTATAAAGCTGATAAACTGCAGGTTGTTGAGCTGTGAAGATGTTGCGGAATCCAAGTTTGATAATTTCATTCCACATTATTTTGAAGGTATTGAATATATCTTTTTCCACCATATCAAAATTTTGATATATCATACCGTTCAAGACTCCATGGGAGTCGATTCAGTGAAATCTCATTTTTTTTTAGTGACAACTTTGAACGGTATGAGATATCAACATTCAAATACGGAGGAAACACAAATAATTATAATACCTTCAATATAACCATTCAAGACATGTCGCATAACTGTCAAGAGTATATATATATATATATATATATATATATATATATATATATATATATATATATATATATATATATATATATATATATAGACCTATATATATATAAAGCGTATATATATACGGCTAAAAATGATTATTTTTTAGCTTTGAACGCTTGAAAATTATGCTACATGGGTTATAAGATTGTTATATATTCTATATTGAAGGTATTGCAAATGTCTATGTTTCTCCCGTATTCGAATTTTGATATCTCATACCGTTCAAAAGTTGTCACTAAAAAACTGATATTTCACTAATCGACTCCCATGGACTCTGTACGCTAATGTAAAAGTTGCTCATGGCCCACGTTATCGATTAGTGTTTCTTCAAAATGTTGATAATGTTGGAAAATTCTCACTAATTATTAAAAGAATATTAAATTAGTTCTTGTAATTCTACATCTCTGTCGATTCCTCTCGTTCTGTCTAAGCTCTGTTCCGCGCCCTATGATTGGTATTCAAGTTCTGTTTCACGCTCTCTGATTGGTCGTAAGATATACTGGAGTGAACCTCTGCTAAGAGGTCTCCGTGATTACATTTTAATTGAAAACAAGAGCATTTGTCTGCATCATTGTGTGATTCCCTCGGGAACCTCTGAAAGGGGTGAGGAGGAAGGGGAGGGGAGACTCATTTAGCTAATACTTTAATAGCACGATTAATTCGATGAGAAAATCGCAGAGACTTTCGGAATTTCATTTATAGTCTCATTTCTGTTTGCTAAGAACATTCTAAATGATTTACCAGAATAAAAACCCGGCACCTCCACCAACATTGTTTTACTAACCCTTCGAGGATCTTGAATAATTCAAGACATCATCTTCACAGCCTACAGTATTAATGTTCATTTTTACGACGTACTATTTTTCTCATTACTGTTTCATTATTCCTTTTTTCTTCATTTTTTTATTCACACCCATAATCAGTATTGATTCACTCAAAAAAAAATTCAATGTTGGCATCATTATTATTTAATTCTGGTTACAACTATTTCTGGTTTTAATAAGGTTATAATCTGTTTCTCGTTCTATCGCTATTTTATCATTATTTCAAATAAGTTATTAGATTGTACTTTTTTATATCTTGATTAATTGATTTGTATTCGGTGTTTTTTCAGCAGTCTCAAATATATATATATATATATATATATATATACATATATATATATATATATATATATATATATATATATATATATATATATATATATATATATATATATACATATATATATATATATATATATATATATATATATATAGAGAGAGAGAGAGAGAGAGAGAGAGAGAGAGAGAGAGAGAGAGAGAGAGAGAGAGAGAGAGAGAGAGAGAGAGAGAGAGAGAGAGAGAGAGAGAGAGAGAGAGAGAGAGAGAGAGAGAGAGAGAGATATGTATATACAATGCGAAATGAGTTGAGTATTTATAACTTATACCATCTTGAAGGTATTAAAATAAGCTGTCTTTCATTTGTTGATATTTCATACCGTTCGAAAGTTATCACCAAAACAACTAGTATTTCGGCTAAACCGCCACCCATTAACTGTTAACTCGGATAACACACTGAACCGTCATTCAGGAGCCCGGGGTTCAATTCCCGCCATGGTCGACCATCCTGACAGGGGTTTCTCGTGGTTTTCCGCTGTCGTTCAGGTCAATACTGGAATGGTTCCTGAACAACAGGCCACGACCGACTCCTTCCCACTATCCAAAGAGACAGAATAAAATATTCTTCCATATCATCATCCCACTATCTTATATATCACTCACCGACGCCAATAAATCGTAGTCATCAGTACAGTGCGTCGGTAAACCCAATATAAATGAAAAAATAAACGTCATATTTAATTGAAACTGAAATTGTCTGCCGTATGAATTGGTATTGTAGATACTGTTTTGTTATATTCCACGATCCGAGTTGCATATAATACCAGTTGATTACGCGACCAATGTCACCCGCATTGCATATTAGTACAATTAACCGTGATTGCTACAGGCTCGCTCGCCCGTCTCCCCGTATCTCGCACCATCACCGGTCGGTAGTTCCGAGCAGTCCTCCATGGGTCGTGATGTGGTATTATTATTACATGGTTATTGGCCCCGCAGGAAGAATTTGGGTTTGATGGAAACCTCCCCGTGGAAACTTGATATACTGTTCAAAACACGTGCGATTTCCATGGGGTGTTTCGGGATTGGGATATATTTCAAGGACTTCACAAGCCTGATACTGGATTTCAACGAATAATGGTGATATTTATCACCCTAAAATTATGTAGGAAACTAGAAATCATAGTCTGAATTTTACAAATTATCAATTCGTTTTCCTCCAGGATCCGTCCCTTTTTCTGGGTCGTGACGTAGACATTACTCGATTCCGTTCGTGCTTCTATACAACATGCTTTCGTCATGACTCATGGTCTCTGGAGGACAAAAATATCAAATGTATTTTCTGAAATTGAGATTATGATTTCTAGTTTTCTCCAGAGTTTGGTAAATAAATATTGTCATTATTCATTGGTTAGTTTCAGAGTTGTGATGACCTTGAAAGATATTCGAAACAGACATCGAAATGTACAAGTTTATGAATCGTAAAATAATATGAAGGTGGGCCTAATTCCTATATCCACAGCGTTATATTTTCAGTGTCAAAGGTAACATATAAACGATCGTTGTAGCTTTCCGTTTGAACATGATATCATATATAGTAGTCTGGTGCTAACTTTTTAGAACGATATGAAATATCAAAATTATATAATATACTGGGAAAGCATGTAGATATTTTGAATACCTTCAACATAGTTGAAGTATTAAAACTATATTCAATCTACATAGCATAATATTATCAAGCATATACAGCTGAAAAAAAAACATTTGCCATCTATATGTACGCTTCACAATTATGCCATATGAGTCAAATGGCAAACTCATACCATCTCGAAGGTATTAAAAATAGACGCATATTTCTCTCGTATTTGAATTCTGTTCTCTCATACCGTTCAAAAGGTATCATCAAAAAAGTAATACCGTTATTTCGCTGAGTTGATTCCCGTGCACTCTAATTGGTAATCAGCTTGGATACCAGTGAGCACCAATCACCAAGCGCCACCTCGTGTTACATCAAATAATTCACCAGCAAATATGTATTTTTGTATTCTCATCACCTTTGTCGAACTCGGCACAAAGTGCTGGTTGCCCAGTGAAGGTGAAGGATAAAAAGGTAGGATCGTTCGGACGGGGCACCACAAGGGGAATCTCGCCACCCCAAAGAAAATGATCAATTGAAGACTAGTGATTGACCCGCCCACAAACGTCACAAAACAAAACATCCAATCAAATGGGCTGTTTGTTATGTAGGCAAATTGGCATTGCCTATCAGATTATCTCTAAATGCCCACATGAAGTATAGATCTAGGTGGCCTGCCGATAAGCCACGCCTATCAGTAGTGGTCAATTATAATGATCAAAGAGGCAAATAGATAAAGTGAATTCTGTGGAATGAAAAACGTCTTCCCACATTTGTATACCAATTCAATTAGTCTTCAGTTTCGATATAAATACTGACAACAATAATTGAACCCCGATTCTATTAAAGTGGGTAGAAAGACATATTAATCTTTGTATAGTTGGCTTCACCTCGTCTCGACAAATTGTCCCATTTTCTCGTCGACTGATTTTATTTCCAACCATTTCGAAATGCTTGAACATTGGCAATAAAGTTGACGGATCGAAACACCCCGATATTACTGCTACTCGATATAAGAGACAGTCGATCGAGAGCTAAATATCTGATTTGAAGGCTCGACACTACCAATCGTTGATGTTGGACGATCGTAAAGACGGATGGTCGTGACCGGAAGGTGACGTGCGTGTCACGGGTCACGTAGCTTTAGCAATTATCGCTCTACTCCTGGCCGTGTCTACTGTGACGGTGAAGTGATAACAGTACAGTTGGTTCTATTGATAACTGCCAGTCACCTGACACTATAGCTTCTCTAAGCCACCGCTGGCACTCGTAGCGCTATTGTAGTTTAGACGACCTTTAGGGGGGGGGCATGCACGGATGCTTATACAAATAAAGAAAATCATCTCGACTATATTTTTTTTAAATATTCACGAACCAGTCTTATTGAATACAGAAATATATCAAGATATCTGGATGCTCTTTAATCAATATGACATTTTTTTGTGAATACAATCATTTTTAAGATAATACGTCAATGAACACCAAGAATGCAATGAAATTCGTTGACGTATCATCTTGAAAGTGATTGAATTAAAGAGCATTACATCATCTTGGAGTTGGTATACCTAACTATTCAATCACACTGGCTCGTGAACATAGACAAAAAATAGTCAAGATATACATTTCTCTATTTGTATATAAGCATTTGTTGTTGTCGAACTGTTGTTGTTTGCATCTATTCTTTGTTATTTCTATTATTCTGATTATTTATTTTAGTATATTCATCACCGAGTTTCAAACCAATGGGTACATATTTTGTTTTCCCGATTCAATTCTTACACTTTTATACTTCTTATACTTTTTACACTTCGACATTCTTATACTTATTAATGATTACATGTACCAGATTCCAATTTCATTTATATTATTACTATTATCATTATCATTTTGTCTGTGACTAATTTAATTGTATGTATGTATAACGAATTGATGCATATCAATCATCAACATTGAGCAAAATAAAATGAAAAATGAAAAATCCATGCATGCACCCTCTAGAGGGAGGTCATGAGCTCTTGAGGTATGTCTCCATTTTACATCTCGCGACTCATTATAGAACTAACTTCTGACGTTGATGCTTTATAAGCTTCATGTTCAATTCGTTCAAGTTCGTTAACTGTTCAACGTTTTAAATGTCTTGCCGGTATCGAGCGACCGTCTCTCCTTACCATTAACACTAACGCTCTGCAGTTCCGAGCCGCCAGCACTCGTGGAGATTATTAAAATGATGTCCAACATTAAAAGGCCTCTAATCGACATGTTTTACAACTTCCAGTGTTGCTATTTCCACTTAGTCCTGAAGAAAATCATCATAAACAGAGCACAAGTATTGACGGATCGAAACACTCAGTCGTTACGCTTAATCGATAGAGGAGACGGTCAATCGGTACTGTCCACTATCTCGATCCTCATATCAAACTATATATGACGTAGTAAAACATATTTTATGAATTGCAGCGCAAGTGAAATATAAACTCTACATTTATTCCTACATAAAAGTTCCGATCGACCGTCTTCCGTATCCCACAACACAAGCGCACGGGTTGTTCGAGACTTGATGTCTACAGTACAACTAGACCCAGAATAAACTGACCATAACGTCGGGAGCTAATTAACTAATAACCTGATATTCAACAGAATAATGTATTATAGCTGCCATACTTGTACTCGTGGGAGTTGGAGGCTTGAACCACCCGCGCGCTAGTGTTGTAGCTTAGGGAAGACAGTGGGTCGGAACCTCCATATCTCCTGAATACTAATGAACTTACATCCACGAGGGATGAAGGCTTGAACCACCCGTGCGCTAACGGTGAGAAATAGGGGAGACAGCCGATCGAAGTCTTCATACCTCGTAGATACTTGAAGTAACAACAATTCTTTACGTCTGACGAGAATGTTTACTGCTACGCGTTGTGACGTAACGACTTGAAAACTTGTTAATATTAAGGCTTTATTAAAAGTAAAGCTAAACTTGGACGCTGCCAAATCGGTGGTGCTCTGTAGAGTTTAAGTTTTAAAAGTGATGTCATGGCCTCTAAAAAGCTTGTACTTCATTGGTGTGAAAAATAAAAATGTTATGATTCGACAGTTTTTCGTTCTCCGGGATTATTTCCCAGACGTGATGACGTATTTCATGACCAGCACCTCGTGAGTGTTGAAAGTCAATTTGAATTATTACTTGAATCCAAGGGAATGGAAGTTTTACAACAAACTTAAAGGACATCACAACCTTGGAGCAAGATTGGAATGAATAATGACGCTAATTTTTCCGTAATTCTTGATAAAATTAGAAATCATCATGAATTATATCATCAATTATATTATTATGATATAATCAGAGATCAATCAGAGAAATATTTGCCTCGATTTTCCCTCTAGAGACTCGTATTTATGACGTAGGCATTACCTGATTCCGTATCGAAACATATAGACAAGATCGGGTAATGCATCGTCACGATTCAGAAATGAGGGTGGGTCTCAGAGGACAAATGAATACATTTTATTTCTAAAATTGAGATGGTGATTTCAAGTTTTCTCTCAAGTTAGGGGGGGGGGGGGGAAATAGCGTCTTCATTCTTCCAAAACTACCCCAGGGTTGTGTTGTGCTCTGATATTATAGAATAAAGAGGTTTAAATGGAGTATATCAGAGTAATGGAAGCAGTTCCTACATTAATTTGAATTCATTTTCATCTTCGTCCATGATGGATTCATAAAATTCGTATCATAAATAACAGAGAAAATTTTAAAAGTGTGGATTTTTTGGATAGTTGACATTTTCTGAAATGAAGTTTGTGGCAAATTAGGCTACTCATAAAGTTACATCTGAAGTTCAGGCCTGGTTCCATAAATTCGCCTTGATCTTGAAATAATATCGCGATGTCGCTTCCATGCGGTCTCAGCAATTCATATTCAGCCTCAATAGGGAAATGATTATTGTATATCAAAATAGTGAAAGAATAAGAATCTATTACTTAATCTATGTATCTATTTAATCTTAATCTATTAAGAATTCTATTACTTTTCACTATATTTTTCAAGTCTGCCAAGTCAACAGTTACTTACCGTTGTTCTTTTCTGGTTATCGATAGATAGTGATCACCGCAGCGTTATTGCATTTCCAATCGAGTCGAACAATAAACTTATCAAAATAAAGACTTGATATCCGTGAAATAAAGATGTGTACTACCGTGTGGTCATGTTGAATGGCGTGTGATTCCCTCCTCGGTGCTCCGTATGTCGTGCTGCCACGTTGGCGACCCATGTTTTTACTTCAGTAAACATACACATATACTGTGTTTGAACTTCGAAGAAAAAATAAAGACATGAAATCGTTCTAATAAAGACGTGAATGAGCCTATTAGGTGATCACACCTAGTATCGTCCATTGGCACCCCAAGTTTCTACAGTAAACATATTCGGTATTTGAGCCTGAATAGTAAAATAAAGACATGATATCGTTGAAATAAAGATGTGAACCAGCAAGGTGATGTATCGCAGTGGCGCCCCAACGTGTGGCAAGCCTGGACGGGGCAGCGTGTTGAGTCTACTGCAGTCAGTGTGTACCAACCCCGCGGGCGTGTTGCCTAGCTACGACAATGGTGGTGGTAACGGTAACCTCATGGAGGCGGTGATCAAGCAGTTGGTACAGCTGTCGGCGGCGTCGTCGTACGGCGGGGGCGGACTGAAGAACGGCGTCAAGGCGTGCTCGTGCATTGTGCACCTGATACTGTTGCAGGTAGAACCACGTATTGATTTAACATTTCAATTGTATTAGTTTGAAATTTGAATATATTGAAATTCTTACTTTAAATGACATCATTATCATTGTTGTTCCTACAAGATGGTATATACTGTATCCACGAGAGGAGATTGTTGTCCACCAACATATCAAACACAAAATGTCACCGTTTATATTTTCAGAATGTCATGAATACTGAGAGCAAGGATTATAATGATAAGCGCTATAGGCCTATCATCTTTCAAGAGTACTAAATCTATGAAATCACGCTCGGTGATATTTAATAATAACCGATATTCTTACAATTATTTTGTTGGTAGGCGACCGTCTTCTTTCGTTGAACCATTATTCATGCGAATCTTTTCTGAAATGAAAACTGTCATAGAAAATACTCTTTTCATGGAAATGAAACTTTGATATACTTTTGAGTGAGTTATATTCAACCCGTCATCATAATTGTTTCATTTTATTATTTTTTCACGTCTCTTGTGTTTGAAACACACTTCTTTACGGTGTTGTCGTGTGGAGTTGGGACGTAGATGGTCGACCCGTACCTCTTCAATCGAAACTCAACGGTTGACTTGCTTGTATTCACACACACACAAAATATCACTCAGTCAACTATCACAAGCGGTAAGAAACTGACGTCAAGTCGGGCGTGGGTTCGAGTCCCGCATAAGGTACAGTTTTTTGTAAACGTCCTTTCGCCTATCATTGTTTCATTATCACGCGCTCATTCGTACCCCCGTATAGCCCAACTGTTGGTTGGGTCGTTAAGCAGCATTGAAACATGAAAAAGTTGTCTTCCAATTTAATGAAGCGAAAATTACATGATTATATAATCTCACTACAACTTGAAGATTCATAACGCTTACGAAAGATGTAGTTTAGAATTTTCAAACCTTGTCCTTGAAAATCATGATGCCCTAAAATACCACAACTGCTACAAATATAAATGGTGATGATTCATGTTTGTATAATGTGAGTAATTGGTGGATAACTTTTTTTATTTTGTAGCTACACCTTACATATATATTCAACTATGTTTTCATATGTGCATCGAACGGAAAATCCTCTCACATTTGTCAAGGGTTGTCTACGTCATATGTGTAATATATCCGCTCAGTCATTACAACATACGAGTTATCTGCATTGTCGTTCATTTGTTCTCTTTTCCAGACACGTGTCATCTAGTAAATACATTAACACTCGCTCTCAATACAAGATAAATACTCTCTGGGTACACCATTTCCATTACTTGTATGTGTGTACACTTATGAGAGGAAGGTGAGAACCACCCACGCGATAATGGTGTATGACAAGGGGGACGGTCGCTCGGAACCTTCATTTCGTGTGAATAGAAGTTGCATATACCAGAGATGAAGGCTGGAACAACCCGCACGTTAATGGTGTGGTATAGGGGGGACCGTCGTTCGGAACCTTCATTTCTTGTGAATACAAGTTGCACACGAGAGATGACGGCTGGAACCACCCGTGCGCTAGTAGTGTGCGATAGGGAAGAACAGTCGCACAATCCTTCATTTCTCCTCAATACAAGTATTGAAATCGTGAATTTAAAATCAAAAGAGCTTTTAAAGTAGTCATTGTCACCGTTTTTTTTTTGTATAGAAAAATCGTTCGGATAGACCGACTTGTATCCACGAGAAATGAAGGTCCCGAGCGACCGTCTCCCCTATTCACACCACTACCGCACGGATGGTTCAAGCCTGAAATGAAACGAAGCAAGAAGGGGAAGAGAAGAAAGTATAGAGTGTGAATTTATGTAAGAGTTGTGGAGAAACACAAAAGATGTTTGCAAATGGATTGTGAGGGAAAACATGTTCAAGAAGTTATCGTGGATTGGAAATAAAATATGGGTTAACGTGAGTGGTTTGGTGGAACGTCGCTTTATCTGTGTTTTCTGAGACGGAATTAAAAGTGTAAAATTAAGTGCTTACTCAGTATATTGGAAAACATTCAAATGAAAAGTAATAGAAATTGAGCGCAAAAAGTTCTCGCCTATTTTCAGATCTTCGGATATTATTTGAAGTTTTATTATTTGGTATAATTTGTGTTGGGATAAAGGGATCTTCGATCTTCAAATTTACCACCGTATATATATATATATATATATATATATATATATATATATATATATATATATATATACATAGGCCTATATATATATATATATATATATATATATATATATATATATATATATATATATATATATATACATAGGTCTATATATATATATATATATATATATATATATATATATATATATATATATATATATATATATACATAGGCCTATATATATATATATATATATATATATATATATATATATATATATATATATAGAGAGAGAGAGATATAGATATATACTGTACTGCTTATTATATTTCATATTGTATTTGATTTGACGCATTCTATAGCACATTCGTACATTTTTTTCCCTTGTACAACACTATGCGCGATTGAATAAAGATTATTATTATTATCATATATATATATATATATATATATATATATATATATATATATATATATATATATATATATATATATATATATATATATATATATATATATATATATATATGTTTTGTTGAAAGCTTTCACGACTCATTATGTAATCAATAATCAAATCTTTATGGATAATTAAAAGTCGCGTTGACGAATAAATATTGATTTAATTGCCCGACGTTTCGACTACAATATAGTGGACTTTTAATTATCCATAAAGATTTGATTATTAATCATATATATATATATATATATATATATATATATATATATATATATATATATATATATATATATATATATTATATATATATTATATATATATTATATATATATATATATATATATATATATATATATATATATATATATATATATATATATATATATATATATATATATATATATGTATATATTTATATATATATATCTTCCTTTTCTTCGGTTTTTTCTTGATTTGTTCCTTATACTTATCTGATTGTTAATCTAAAGTACGTCGTTACACAAAGTGGCTATTCGTCGAACCGGAAGTAGGTTGTAGATTAGTTTTAGTTTGGATTAAATTAGTCCAGGATGTTTGTTTGGTTAGAATAGTTAGTTAGTTGGTTAGTGATATTTGGTTTAGTTTAGTCTGGGTCAGGAGGATCAAATTGTTTAGATTAGGTTGATTCAGGTTAGTTCAGACTACTCGCAACAACAACAACAACGACAACGTCCGAATTGGTTGACACAGACCGATGGTCCGATGAATAGTGGCTTTCAACAATATACCACCCAAATGACAACCATGTATATTCATTTAAATTTTATCTATGAAAAATTAAAGGCCTAATGAAAGTGAAAAACGACGTTACTTCGATATGTATAAAAATCTTATACTTTTTCGATGAAATCTATATTCTCTGCATATATAGTATACAGTATGATGCCATATCATTACACTAACGAAAAATTGAAAGAATATTAATTTCGTACTACTTTAATCTCACTTTCAATTTTAAAGTGTTCTAAGTAGAATTTAGGTAGGGGCCTAACGAAAAATTGAAAGAATATATTGATTTCGTTTTATTTTAATCTCACTTTCAATTTTAAAGTGTTCTTAGTAGAATTTAGGTAGGGGCCTATAGCTAGAATTCTCTCTCTGTTTTGTTAACGAAATGAATCTCTTCCGATGACTGCTTTACTTCAAACTCCGTTGATCTCTATGGTATCCGATATCTCAGCTCCTCTGCATGAGTTATGACCTGTCATTGCGTATACCGGACGTGACGACATCCCACAGCCAGACCGGAAGTCGCTGTTCACCGTATCCACCAGGCGGTGCATTATTCAATAAACGATTGATCGAAGGAGCCCGTTGTACCGGTACCAACCTGACGGCACGTAAAACACTAAAATGTGTGCGTGTTTACGACCGTACAGTGGAGAAGTTTTTAGTGCAACGTGTGGTCAGACTGGACGATGAATTGCAAGGGTTTTAGTGCTGGGTTTTGTAGAATTGGTTGAGGTTAAAGTTTGTTATGTTGATGTTTTATATAAATGTCTCTTTGTTTTCAACTGTATTCGTAAATTATAGACTTGTATAGGCCTATCTACTGGAGATGAATGGTGTATAATAGTGTATACCAACTGAATAATTGTTAACACTTTGGTAATTGTAGAGGAACGCGAATTGGTTTTGATCATTTGCCGCTTTTGAAAGATGTAGTTTTTTTTGGGTATCTCGCCCTGAAAAATGATCTAGCGTACTTCCGAAATATAACATTTTCAACAAATATGGCTGTGATATTTGTGTTTGTCTTGTTGGTAGAAGACTTCCGTTTGTCGTGGATACAAGTGTACAAGTTGTTTTAGTTTATCTGTCCGTCGCAATTGCTATCTTCTGTTTTCATTAATAAGGAGATTCTGCAGGGATTCTTTAAAAAAAAAGGATATTTCTAGAGCGAAGCATTTCATTCAATCAAAAAGAGTTAATTAATTTTGAAGCCTCGGGATCTGAAATCAGCACTCAAGTTGGATCATACTGATGTATTTTATATTTGGAAAATAAATGGGAAATTCAGGTTTAAAAAAACATTCACATCGAAACTTGATAGGCCCTGAAAATGCAACAAACTTGGTAGGAATCATAACATAACAAACTGTAAACTTGTATATAAATGTTGATATCGTTTAATTTGGATCTAATGTGTGTGACTGTTATCGTCTTGTGTTGCCATAGTCTCTAGCTCATCTAGTTACCATCATCGTATCAAAGTGAAAGTTCTTTCAAACTAGCTAGGTAGGCCAACTCTGAGTGATTCAGTGGCAGGCTCATGGCTCCGTATGTCCAGGCAATTAATAATTTCTACAAGTAGTTTGTGAAAGTATTCCTGTAAAGAAATGTATATCAGTATATCATGAGAGGCCTGTAAAATCACAACATTTTCAACCTGGTCTCTATTCGGTTTTCATACCAATTACACCTAAGATAAATCACACTTCATACGTCATTGTGAACGCGCTTTACTCCCACTAATTATTACTGTAATTATTCAAATTACTCAAAGTGCGTAATTATCCGTCAACTCTGGTTTATCACAAGTATATTTATTAGCCTCGCATCCATAACTCGCGTTATCAGTAAACACTCTGACCTATCGACACTGCCGACCGCCAACACTTGTACATAGCGAGGAGACGGTCGCTCGGCGTCACGCGCATAAATAGATAATAAATAACGTTAAAGATGAATGATAGATAATAGATAATAGATACGCCATTAGTGGTTAGTTTTGTCACGCGCGCCAACAGTGTGAAGATAACAACAATACGGTCACGGCAAGCTGTAGGGGGTGACAACACGGGGGGGGGCGTGAGGGGGGGAGGGGAAATCAAGAGTCATGCCTACCTAACACGATGAACATTGGTGATTTTCTATTGGATATATTTTTCATCTTTTGTGATGTTGGTATCTACGTTTTCCGTTACCAAACACAAAAGCAATATATTTATCATCTCTAATTTAATAACGGTGTTTTAGTTTTAAAATGTTGGCAGACAATTAACCACCAAATATAGAGTGTTTTAAATGTACCAAAGAAGTGATACATGTATAACAAATATGGATTTACAGTGTATGCATGTATGCAGGGCCCTTACCGCGATTGTTACTTGAAATAACGTCAACTAAGAGATTATAGAACTTTGATTGGTTTATATTAACTAGTAGAGCTAAATACCATGACAACATGTCCAGTCTTTGAGTATTTTCATTGTTGTGAGGACAAACATCCTGCTCGTGAGATTGGCTACGGAATATGTCAAGTTCATGCCGTGACTTTGTTATTGTCTTGTATTGTTATATGGTATTTAGCTCTACTAGTAAATTATAACCGATCAAAATTCTAGCCTCTTAGATTGATTATTAATTGATTATTGTTTGCTTAACGACCCCACCAACAGCTGGGTTATGCGGGAGTACGAATGAGCGGTTGATTATGAAACTATGAAGTGATGATAGGTGAGAGAACGATTACAAAAACCCATGCCCCATGCGGGACTCGAACCCACGCTCAACGGTGACTTCAGATTCTGAAGCGGTGTCTCAGCTGACCGAGATACCGAAGAGGCAGCCTCTTGGAGCTAGCTAGCATAGCCCTAGGACTTTATTTCAAGTGACAACCGCGTCAAGGGTTCTGTTCGTATATATGTGTGGGATATATTCAGATTAAATATGGAAAAAATGCAGGTAGAACGAATTATCAATTGTGATCCTGATTGATAAGTACAGCATAATTGACGACTCTCAACATGTTGATTTGTATTAAATACATCCTGTCTGTCAATTGACTATTTGTGAAATTTCTCGTTACCCGGCACCTCCATCGATAAGTTTAGAAAATACTTTTTTATTTTTTTATTTCATCTACATTGAAACTTGAGACAAAATCATTGTTCAAAAAAATAAAAAAATAAACAGGAATGAAAATACTTGTTGAGAATTTCCGAAAGGAATCGAAAAATATTATTACCTCGAGAAATATAACTGACAAAATGCAATCCATCCTTCTATTGCCAGAATATTTCTCCGCAGGATTATCAGTAGTCATTGGTTACTTGTTGGTTAGCTGTAAATATGCTTGCGAACACCATTGCAGTTCCAGGAGGCAGACATTATTGGTTGGATGTGATTTATTATTATTACCTGTAATTTATCTACAGGTGGATAATGGTCTCTTAATCGATAGAAATAACTAATTTAAAAATACAATTAATTTTATAAAAAGAAACTACAACTTCAAACAATATAAAAAACAATACTTATAGCCTACAATAATACAAATTTGAAAAATCAGTATATCATAAGTTTATTCATGAGATTATATCAAGATTATCTCTGCCAATATATTATGTTCATGTGTATTGTTGTTCTCATATATGTTCGTTCTATGAATTTTATTGTATTTTGACCCTGACGTCTCTTATCTATCATGTGATTGATCAAGAATTTATGAATTTATTATTATTATTATTTTTATAAATTTGTGGAAATTGACAAGTGAATGTTGAATTTGTAATTTATGTGTATTTATTAAAGCAATAAAAAAAATCATCATGTGTTTTTGGCGCAATGGAGGCCAAAATATTTCTGCGCATATTACGTCAGGTTCCGGTTGCAGAAATTATTCGTACCAATAGTAGTTCTAACGCTTCGAGGCAAAAACATTCGTGCCAATAGGGGCGTATATTATTTTAATCATTTCACCACTCTCGTTGTTTTGCTGTAACTGTGTCGACTTCATCACAGTTTTCACTACGTGCTGCGTTCACACGTATTCTCGTCCTGTAATCACAAGCATTATCGTCTTGCTGGAAGTTCGTTGCGATAAACATGTCTGACGTATCTAATGTTCCTGTTTTTGTTCCTGTGTTTCCAGGAGTTTGCCGTGCTGACCAAGGAGCTGAACTCTGCCCGGGAACACCTGCTCGAGAGAGAGGAAGAGATCTCCGAGCTCAAGGCAGAGAGAAATAACACTAGGGTAAGAAACGCAACCAGAGTTATATACCTCTTTCTTATTGTAGGCATCATCATCTACTTTATACTGGCGGACACGTGGAGGACAATGTACGGTACCAACTGTACTACAACCCAACTGTACTAAAAAAACAACTGTCCCAAAAGCCATCTCTCCTACTACTCAATTGTCCTAAGAAACACTAAAAACCAACTGTACTGAGAACCAATTGTCACGAAACTCAAATATCCTGAAAAAATCCTGAAAATCAACAGTTCTAAAGAGCAACTTGGCCTAAAGTTCTACTTCTTGAGCAGCCTTCACAGAAGTTGCACAAACCTTGCCCACCTAATCTCAACAATCATTTTAAAACACATAATGAGTAGTGACAATTTGTGATAGGGAGAAACCAAACCCTTCACTTTTACTTCTGTAACGGTTGCCCAAGAAAAAGAAGTTCAAGTCAGATGGTTCTTAGGTCAGTCGATTTTTAGTTCATTTTTTAGTATATACATACCCAACTTGAAGTAGGTCGTACACACCGCATTAGAATGCATATTGATGAACATGTATTGAAATTGTTCGAACTGAATCAAGCAGACAACGTAAATACGCACCCCGAATACAGCCTATATAGGCCTATATATGGAAAAATTGCACTGAAATATAAGCAATTTTGTTCAAATTTGAATCGAATTTTCGAAAAATGCATTTTCCCCCACGCTCACGATTATGCACACCACTCCACGTGAAGTCACTGACTATGAATATATCTGGAGAGCGGTCAAGGAGCCTCCGGCGGCCATATTTTTGCCAAATAAACTATACCTACTCCCAAGATATTGTTTATTCTAATTCTCATTCTTAGTTCCTAATTTAATAAGTAGATAACCCATTATCATTTGACGTGAATAACACACCTATATATATATATATATATATATATATATATATATATATATATATATATATATATATATATATATATATATATATATATATATATATATATATATATATATATATATATATATATATATATATATATATATATATATATATATATATATATATATATATATATATATATATATATATATATATATATATATATATATATATATATATATATATATATATATATATATATATATATATATATATATATATATATATATATATATATATATATATATATATATATATATATTATATATATATATATATATATATATATATATATATATATATATATATATATATATATATATATATATATATATATATATATTATATATATATATATATATATATATATATATATATATATATATATATATATATATATATATATTATATATATATATATATATATATATATATATATATATATATATATATATATATATATATATATAATATATATATATATATATATATATATATATAATATATATATATAATATATATATATATATATATAATATATATATATATATATATATATATATATAATATATATATATATATATATATATATATATATATATATATATATATATATATATATATATATATATATAATATATATATATATATTAATATATATATATATATATATATATATATATATATATATATAATATAA
>OZ023329.1:18432573-18636007 GCA_964007535.1 Brachyptera risi | reverse complement strand
TATATATATATATATATATATATATATATATATATATAAATAATATATATATATATATATATATATATATATATATATATATATATATATATATATATATATATATATATATATATATATATATATATATATATATATATATATATATATATATATATATATATATATATATATATATATATATATATATATATATATATATATATATATATATATATATATATATATATATATATATATATATATATATATATATATATATATATATATATATATATATATATATATATATATATATATATATATATATATATATATATATATATATATATATATATATATATATATATATATATATATATATATATATATATATATATATATATATATATATATATATATATATATATATATATATATATATATATATATATATATATATATATATATATATATATATATATATATATATATATATATATATATATATATATATATATATATATATATATATATATATATATATATATATATATATATATATATATATATATATATATATATATATATATATATATATATATATATATATAGGATATGAAAGAGAATGGACATTACAAAAAGCGGCGGCCATGTTTTTGCCAAATAAAGTCACTATATGGCCGATCTCATAGCATAACAGACTCTCTAGAATCTAGATGTCTATTATACAGTCTATGGAAATTACAACGATATTATATGCAGATATTTTATTACAATTTCAATTTTAATTCCGAACAAATATTTTCGTGACCGAACGTTCTCATGTCCGTACTTGCGGCACATTTTTGTTCTGAAATACAATTTGAAAAAACTATATATAGAGTATTTCACCGCTAATTTTTCCATGGACTCTTCCTGGAATTCTGTTTGAAACCTTACATTGTCTGCTAGGTTTAGTGCGAATAATGTCAGTAAATGTTCTTCAGCGAACATTTTAGTGTGGTTTTGTCAACCACTGTATGAGACCGCAACTGTATACATGCTTGTATACCTTAATGCACAATAGTATAAATATACCTTCTGTGTATTTAGGAAGATAAAGTATGGTCACAGACAGCGCAGTCCTGGTGTTGAAGTTCATTGTTTTCAAATAATCAAAATGGTATCTTAAGATCGCCCTTGTGACGTGCCCCGTCCAAACGATTTGATTCTACTTTCACCCACAACTAATTAATTGGCGAACAATGATTTTGTATCAATTTTCGATCTTGGCAGAAAAGATATAGAACACGCTATATACGCGTTGTTGGACGAGCGGAAAGTAATAGTATGTCGACTTCTTTGCCAAACTTTTGCCTAAATTCGCCAATTGGGTGACATTTAAGTTATAAATGGGTAAAAACTGCTTCGAGTGGTACTTATTTAGCACATTTCATGTTTTTTCTTCATAATGGCTGACCCGATCAAGCTGAGAGTTTCCAGAAATGTGTATCAAGATGTAATTCAACTAACACAAAATTTCATTTTTTTTTTTTAAATAAAAACTTTTTTTTTCCCGCCGTGTTATTCTAATGAGTATTTTTGAAATTTCTAAAATTCATAAAAAAAGTTATCATACGATAATGCCACAAAACTATACAGATCTGAGTTAGATGAGGAACCATAATAAAAAAAAAAAGTTTGAAGTTGATAGCTGTAGCCGTTTGCCTGTGGAGAACCGACAAAAAAACATGAAAAAAAAAACATAAAAACGAACACCAATTTTTTTCAGTATGTCAAATTGAATCTTCGCTAAAGCTCGTCTAATGAATACGCGTTTCACCAGAGACGGGTGGTCGAGTGGCTAGCACAATGAACTGTCTTTCAGGAGACCGGGGTTCGATTCCCGTCATGATGAATCATTCTGACATTACATTAGGTACACATCGTGGTTTCCCTCTGTCGTTCAGGTTGATACCAGGATATGGTTCCTTAACAACAGGCCACCACCGATACCTTCCCATTATCCAAAAACACTTCCTTTATCTTCACCGATGCTAATCAAGCGCATCGCACTTGGCCAAGTGCGTCATTGAAATGACAAATACTATAGGCCTTCACTCATCCAACTTATTTAAATTACAAATGAATTTCGAAATTCGTTGAAATTACAATAGATTACTTATTTTATCATCGAAAATCAATTTATACAATCATTGTTCCCCAATCAAAGCTATATGGATGAAAGTGGGATCGTTTGGACGGGGCATCACAAGACAAGAGTGATCTCACAGTGAATTACAGAGATGAAATTACAAATAAAACCGTGAGTTTCATCACTTTTCAAAATGAAACATGAAATTTATTCATTGATAAAAGTTATGTATTCAAATGTGATCACCTTTATCAAATGTTTTTTCTTGAGCCCAAGTCGCGCTCTGTCCCGTATTTTCTCGCCCATATTTAATATCAGCGCGGAAAGTTTGCATTGTTTCCTGCGTGCTGAGAAACACTCGACAAGTTAATGAAGACGCATTCATTCCGCCGCGCCGAGTTGACCTTTGACCTTTAGTGTGTGACGCGACGCGGTGAAGGATCTATTATAAAAGATAATGTTGACCGATTCTTCTTTTAATCCGATTGCATTGTATCTTGTTCATCTTGTTGTCCAATATCCCAGTATCTTAGTCGTATGGAATAAATCTCTTGTTCATCTTGTTGTCCAATATCCCAGTATCTTAGTCGTATGGAATAAATCTCTTGTTCATCTTGTTGTCCAATATCCCAGTATCTTGGTCGTATGGAATAAATCAGATGGAGAAAGATCAGGGAAAAATTATTTTTAAAAAGAATGGGCAGAAAAAATCCTGAAATTCAAAATTTGTTCAAGATTCATTATGAATTGAAAAAATATATAAATCAATCAAAAATTACAAGTATGCCTGTCAAGGATTTTTTTTTTCAAGTCGCAAGAAGCTAAAATAGTTACAAAAGGTATAAAAAAGAGAAACCAAATGGGCCTGTGTCAAGGAAAATCAAATGAATGAGAAACTGGTGATTTTACAAGGTCTTCTTTATACTCTTTTACGCTGATCCTGTGTGCAGATAGTTCATATCTTATAAATCTCCCCTTGTGGGATATTTTTTCCCGCAAATTAAAGTCAGGTTGAGGCCCATCCACAATGCAACGCTAGCACAGACGCTGAACATGTTTGTCTTATTAAGTGTTCTCGGTTGGTCTATTCACAACCACCACTGAACACAACGCTAAGATTGAAAAAAAAAGTGAACATGAGAGCTTGCAAGCTCCAATCGTGACGTTACTGTAAAACACGAGAATCAGCCAATAGAAACCTTCAATTTCGGAACAATGAAAGACAAGTGACGGTGAATCGAACTACCTGGGTTTGTTGCCAGATTTGACAATTGAGGAGGCAGTGACAATGTAACTTTGAATTTTGACTGGCAGATATTTTTCTGTTCTAGTTCGGTGTTTTATATACAATTTCCAATGAATAGACAGTTTGGGTTTCATGTTGTCGTCATATGTTAGGCGTCAGTGTTGAATGCGCCTCGAGTTCTCGTATTCACAATTGTGAATGCTCCCTCAGATGTTGTGTTGCATTGTGAATGCGCCTCGAGTTCTCGTATTCACAATTGTGGATGCTCCCTCAGATGTTGTGTTGCATTGTGAATGCGCCTTGAGGTCTCATGTTGATATTTCTTCTCCCTTTTCCAAATTATTTTCTAATTCCATTCACATTCTATTGTTATAGTAGAAATTTCGTTAAAAAAAATGTATTAGGTACACCGTACATGATACTAACTAAAACTATAGCACACATTTTTATGAAAGTCACAATGTGTATTTACCTTTATTTATTATTTCCGTACATCCACAGTCAATTGGGCCACCTGTGGTGGTATGTGGAAATTGTGAAGACTTAATTTTGTTGTGTGTTAATTATCAAGAAATTAATTATGATAATAATTTTTCTGCTTTCTATTTTTATGTTGTTTTTGTCATATTTGTGTTAATCAATTTGTTACATGTAATTTTGTCTCCATTTTTAATTCATGCTATTTACTAATGATAATACCAATAGAATGGACTTGAACTTGAGCTTGAGCTTGAACTTACATCGTTGTCTGTCTGCTTCCAGCTTCTACTCGAACACCTCGAATGCCTGGTGTCGCGACACGAGCGCTCCCTGCGGATGACCGTGGTGAAACGTCAAGCGGCGGCTCAGTCGGGCGTCTCCAGCGAAGTCGAGGTCCTCAAGGCGCTCAAAAGTCTATTCGAACATCACAAGGCCTTAGACGAGAAGGTAGGACACTGATTTCACCGCGCGACAACTCAGACCCTGGTCCCTCATGCCTGTATATTGTAACCACGATGTAGTGATACCAACATACTTTTTCATAATGTAAAGAAGGTGTATCGCAGGGACGTCGTTATAGGGGGTCCAGCCCCCCCCCCCCCCTTCCCCCAATAGTATATCCTCCTTTGAAAATATATAATGTTGACCTACGAATAAACACACAATAACATATTATTACTTATTAATATGAATTGTATCAGTATACACTCTACTACTTTACACTTCCTTTTTTATTTTCGATAATGATTCGATTATTAGATTCCAAAACTGCTCGTGAATCGCAAAAATCACTTGAAAAGTTACCACATTCCAAAAAAAATCAGTGCTGGGAATTTTGCTGGGAGAAACCGCGAGAATAATTTCAAAAATGTCCATTGATTATACTATTAAAAATAACTTTGGTAATGTCCATAATGATTCAATTACTGTACTCCAAAACTGCTTATAAATATCAAAAATTACTTGAAAAATTACTTGGGCCTATTTTTTAAATTCCCTGCGGGGCTTTGCTTGGAGAAATCGCAAAAGTATGACTTCGAAAATGTCCATGATGATTCTATTATGTCTCCAAAACCATTGTGAATCGCAAAAATCACTTTGAAAAATGTCCATATTTTCGAAAATACCCTGCTGGCTCTGCTGGGGGACTTCCGCCCCCGTACCCCCTTTTCGCACGCGGCAGGTGTGCAGCCCTGTCGTTTGAATATGGAACTACAATGCTATGCAATGCCATCGGTACCCTAGCCAATCTTATCTGTATCTAGTTCACAACGGAATCCGCTAAATCGCGACAGGCAATCGGGATCTTTGGCTCTGAACTGACCGCAAGAAACTACAAATACAACCCATATTATCAGTGTGGGAGTTGGAACACCTATTTATATTACGATAAAGTATGTTGATATCACTACATCGTGTTGTAACTGTCATCAGTTAATCACTATCTCAAATGTCGTGTCATCAATCTTATATTCATGAATATATAAATGGGAGTAAAATTTATGCTGCAGAATTCAGTCGAGTAATTTTATTAATTATAAAATACAATCACGTGTTTAACTCTCACACATTTATTGATGAACAGGAAAATGTAGATCGAACAGTTAGGTGAAGTGATTAATTACGAGAGTCATAAAGTTCAGTCATGAGACCCCAGGACCTTGAAAGCAAATTGAAATAGATTCAATTTTAATCGAATATTGAAATGTAAAAGTTCAAACTTGATGCTTATATCCACGAACGAAGAAGTTCATCTATACCAACTAACTGATTTTTACAGTAATCTTACTGTACTTTTGAGGATTTAACGCTTTTTAAAAAAGCAGCTGCGTGTCTCATCGTTAACCCCGTCTTGGAAAAACAGAATCCCCTGAAAACACCACATAATGGTGATGTTTGTGTTCTCAAAGGACATCTTAACCCTGAAACTATAGATTTAAACAAATAATGCCGATATTAATTTCCTTAATTTTAAAGAAAACTAGAAATAAACATCTAAATTTCATAAATTATATTCAATGTATGTGTCTTCCAAGGACCCGGTTTTTCTGAGTCGTAACGTAGACAATACTCGCGTCGATTCTGTTTATTTCTATTTATGACCTATACTATTGATTACCGTACCAAGAAATGAAGATATCCCCACTGGAATTAACAGTATGAAGAATGAAGTTGGTTATCTAAAGGCTGAAATAGTATGATGTATATACGTGCTCCGAAAACTTGAATCTTTCTCGAAACGCATTTCTTCAGGTCCAAATAGTGAAAATTCGAAAAATTACCTACGGGGTTCACCTGGGGGGCTTCCGCCCCCATACCCCCTCTTCAGCTCGAAATCACAACCCTTTCGTAGGCACCCACTTTAATTCAATTTCGCCTCACTTCAAATTTCATGCACGAGCCGCCACTGAGTGGTAATGCCTAAGCCAAGTATACAGATAAATTAATTGTAATCTCTGAAATTAAGATGAGAGTTTCTAGTTTTATCCAAAATTGGGCAATATGGGAAATGAATATCGTGATCTAGTTTTGGGGTTGTGATGTCCTTCTTTCGTGGATACAAGTATATTCACATACCACGTGACAAGCACACGTGACACAGTCTTCACTTTCATCGAGGCGGAAAATACAACCACGTTCTGCAACTCATTTACCCTCGAGTTCCGCCCCCCGACCCGGCCCCCACTCCGTGAGTCTTATCAAATGTTTCGTCATTGTAACTGTATGCTCACCTTCATCGGGGGGCTGTTCTGTTTGGCGTGACGTGACGTGGGGGAGGGGGGGGGGGATCAGTGAAATATTGCAATATCCTTGATATCACAATTACAATTGCGGGTCGACACCCCCAACCGTTGATCTGCTGAGACGGTCGCTAGCTCCGCGGCTCCTCACACTCGCACTGTTTAATATCAGTCATGTAAACGCCCCTGTTGGGATGTTGCACATTAGGGTTGGGAAGTAATCTGCACGGCGCTGTGAGGGGTGGGTAGAAGGGGGAGGGTACAAGATGGACTCGGATCTTGCCTCATGATGTGGAGACAGGAAGGATTAGAACGGTGCCAAGATTTCATCAAGGCTCTAAGATTAATATGCTTCTACTGAGAAGGGGAAGATCTATTGCTTCGCTCTGAAACGTAGTTCAGGAGTCCGGGGTTCGATTCCCGTCATGGTTGACCATCCTGACAAATGTGCTACGTGGTTTTCCTCTGACATTGAAGTGAATTCTGAGACGGCTCGTTGAGAATATATTCCTCCTCATGCCTGCTGATGTATAGACGAGGATTTTCTCATTACAAGTTTAATCACTGGTTAATATTCTACGCACCGTTCTTACCACCTCTCTCTCACCCCCGGACTGTCCAGCAGTCGCAATTACCAGTTGCGTACCCTGTTGCACCCCTCTATCGGGGTAGTGGGGGTAAACACGCCATTTCCCTCGGTCGTTATTCGACTGTGAAGTGTATCGATACATATCAACACGTTATTATTCCGATGACTTGCACATAAATCAGTTATAATCATCAATTACTATAACATATGACAGTAATTGGAGGTGAAATCCACGTTTAAATATTTACACTCGGTGTCAATTCCTATCTATTGTTATCAACACTATCGTATAGACCCGAATGATTTGATTCTACAATTTTATATTTGAAAAAAAATCGAGTATACGGTAGGCCCTACGGGAATATCATAATTAAATCTTAACTCCATGAATCAATCATCATTCTATTAAGTTGTTGAACTTGCCTTAAGGTCGTTATTTATCATCTAAGGGTGACATGGTTGGACCGTCCGGACGAGGCATCATGATGACAGATCTCTGTAATAAACGATGTGAGAAGAAATAATTAACATTGGATTCTAACATTTTCACCAGGTTTACAGCTGAAAAAAGTGTTTTCTCAGCTTTAAATCTCGAAAGATCTGTAAATCGTGAAGTTATTAAAGATATATGTGTCCCCCGTATTCTAATTTCCATATCTTATAGACTTAGACATAGGCCTACCGTTCGATAGTTATGTCCGGAAAACTGATATTTCGCCAAGTCGACGTCCAGCAGTTTCCACTTCCGCCCTATACCGACCAATCACAGGCCGGTATTCATCTAAACTACATGACAGATCACGACGCCGTTTCATTACCTATAGTTCGTGTCGTGATCATTCATTTTTGTCGGCCGATATTACAATTTTACTGGAAGTTATGTTTTGTCATTTTTCACAGTTGGGTTTCCTGCACTCGGCTTCCGTTTTGTGTAAAAGTGCGCCCACTTGAGATTTGACAGTTCAATTGCTCAAATTTAAAGAAACTTGTGCATTGAAAGGTAATGAAGACTGTTGTGATGACGTCACGAAAACGTCAACGGTACGGCAAAAAGGGGACATACCTGCCAGACATCGTACCGATATCGTTTTGGACGACATAGAAAAAATCGGAACTAGAAACCCTGCTTCAGAATGTGAAATCAGAAAACCTTGCGTGCTTTACCTTATAAGTCATCAAAAGCAAAGCAGACAAAATCTGAACAATAATTTCAGCAAGCATGGAGAGTGAACAAAAGACAGAGCACTCGTGATACAATCCGACCTGTCAATAATTGAATTGCGTCTGTCGTAAGCGACTCTCTTTTGTCTGTCGAATTAGAAAGCACTCGTGAGTAGAAAGCAGCTCACTTGTAATGTCAGTTGGAATCGCAGTTGTCCATGTTTAATGTACATGTTTCATGTTCAATGTACATGTTTCATGTTTGGCGCGTATCTTGTCTCATGTTCAGTGTCTGCCAGCGAGCAACATGGAAAAGCCTTGATGTGTTTCGGTCCGAACGACAGATGAGTGACGCGTGCAAAAACAGTACACACTTGCGTTCACATAAAATAGTTTAATCCGAATGTAAATTTGTAATTCGCATTCAAATAAAATCTATACTCACATTAAACCTAATACGAAATTGACAAAACCATTACAAGATGCAGATAATTTATTTTCAGAAAATGCTAATGAGTCAAATTTTATGATAACAAGGGTGGAAGATCACTTGTATGTAACAATAATAACCGATATTTTTGCCATCGATTTTTACCTCACCGCGTAGGCCTACCGTTATACGTACAAATAACGTGTACAATTTTGTGAGTGTAGATTATGAATCGACACTATTTCAGAAGATACTTTTCTAAATAGTGTGAAGCAGTTCTACTTTTTTTAATAACATCTAAACTTTATAGAAAATCGTTGTTTCCCAAATTAGGTAATGGATAAGAAATAGGATCGTTTGAACAGGGCACCACGAGGGCGATCTTACCACCCCAAAGAATAATTGAAAATAAGATGGCTCAATCTTGAGGTGATAATGCCAGGGCTAGAAAACAATCCAAACATTCACAGTGGGGAGAAAATCTTGAATCTTCTCATCATTTTGATCTTTTTCTTCTTCTTCTTCTTTTCCTTCATATTCTTCTTGAAATCTAAAATCTGCAGTAAAATCACTTTGACTACAATATGTTCCAACCGAAATTCATCCAATACAATCGTTTATATATCACTTTGACTTTGAAAATGTTACGCCGTACTCCTCCGTCAGCTTCACTACGCCGTCGACGCATGCCCCTACCACAGTCACATCAGGCAGCAATTCACCCCTCAGCATGTTCAGACCACCCTCCCCCATCCACCCCCATCCACTCATCATTTTCTTTTAATATTTCACCCTCTTTCTGTTCGTTTTTTTCCGTCGCTACTCGGCACTCGACGATCGTGCCCGCGATTTAAGCCCAGATACGCGTGTACTTGTTGACGGTACGATTGTAAGTCCAACCGAGTGTTGAGCGACAACGATTGGTAGGTTCGAACCTTCAGTTGAAAGTCAAGGCACTCTCTCTCACCACGGCGTACAAGATACTTAGTTCGAGATAGCTTTGACAGCCCGCAGCGTTATGCGAGAGGACCGTGCTTTCTTTTTATACAACTCTTTTATTTTTTTCTCTGCGATTCTTTTATAATATATATACACTAGTGTGTTATCAAAAGCACGGATAAAACACACCTCTTCAAAAGGTGGCATTGTTTCGATGATCGATTCCTTTCGAATTGAAATTACTTTGCATTTGTGGATTTGTCACGAAAAGCGAACGAAAATGAAGGAGTGTATTTGCTTACGAACGGGTGTCGCCAGGAATAGAACCCAAGCCCTCCGCACGACGTCTTTCGAACATTCTCATAACCACTACTAAATGCGATACGAGCGTCTGCATAGCTCGGCGCTGTGGTCAGGTCATCTTTAGAAGAATCCACCATTGTTGGTTTCCTTTTTCATCGTTAGTATGCGTGTCGTCTCGGTATCCTCACGAATATGACATGTTGCTTACGTTAAACTCGGCACCTCCACCAAAATATATATTCGGATAATTTATATTCACAGAAATAATTTCACTAGATTTAAAATCCCTCGTCGACTTCCATTTGATTCCTTATTCACTCTGAACTAATCCAATTGTGTTTTACTATGTGATCGATTGGTGACAGAGAAAATGGAGTACGAGAGTAATTCGAGAAAGAGAGAGAGAGAGAGAGAGAGAGAGAGAGAGAGAGAGAGAGAGAGAGAGAGAGAGAGAGAGTGAGAATGAGAGAAAGAAAGAAAGAAAGAAAGAAAGAAAGAAAGAAAGAAAGAAAGAAAGAACGAAAGAAAGAGAGAGTAATTCGAGAAAGAGAGAGAAAGAAAGAGAGAAGAGAGAGAGAAAGAAAGAGAGAAGAGAGATAGAAAGGAAGAGAGAAGAGAGAGAGAGAGAGAGAGAGAGAGAGAGAGAGAGAGAGAGAGAGAGAGAGGAGATGAATGAATGCGATAGAAGGGCATTATAAAGTTCATGCAGGACATTTGTCCAGCACTAAAGCCCCTGTGTAAACAAGCGCGCCCTCTTGAAGCTGGCGCCACCACAGCTTGCTGTATGACGACGTCGTCAAGCCAAGGCGTCTGGATGATATACGACGCGTGTGGATCATGTGACAGCAACTTCCCACCTGATTTTTGATGTTTGGAAATAATTCTGTTTTTATTCATGTCAAGAATTGATAACAATTTTTAGAACGATTCTGTGTTTCATAGTTTTTCAAAATGACAAATAATTCTTACCGATTCCATTCTATTATTGAGAAATTGTCTATATACACGAATAACCATGCATTGAGAGTCTGGGAGTCGATTTAGCGAAATATCATTTTTTTGTGATAACTTTCGAACGGAATGAGTTATCAAAATTCTAGTACAAGAGAAACACAGATATTTTCAATATCTACAATAAGGTATAGGGCATATAGACTTCTCTCACGTAACAAACGACAAACAATAGTTACCATAGCAATACAGAGAACTGGTGGACTATCAAACATTCTGATAGGTCAATTCCAACTGGTGGACATTGTTGTCTGTCTATTTCAACAGTGAGTGACGTCACTTGAGTAAAAACTATCCTACATTGTTGTAATGAGGGGACAACAATGTCCCTCATATCGTGTTTTCCAATCACTACTTCGGTATTAGTTTGTTTGCTAAACCGACTTTTCCTATAGTTGCTATATGGTAACTTGAGAAACATGGTATCTCCTCTCGCTGTGGGGATTGGTCAACTGATCTATAAATCGACTGTACTAAAAATCTACCAACTGTGGGTACTCAAACCCAACTATACTAAATACTGACCGACTATAATAAAAACCGTCTGACTACTAAAAACAGACCAACTGTACAAAACAGACCAAATACACTAAAGCCCGACCAACTGTACTAAAAACCAACTGTCTTAAAAACCAACTGTCCTAAATGTCCACCTATTGAGCAACCTGTACAGATTTCAAAGTGGGGGGGGGGGGGTTGCTATATGTGGGCCTATATATGGGGCTATATAATGGGGTGGGCCCCATCAATACAATTCATCTATTGTTAGCAATTGCAATATCACATAACCTACATTAATTATAACATAGAGCCTATTACACCGTCATAGACCACGTCTTTTAGATATAGTTTTTAAATGTTATTTTATTTCTATTAATTTCACGTGCAATTTTGGCAAAAGCTCATTGTTGTTTACATTCTTTCTCTCCGGGCCGCTTCTGGGAGACGGTGTGCATGTTGTTGTTGCTAAGGAAGACGGTGTCTGATGTTGTTGTTGTTTGCTTGGCAGGTACGCGAGAGGTTACGAGTCGCGCTAGAGAGGGTAGCTACCTTAGAAGAGGATCTTACCACAGCCAAAGATGAAGTAAGTAGGCCTACCAAGAAACATGTGGACTGTGGTGGTGCTAGTCTATTATACTCGTTGCATTCAACAAAAATTTAGTGTACCATTAGACACTTTATTTTATTGCTTTTCTTTTTAAGGGATTTTTCTATTTCCGTAATTTGTGTGATTTTTTTGATATTTCGTGAGCGATTTCTCCATTTTTTTATATTCTTGTACTCGTAGACTAAATTTTAAGGTTCTTGAATTATTATGATTCTTTTTTTTTAACCGTCAATGTTCAGTTTTGTTGTATTTTTCATTTTTCTCCGATTTTTTTCCGTGATTTTTCAACATTTTTCTGTTTTTCAACCTTCATTATTGTGTGTCTTAGTTATTTTTCATTATTTGGCTATATAGGCCCTATTTGTATAATTTTTCCAATATCATTGTATTTTGCGGTTGTTTTAATTCCTGTTTTTCATTCGTGTTTCTAATTAGTAATTCTACATATTATTCTAGTTATAAAACCTGTGATTACCTGTTGTTTCTCATATGAATCATGCAACCTGTTCAACTCTGAATCTACTACTCATTGACTTTTCTAGAGCCGAAATTCATAACCTAAAATACAATCTATGCTACAATTTGCTTCATTTTTGATAAATACAGCTTGGAAAATCTGATATTAGCTCTACATTTAAGGCTGTTTGACCATATGAAAAATGTGAAAAACTACTTTTGACAAAAGCTATATCATATGAATCAACAAATGCAGCACTATAAAAGTGGAATGATGTTAATTAAAGTGAAGAAAATCAAAAATCAAAATATTCATTCTGTTTTTCCCCGAGTACCGGCAAAATAAACAGAAACGCTCGTGGCCTGAAGGAATTCCACACAAATAATTTTAAACTCTTGAAACTTGCAATAGTTAGTGTTCATACTATTGTGCAGGTTCTGCGTTGTTAGAATATACATGAATAAAATGAATAAACGTGTTTTCGTCTCAGGTTCAACAGTACAAAATGGGTCGCATCATCCCTACGGGTGATGACGGCATCAACAAACCCAAAGAGAATGGCCAAGCGGATATTTCCGCTGACGATATCAAAACGGAACAGTCGACGATACACGCAGCGCTTCCAAAGGTAGGTCGACGTTGCGATTACCGTCCGAACGAGAGCGGATCTGACGTCATCGTGCATCACTGACCAAGTTCATCACAGAGCTGGAAAACATTTCAGACAAAACGATTCAGCCGTTACTAGTTCAAATGATGTGATACATTTGTTGATTTTCAAGAAAACCAATTGAGTTCCCATACCGTATGAGTAACAATTTGGCACCTTCATATCTCATCTAAAATATGTGATGAATGGGCAGAATGATTTCGATGCCCGCAACTCTAGCCTCACCAAGATGACCGGTTCACATTAGGAATTGAACCATGCCCTCCGAACGATATCGTCCAAGCATTTGTATAGCCACCACTAAGTATCAGTGACTGCATAGCTCAGCGCGACAGCCTCTGATTACTACGACAGGACCCAGGGTTTGACTCCCAACACAAATTTTTTTCTTCTTAACTTTATGTCAATGCTCTTGGCTAAAGGTTTTTGATTTTTTACATCTTCCGATATTGTTTACCAACCGATATTGGAATTATTCCTTATTACAAATCGCATAATTCTACTAAAACACGGCTATATCCAGTTCATTCCTGTTGTAACCCATGTGTTCAACAAGGCAGTGTGAGTAATCAAATGAACTGTTGTCAGGGTTTCTCGATTCCCAAACTATTTTAACGAGAACGATTCAGAATATCGTGGTAAACGTCAAATGTCTGAATCGGTGCGACTAAACCGTTGCCCAGCTCTTTTGATGAACGTTGTCAATTACAACTCCAAATGAGATTTTATCAATGATGGTTATTTAGTATTCATGTTTGCCTTTAATACAAAAATTTAAACTGAGACGAGTGGCCGAGTGATTAATGCACTGAACCGTCATTCAGGAGACCAGGGTTCGATTCCCGACATGGTCGACCATCCTGACAGGGGTTCCTTGTGGTTTCCCCCTGTCGTTCAAGTCAATACTGGGATGATTCCTTAACAATAAGCCACAAGACCGACTCCTTACCACTATCGAAAAACACCTAATAAAATAACCGTTCATCTCATCATCCTATCATCTCATATATTATTCACCGACGCCAATAGAATGTAGTCATCAATACATTGCGTCGTTGAACCCAACAAGCAAATTAAAATGAAATAAACATATATGTTTATATTACAATTGAAATTTTGCTTATTTCTTGTACCAAGTATGAAATATTTTGAATCATTGTTTGCTTTGTTTGATTAAAGTACATTAATGCTTTGTAGTAGACTTATATTAATTACTACAGTAATTCTTGAATACTTTTGCTACTTTTTATTAATGGTAACATGTATTCTTTTGAACTTCTCGTCTGTCAGTGATATGGAAAGTTCTTCATTCAAGACACATTCACAGTGCAATGCTAACTTCCGACTTAGACTTCAACTTGAGCATCAACTTATAAAATGTTTTATTGTTGAAATTGATTTGCCTATTCACATTGCCTATCGCTAACTTATTGCCATAAGACGTTAACTTGGATTCACCCAAGCTCCAAGCTTTCACGTTACTACAGTCAACGTCAAATGTAAGAATGAACCAATCATGTTGTAGAAGTTACCAATGGTAGCCATTTTTCAGTTTAGGCGGGAAAACTTCACGTTGTTGTGATTGGTTAGCTTTTACACCTAAACTCAAACGTTTGCATCTATTGTGAATAGATACTTCAAATGTTGAGTTGGCTGCAAAAGTTGAAGGTCATCATTTCAACGAACAATCACAATATTTATCTTCCTCATTTTAGAGAACTAGGAATCATTATTGCAATTTCAGAACTTATAATTAATTACTCAATCATTAATTACTCATTGATTACGGTTTTCAAAACCGTGACGTAGACATTACTCGATTCTGAATCTTGACGTAGATCATCCCCTATTCTGTTTATGTTTCTATACAGAATCGTTGATGCTCACGAGATGACTCCAGGGTCCCCAGAAGACAATATTAATTATAATTTCTGGAATTTAGATGAAGATTTCTAGTTTTTTGTTTTTTTCTAAAACTAGGAAAATAAATATTGTCATTATTCATTACAATCTAGGTTCACGGTTCTGATGTCCTTTAACGACTCTGTACAAGTGTGAATTCAATTTCAAAGGGAGTCAATCACAATGGAAATTAAATTAAATGAAGTTAGCATTGCATTGTGTTTAGACCTTACAGCTGCTGCTCTATTTTCTGTGCATGTCCATCTCGATGCTAGATTGTTGAATGTTTGTCATTTTTCCGTGTTTCGTTGAACCGGCCGAGAGAACGTCATGTAAGTCGTAGGGTTGTTGTCGTCGGTGACGTTTGTAACGTTGTTTTATTGCATGTCGGGCGCAGCGTCTGTCGAATGGCGCCATCGAACCCGACTCCGATATGGCGCGCGTACACGAACTACAAAACACTATCGACAAACAGGTGAGGTACCGACAACACTTCAAGCCGCTCCATCATTTCTAGCCGTCAACGTAAATCACTGTTTAATACCCACTATCCTAACCGCGACTGCCACTTAAATTTACGTCCTAGCCAAGCTAGCTCCAAGAAACTAAGGACTTTGATTGGATAATGTTCTCTGGGAGAGATAAATACTATGATGATACGAGATAAGAACAGAGTAACAGTCTTTTGGATCGCAAAATGTAGCCTATTTTCAGCCCGCCTCAAGAGCAGTGCTGGGATTTTGTGCCAAATCAATCAAATTACACAAAGACTGGACATGTTGTCGTGGTACTTAGCTCTACCAAGTCTAACCAGTCAATAGAGAGCAATCAAATGTTCAGTCTCTTGGAGCTAGCTGTGCCTAGGACTTTACTTTTAGTGACAGTCGGTAAAGTCCTGGATTATAGCTATTGTACAGATGGATAGGCAACAGCATTCCAGAGCTACGCAACCAGTCATATATCAAAAACCAAAAATTTGCTGTTACTGCTGTAAAGTATAAATGACACTAGTTTCTTAACTATTGCACTACTGATTTAACGGTGGTTGAAATTATATTTTTTGTAACCTTCTCATTCATAAAAATAGAAAGGAAATATGCGTGTTCAAATGTTCTCTATGCACAACAATTTTTCCATCTCAATTGAAGTCTTCTCTGTTGAACGTATCTTGCAATAATACAAAAAAAAACAGTACACTACTCGATCAAGAAAACGTCTCGGATTGACAATAATCCGATTTACTGTATAATTTGAACTTCAGTTGTATGCAAAACTGAAAGATCCAACCGTTCCCCTCACATTACAGCTCTGGAGAGAGTCTGCATCAGGAATAATCATGAGTTGCATATCCACACAGCACAGCTATAATCCAAGATGGTCCCCTTACCGCGACAATCACTCCAAATAGCGTCCTAAGCCGAGCTAGCTCAAAGAGACTAGGACTCAGATTGGTTCACTAGAAGAGCTAGTTAGTAGTTACTAGGGCAATAGAAAATGATAACATTATCACAGTCTCTTGGACTGCATCTCATTGGCTTTACTGGGTTGGTTCTGTACTAACAACAATGATGATACAAAAAGGCTAGATGTGTTGCCATTTAGTAAACATTAAGTCATCACAGCTCTAGTCCCTTGCACTACAGGAACCTAGGAAGTTATTTTCAAAGGTACTGAAGCTTTTTCATAACTGAAATGGTATGGAAACTGTCTCGTCTGAATTCACTCTCGTTTGATTATTAGTTTTGAATGAGAAAAGAGGTTATTTTTTCTAATTGAATCATATAGATATGTTTTGTTTGGGGCGATGAAGAGCGTGTACCGGAAGAAAGTCGACTTGGTCGTGTGACATGGACTTTGGGGTACTTTTGAATGGATTGTGGTTAGGGTTCAGGTAAGGTTTAAACACCAAACCCACGTCACACAGCTAAGTCAATCTCATTCCGGTATACGCCTTTCAGACACCCTTTTTTGTTTATCAAAGTGTATTGTTCTATCTTCACAAATCGTAATGAAAAGTTACGAAATGAACGCTCTTAGACTGAGTGATGATGGAGAGGCTTTAATAACACTAACAATAACAAGTAACAACATCCACACAGTTGGTTATACTTATACTACCAACCTCGTACACCCTGTCACGTATCACACAGGTGGTTACGCTGCGTAACTACCTTCACCCTGTCACGTTTAATATCACATTAAACATGAGAATTTTTTTATTTTTTTTCAAGAAATGAAACGAAAAGAAGAAATAACGAACAAGAACAAATAAAATGCATCTACGTAATGAATTACTAAATTAGTGATTGTACTTATCTACTGTAGGCGTGCGTACAGGCTATTCTGGACCGGCCCAGACCATCACAAGGAAGGGTACACTTGATATTTTTTAATTTTATTCTAGATTATCTTTAAAAATTTGAAAGATCATGGGGATTGTGTACAACGGAAAGAATTAACACATTTTCCCCACATAGGGCCTAGTGCTTGAACTGTTCGCTATGAAAAATACCCGGCTATTGATGGTCGTAACTTTATTTCTAGTTGACTCTTTTTTGATCATTATCTTGAGCTTTCTGTCATATAATTTGCAATATTTTAATCGACTGTATTATTGTCCAAGTTATTCGTGGAACTTCTGTGAATAACATTTTATTTTTCTATTCTAATTCGTGTGCGCATGTGATCATTGGATTTTAAGAAACGCATGTATCGTGAATAATTTTTACTTACTGTTGCATAATTCTGATTTCAAACGTAGGCCCCATCGGTCATCATTAAATAGGTATAATTAAATACATAATTTGAGATTTTTCAAATTATTATCATTGTTATTTTTGATAGTAACATTTTTGCTTATGTTCATTATAGGCACCCTAAATTCTTTGATAAAAATAATCTCTGAATACATTTACTTTTCACCATAGGTCTTATATTTTATGTCATCGTGCATTTTACATTTCGAAATCGAATTTAAATCACTCGTAATATAATATTATCGTACCTTTGATTTCTGTTGACCTACCCTTGAAAATGTTTCACACATATTTTCGCCCTTATTTATTATGGTACGCCTTTAATCACATTTTTTCATATTGACTTTTGCCAAAGTATAATTATTTTTCTCAATTTTTTTTAAATTCTCATTCAATTTCTTATTATATCCAATATTTTTCTTCTGATTTCTCAATTTAAATCTATTTTGTTAAGCCCTTTCATATCACTTCACAATTTTTTAGACATGAATAGTTACTTATAAGTAACTCATATCATCTTGAAGCTATTATAATCATCTGTATTTCTCGCGTATTAGAACTTCAAATCTCAAACCGTTCAAAAGTTATCACCAAAAAAATGTATATTTCGCTGAATCGACTACCATGGACTCTTAATACAGTCCTAGATTTATCTCATTTGTAAGAGTCAGTTACCGATAGCCGGCACCATAAATGTGACCCCTACTTGCCTTGTTCTGACCCAACCGCCGCGTGGTTCCAGGCAACGGACCTGAGCACGTGGCAGCGACGCGTCTCCGAGCTGACCGGCCGAGTCTCCGAGCTGGAGGACGCGCTCTCCAAGACGCAGAAGGAGCTGATCAAGGCACAAGAGACCAACTCGAAGCTTCAACGAGATCTCCGGGAAAACGTGGCTCAGAAGGAGGATCAGGTAACGACGCGTTGCACTCACGACCAACATAGCATAAACGATTGTCATATATTTTTTATTATTCATTGAATCAAATTAGGCCTAGATTATTTCATGGGATCCTAAAACCTCTGTAGAATAATTTCAGTCTCATATCAAAATTAATCGAACATTATGACATTTTTTTAAAGTGATGATAGAGAAGATATATGTATGTTGAAAACGTACTGGCTTGGTCTTTCAATATTCGTAAACGTTTAATTCATCTTTGAAATTTCGCTGACCCAAATTTCCATCGTATTCTATTTCAATTATATCAGCGAGAAAAAAAATTGTGACTAGTTTCTCAATGATCTCCTAGATGTCGGTACGAGTCCCATGTCAATGGCGTATTGTTGTCGAGACATCGAATGCAACGTATAGGTTAGTGTGTAGACGCGTATACGCGAGGTTCCACTGTATACTGTTCCCAGCTTAAATAATGGAATACAGCAAAAAACGAATAATAATTTACGAAAGTGAAAAACTGACTAAAGAATCTATTCAAAATGAGGTAGCATGGATGAGATCAAAAAAATGAAACTTACCAAGGCAATAAATGTATTAAAGATGAACCTACTAAAGAGGTTCTAACGCAATCGAGCCGCTTGAAGTACTGACATGTCGATCGTTCCCTAGGAGGAGCGCATCGCGACCTTAGAGAAGCGCTACTTGAACGCTCAGCGCGAGTCGACCTCTCTGCACGACCTGAACGAGAAGCTGGAACAGGAGCTGCAGCACAAGGAAGCGCAGCTGAAACTGCACGAGGAGAAGATCCGCGCGGTCGTCGAAAAGCTCGAGCTGTCGGACCAGAAGCTGGCCCAGTACGCCAAGCTGCCCGAGATGGAGGAGGAGCTGAAGCAGCGGATGGAGGCCCTTACGCAGGTGAGGGTGCAGGTAGGCCTCGTTCCGACACACTCGCTCTCATCTCATCTCTCTCGGTGTCGCATGCACGCTTGCAACGCTGCGTTCCGACGCTGACGTCGACACGATGGACGCCTCGGCAAAATGCGTTTCGTAGGCGTTCGTTGGATACGATTCTATTGACAAACCAAAATTCAATCTCAAATTTTTTTTTTAAAATAGTCATCAGTACCGTATGTGAAATTGGACATAGTACTCTGAATTAGACATTCTAATTGGTCCTACAAAATTATTTGCAAATCAAAATTAATCAAAAGCATCTTTTTTCTTTTAAATAGTTATCAGTGGAATTGGACATGATGTGTTCTCTAAACTAGACATTTTACTTGGTCCTACAACGTCATTCATAAACCAAAATTTAATCACAACTTTTTCTTTGAAAAATAGTAATCAGTAGGCCTATGTGAAATTGGACACAATGTCGTTGTTCTCTAAACTAGACATATTCCTTTGTCCTACAACATTATTTACAAATTGAAAATTTATCATAAATTTTTTATATTCTTCATTTATGTTGTAAATGTTTTATATTCTTATGTTGAACTCAATGTGATATCTAATCACACAACATATTTGTATTGTTTCTCAATTAAGTAAACAATACCATATTTAAATTGAATAATGACTTGGGGTCGTATGACTCGATATCTTGGAACTATTTTGCTTTTTTTATAAATGATAACATTTAACCTTTTCATCTTTTCTTCGTTGAATTGACATTAATTTCCTCAACATAGTTTCTTCTTCATTGTTATATAATCAAGTTACTTATCAGTTATCAATCATCCAGTCAAGTTCTGTTTTTGTTACTCGCTTTCGCAAAGACGTCCATTTTGTCGAATCGCGTCACAGACGTGCATTTCTGTTTCCGACGAGCTCCGATTATTCTCTCTATTCGCCAAGTGAAACGAGAGGAAACTTGCCCAGGGATAGTCGTTACCAATGGCTATACCATTGTTACATTCGTTGTCGTATGGCTTAATAACCAAATCAACCCACCTTGTTATTTACGATATAGATACAACAAAGGAAACACTTCGTTTCATTTCCACCATTTTCATTTGCTTTTCATGAAGAATTATAACACGAAAACTTACAAGAAGATTAAGGAGGATCCACCCAATTTGTGCACGTCAGTGTTGACATTTTCAGTGTCAACATAACATATGTATAAACGATCGCAGTAACTTTCCGGGTGAACATATTGTAGTGAAACTGCTTCCCACTGTGCAGAGAAGTATCTTCTAAAATGATATCGATCCAAAATTAACATTCACAATATGTTACGTGACATTTGTATGTAACAGTAGGCCTACGCGGTGAGGTGAAGATTGATAGCAAGAATATTGAACGTTACTGTTACGTACAAGTAATCTTTATAGTCCCGTCTTGTGTATATCAATTTTAATTTTAACAATCATGATCAAAAGATATAACATCCTATTCATACCAACTGTGAAGAGCATCATACCTACACTGCACAGTAAAAGTCGATGTAGATACTCAGTGTTTTGAGTATATTAGGATGGCACATTAGCAGCGTTTTAAACTCTAAACGTCGGCGTTGGTTGGAAACAGAAACACGAATTGTTGAAATGCAGCATTAATAGTTTAGCAATGTATTTACAACCAGGCCTTCCCAATTCGTGTAACTTGATCAATACTATTTAAAATGTAGAATCAATTACCGCTGTCGATAACTAGGCTCTTTATTTTACTGATCACCTTCCTAGTAGTACCTTATCAACCACTTTTCGTAATAAAATCATTTACAGTCTATCCGCTGTGAGGTTGATCTTGCTGCTAGACCATGCTTAAATACTCGAGTTGATTGTTTTGTCGTAACAAAGAAAGCGACAGTAGTGCCATCTAGCGGCAAGTTATAGCTATATAGAGCCTATAAAACTTCTCAAGTACAGTTTGATAAACCAATCAATTGACTCAAGTTTACATTATTATCAATCTAGTTTGAGCTCATTTTCATTCAAAAAAATAAACCAACATAATTTCTTTTTTTATCATCGTAGAATTACTTTTCTTTGTTACTTGTTTCACTCGTAAACTAGACTCAAGCCTACGTTCAACTTCTATACTCGTGCAGCTCTTTGGGAAGGCCTGTTGACCAAAAATCTCATCTCATTTAATCGCATGGGGCACTTCACTCACTCATCACCAGCTACAAGCTGTGAATCTCATTGTTCCACGTTCCAGTATTGTTCCTCGTTCCCGTAATCCGTTCACTTTACAGATTCTCCGTATTTTGTGATCGTAGTCGTTAAAGTTGTGGTATCTGTCTGTATATTATTCTTCTGCACAATTATGTAAAAAATTATTCAAAGCACTGTTTGTATTATGTAATTATACGTATTGGTTATGCATTGTGTGACGTAACCCGTTACGACATTTACGTTGATTAATGAAATAGTATCTTGCCTGTAAAATTGAAGTAGTTAATCCCTGAATATTGTGATAGTAGGTATGGATAATTACAAGTTCAGTTATTTCCAGGAAAGATTATTGTAACTAAGAAAGAAAGAGACAGAGAATGTGACGTAGCCAATACGCAAAAATAAAAGTCTGTTGAACAAAACACGCCATCACTCGCCGAGCTCCCGCAGCAGAGCGATCTGGCTTGAAGCAGTCATGTTGGTACAGCTGAGCTGTGATTGGCTCATGTTTTCAAAAACATTGCAGCAAAATTATCCAAATACTAGCGGTAGCGTTCAGAAGGTGTTTTGTGTGCCAGATGCCTTATTCATGTATATTGTTACTGTCGTTTGTGATCACTTGACTTGACTGTCATAGCTTCAATTTCCTATTCGTCTTTATGTGGGAGAGTGAAATTTATGTTTTAGTATTTACTATTTAGTAATTACCGGTATATCAAATGTTGAATGAATATGATCACATGAATTTTACTCTCCTATATATTCATGAACAGGAGTTACAAGATGAGACAGTTTGGTTGAATGCTCACTTACGACAGTCACAGCGTAGAAGAATGAGGCCCCAGAATAACGTGATGTAGGGCCTAGGTCTTCTAACGACTATGTAGGCCTATATCATCTTCCAACTATTATTTAAGTGAAAAAGTTCATTTGGCAAAATATCACCTTTTGATGATGACTTTCGAACTGCATGACGTGTCTGCATTTGAATACAGGGGAAACAAGATATTTTTAATACCTTCAAGATGGTATAAGTAAAAACTAACCAACTTGTATCGACTAATTTCAAATCGTATGGAGCTAAAAAAAACTTCAGCTCTATTTGCTTAACAACCATGATATAAGTTGAATAGTTACGGTATAACATATACCATCTTGAATGTATTAGAAATATTTTTGTTGTCTTCGTATTAGAATTTTGTTATCTCATACCGTTGGAAAGTTAACATTAAAAAGCTGATATTTCGCTAAATCGACTTCCATATACACTTTAATTGTGATTTTTCACACTGTGTCCAAATTGGAAAAGTTTTGGCGGCATTGTTTCTGGTTCTAAATGTGTTGCGTTGCTCCCTCTGCCTACTTCTTACTGGGATTCGAGTCCAAGCCCCATCTATTACTGTTGATGAGTATGCAGAATACCTGACTTGTAATTGTACGTACGATATATGTAACACTACAGAGTATGGGTTCTGGGTTTGAAACCTGAATTTTTTCATTCAGTGTTGACACGTCTCAATTGTTGAGCCCCAAAACCAACGTGCAATTCTTGCAAGACGTGAATAATGAATGAATGAATATTAGGGTTTTGAGGCGCATCGACAGCGAGGTCATTTATATTTTAAACTCTCGATGTGTAAAGAATGCCTCTCTTATAATAGTTGTGTGAATGCCAAGTCTTAACAGTGCAGGAAGAGAGTCGATTTAGCGAAATATCAGTTTTTTCATATATTTTTCAACGGTATGACTATGAGATATCAAAACTCTAATACAGGGAAACAGATATTTTCAATACCTTCAATATGGTATAAGTTATAACTATTTAACTCACATAGTATAGGCCTAGTGGTCAAGCATATACAGTGAAGCCTCTACGCATCGTTCCCGGATCCATCGTTCTCCTGCTTGTATCATTCTTTTTTTTAACCCCACTTCCATATAATCAATGTTAAATTTCTCTGGATGGATTGTTTTCCTGCATGGGTGGTTTATTCGTCCTGGTCCCTTGAAAAACTATGAATAGAGGTTTTACTGTACAGTTGAAATGACACATTTTTTAGCTCTATGCACATAACAATTATTGAGTTATAACTTATACCATCATGGAGGTATTGCAATTATCTGATTTTCTCCATATTGAAATGTTGATATCTCATATCGTTCAAAAGGTCTCACCAAACAAAAGATGATGTTTTGCCAAATCGACTCCCATACACTCGTAGGAAGGTTCCTAAATGTATTTGAATCTAGTAATTTTTATGTCATATATAGGCCTACAGTAAACCCTCATTAATTCAAATTTTACTGTAATTCAAGCAATACTTCTGGTCCATGCAGAGTCTTCACTGATAGGTTCAATGTTGAAGGCAATGACAACCCTGGGGCTGGATTTGAATGAATAATGGCACTAGTTTTTTCCCTAAATTTAGAAAAAACTAGAAATCATCATCTTAATTTAAAAAATTATGATTAATTTATCTATCCTTGAGAGTATCCCATTTTCTGAGTCATGACGTAAGCCCGTTTCTGTTCATGTTTCAATTCAGAATCGTGTAGTGCCTACTGACTACGCTATGACTCGGGAGTCTCTTGAGGAAAATGTATCCATCAAATTTTTCTAATTGATATGATGATTTTCAGTTTTCTACTAAATTGGGGGTGTGGGGGAAGCGTAATTATTCATAGCAATCTAGTACCAGGGTTGCAATGTCTTTTGAATATTTTGGTACCGGTTGTTCAATTTTTTACATTCAAAGTGAATATTTTTAGGTCTATTGAATTTCGAATTGAAGAAAATTCACCGTATTGTATTGTGTATTGTTTGTCGTTCACTAACGAGAAGTTGAAAAATTATTTCCAACGGCTTGATTGGGCGAGATTCAGCCTATCGGCCGTTGATTCAGCCTATCTGCCGTTGTTATATCCGAATCTTCTTTACGTAACCATGGCGGGCTCGTCCCGAACAGTCGGACAAGTCTGGCAATAGGAGCGTCAACATTTGTTGATAGCGCTACTCAAGTCCATGTCAAGGAGAGATGAGTCTGACGTCGGAGCTTTTTCCCCGTCAGGCTATCCACACTACTCGCTTCGTTGGAGTGAGAGATCCGAACCTCGGCAAAGGGATCGTAGCTCTCACCCCAATGAAGCAAGTAGTGGGGGTAATTTGGCAGGGAAAAAAGCTCTGATGTCATCTATCCTTGACATGGAATGTAGGCACATTTCTACAAGCATGATAATACGTGTAGGGCCTACCGTTGTCAGGGTGTGCAACCTGAGTACAAAATACTTGGAGAAAATGTTGGATGTTTGAACGTAGTTGGTAAACTACGTTTTACTTCTACTTTTACTTTTACTTCTATTTGCTGTTGAATAAAGGAAATGAATCTGTTTTCAAAAAATAATTCAGATTGAGATAATACAAAAATATTTACTGATGATATATACAATAATAATAAATAATGATTCATTATCCAAAATTACATCATACAAAGATGTTAGAACAGTCAGTGAAATACAAAATGTTCATACATTATTCAAACATTATCCACAAGATATTCATTTATTGAATAACAACATTTATTTACCAGAAATTCTCTCAGTTTGGATTTTAAATTGTTATGGTTTTAACCAACATCTTTTAGCTTCTTTAAATGTTCTGGAAATGAATTTAAAAGTTTCCATCTCGCATACTCAAGACCCTGAACAAATCTCGACTGAAAAAACAGCATAATCTACGGCATCCCTTACAAATTGATTTAATTGATAATTGGTAATTATACTGCTAATTCTTGATAATCTTGACAAACTCTGCAGGCAGGTCAGTAAAAGGTTTGTATGGTAGGCCTACTCTGCTCCTGAATGCTGTGTTGGGTGCTAGTGAAATTGGATTAGGAGACTTATGTTTAGGGATGACATCGAGCAACTGATTCTGGCACCCACTCTGTTTGATTGCAATTGGATCAAATCAACAAAAAGCCATCGTCCACTGGAAGAGTACTGACTCATTAGGAATACTTACTCGACACTCTATTTATGTACGTGAAGCTGTCATTCTTGAATGAAAATAGTGATGAAATGAAAGACGAATTATTATCATTTTTTCAATACAAAACAATAATGAATAACGATCAATAAGATTATGAACCGGTGTGCCAATGGGATGCCCAGCTGCCCGATGTCATCCCTCCCTCCGCCGCACCGTCTTATTTGTATTCTCTCACCGCGATTGGTTGGCTAGGCGCAGGAGAGGCACGGTTCCGCCGAGGACCGGATCGGCCGGCTCGAGGGCCAGCTTGACGAGAAGAACGCCGAGCTGCTGCGGCTGAACCAGCGGCTCAAGATGAACGAGGAGCACAACACCAGGCTGTCCACCACCGTAGACAAGTTGCTTTCCGGTGAGTTGTACCATCATGCTTTAATGCAATATTGGACTCTTCTCAGGGTCCTTATCGCAACTGCCACTTGAAACAACGTCCTGGGCCTGGCTAGCTCCAAAAGACCACGACTTTGATTAGTTAAGGTTCACTAGTAGAGCTAATTACCATGGCAACATGTCCAGTTCTCATATATTTGCGTTGTTGTTAGCACAAAATCATAGCCCTGCTCATGAGGTGGGCTAAAATAGTTTGCGTTCTAAGAGACTGTGATTCTGTTTTTATCTCGTATTGTCATGGTATTCAGCTCTCCTAAAGAACATTATCTCTTGGAACTATTCGAGCCTAGGACGTTATTGTAAGTGGCAGTCGCGGTAATGGTCCAGATTTGCAAATGGCTAAAATTGTGAGATACTACTACTAGTTATAACAAAATGGAGTACTGTAGACCTAAACAAGTATTCAATGGGAATGATAGAATAATGAGATAATTAAAATGATGAAATAAATATGTTCCCTATTCATGGTCTTGTTATAGTAATATTTAGAGAGTGAATAATATGTACAATGTTTAGATAGTGGCTTACACCCACATTGGCACGTTGGCGCGTATAGAGTACATTCTTATTGATAGGGGCTTAGTTCTATATCCACATGAATTTTTGCTTGACGGGAAGTGGCTAGCCAGGTCGACCTCAAGTGGGAATCTTTTTATTTTTCTTCTAAAGCTGATAACTGAGACTTTTACACCAAAATTGAGACCAAAAGTACATTACTGAGACGGTTGAAGAAAGTAGTAGTAATACCGATAGTAGTAGTGTTTATTTCTTTAACCCTCTTTCGAGTGAATTGGTACACAAATTACATATTTTAGAATAGAACTTATGAATAAAATGACGTGCCATACATAGGCAATGCGCATTTGTTGGAAACAAAACCGTTGATGTTGATGTTTTAGAGTCGAACGACCGGTTGCAAGTACACTTAAAGGAGCGTATGCATGCGCTGGAAGAGAAGAACGCACTGCAACAAGAGCTGGAGAAGACGAGGAAGGTCTACGAGGACCTTCAGTCGGACAAGACGGACATTGTCAAAGAGCTCGGTAAGGCGAGGATGGAGATCGACAACGTCAAGCGGCAGATGCTGCAGCAGGAGATATCGTTCAATATTCAGCAGACTGACGCGTTGACAAGGTCAGTTTCATGACTGGCCGTATACGCTCGTTTCTAGAGAGTTCCATGTCAAAAAGTAACGGTGATTTTCGAGTTTTTCATGACGATTGATTGTCTAATAATCGATGACATTGCGACTAAGAATTGTTGATTAATCATGAAATCATTGGTAAGAATATAATTTGATGAATATCAATCACATTATGGCTTGTTCACACGGCGCATTGAAATACCAATCGTACAGAGTTGAATCTTCTAGTGCCAGTGATGATATTTTTCAATGCAGTGTTGAAGAGTAAAATATTTGTATTTATCAAATTTCTATTAGCTGTTAACACATATTTCATTTATTTTATTATTTATTTTCATCCAATTAGGAATTACAATATCTCACATAATACAAAGTAAAAGTAAGGTAAAAATCTAATTCATATAAATATATGAATTATAAATTATATAAATTATAAACATGTCCAAGTCCCTAATTTTACTTCAGACATAGAAATAACTTGTCAAATTGTTCATGAAGTTTGGATACCTTCGTACAAGTACTAAACGGCCATGTTCCATTGTTCTACTGTTCTCTTATTGGTTAATCATGTAGGATTCAACACTACATGTTTGAACACCGTAGGTTTGGGCGTTTGGCACTACAGTGCCTCGTCTGAACAGGCCATTATATGTCTGAATAAGTAAATTGAAAAATCCAGTGTGGTAAGCTGTGCTACATTGATACCAACCCCCCAACTATTTGTCTGTGCAAACTTTTAAACAAAGTTTCAAAACATCAATGAATAATGAAATGAATAATGATCGACCGCCAACGTTTTCTTGCCCCCTTGACGCTGCAAAACATGACATCCAATCAAGTGGGCTGTTTATTGGGGGAATCTATGCAATCTCCAATCAGGTTATTTCAAGTTGTATAGATCTATGTGGCCATTTAATAAGCCACACCCATCACTCTTCATTGACTGTTAATCCAATAGATGAATAATGACAGTGCATTGGCTTGTGTGGGTTTTATTATTTTCAACATTATTAACCATTTGACAGCCAGGTCACAAAGTCCCTGTACCTTACTTCCAAGGCCAGTTTATTGTCTGATTACACTGCACAGAGACTTAAGTTTGAACTTTAAATGGCCTATTATAACATTCATGAGTCAAAACAGATACAAATAGTTTTATTGTATTGATATATTGTTGTACTTTATATGTAAAACAATAAATTTAAAATTCACCAATATTACTGCTATTTAGCATTCAGAGGCTCGTCAATTTGACACATGTAAGAAGGCAAAGCCTAGAACAAAGTTCTGCAATAACAGCTCACTGTAAGTGTATTATATCACTTTTCGATTCATTAGCGTATTCTATTGGCGATAAAATAATTTACACTAATTTCTCAAGCTATCTCCTAGATGTCAGTTCAAGTCCTATCGACATTGACGTAATGCTGTAAACTATAGGAAAGTGTAAGGACACGAATATGCTTTGACAGCGTGTCGGCGCGGCCGCACATGAACGCATTTACGCGTCCACGGCCGTCAAGTGGTTAAACAATGAAAACCAATCTGTGGCATGCTGTCTGATTTTCTTCCTTGTGTCAGTTGACTTTGTTGACGTTGATTTGTTTGTCCAGGAGTTTGTCTCCGAACCCAATGGACCAAAGCTTCGTTCGCAGCTCGAGTCAGATGAGCTTCGACACCCATTCGTTGCCACGGAGACAGCAGAAGAGCAGGTTATCTATGCTGGACGACGAACCACCGAGCAAGGTAACTCTAAATCTATCAACCAGATTAACTTATATGTTGTTTATAAGAAAGAGCCTGAGGCTAGATCTATGAATTGTGTAAAAGTGAAAGTAGGAACAGAAGAAGCTTACTGAGGTTCATGAGTGGAAATACTCGGAACAATTATGTCACACAATTTTAGGGTATGTCATCCCCCCCCCCCCCCCCCCCTTGTCCGAGATTGTCACAGAGATGATGACCCTTCCCCCTTTAATGATGTCACAATCCAGTCAGTATTCACTACCCTTTCCCCTGTTGAAATTATGTATATAAATTTGGAAAAACTTGGATATCAGTGATATACAGTAGTCTCATTGGGAAATAAAGAAGTATAGCAATTGTACAATTTTTAATAACTCAACTTGAATGAAATATATTTTTCGTTTCAATGTGAATGTGTTTGTATGCATTGAAAATATTTGGTACAAATCGCAAAGATAAGGCCTCAACGACATTATTAAACAAATATGACCTCTAAGCCGTAGCAATTTAGATGTGAGAGCAATAAACTTGACCAAACTAAACTCTGAAAACTCATAGTTCAAGCAAAGGACAAAAAAGTTTTATTTCAAAGATGAAAACTATTCAGTCACCTAAATTTAGCATCAAGATATAATTTCATTCAAATTAGGTGGTGCCAACTGAAAAAAATGAATAACAGGCCTATTTAGTGTAAATGCAGATGTCACATAGTGTGTTACCCCCCTCCCCCCCCCCCCTCCCCACCAATTGTGGATGTCATTTGTGGACAGCCATATAGCCCATTGATGGAACACGGATAATTATATACAATTACAAACACACAAGATTTCAATGTTTCGGCTATTGCCTTGGTCAATCTTGTGTTGACCACGTTTGTCTGGTTCGGTTCTAGATGCGTCCGCTGAGCGAACAGGAGTGGGAGAAGTTGCAGCAAGCTCACGTGTTGGCCAACGTTCAGCAGGCGTTCGACGTGTCTTCGGACGCCGAGGGCGACGACAACGAGTCCATCTTCAGCGCGGCCGAGATGATGTCGCCGTCGGGTCACACGGACGCCCAGACGCTCGCCATGATGCTTCAGGAGCAGCTGGACGCCATCAACAACGAGATCAGGCTCATTCAGGTAAACACAGCCTTCCTGATACCAATTGTACTGCTCTAATTTATTCTTAGTTTGATCATGTTGTGGTTGTGGATCCGCAAAGAAAATTCAAGAATTCAAGGAAGTGCTGTACAAGTAGATATGAAGAAGATAACTAGAGCATCTTGCCACCGTGCGTTTAGCATATCTGCAAGAGCCATAATCATACATACATGTACAGCTTGAAGCATAAGTAGAAGTCTCTTTTCTACCTGGTCGAACCAGTCAACCATGTTATATTGCATAGGATTCAACAGGTGTCAAACGACAGAAATAGACTTGTACTCATGCTTCAAGCCCTATATGATATAGAGAGACATCTAACAATAATAATGATTTATTTTTCTATTTTTGTTACTGTCCATGTTACTGATTCATATGTTAAAATGGGTAGAAAATATATTTGATAGAAGAAAAATTACACATCTAATATTTCTTCTTTCCATATCATTTTATCATAATAATAACATTATAAATACATATTTTCAACGTTGGGCGGCAAAATAAGAAAATTACACATCTCTGATATTTCTTCTTTCCATATCAGTTTCATCACAATAATAATATCATAAATACATATTTTCAACGTTGGACGGCAAACCATGGCAAATCTCAATACATGTTGGTTGGACTGTAAACGCAACCCTCAATACATGTATGTGCTTCGCGTTGCAGGAGGAGAAGCAGAGCACAGAAATGCGCGCGGAGGAGCTGGAGTCGCGGGTCGGCAGCCTGGAGCACATGAACCTGCTGGTGCGCGGGCGCAGCTTCGAGCGCTCCTCTCCGCCCCTCAGCGGCCGGTCCACCCCCAAGTCGCACCACTCTCCCCAGCGCGACTACATGCACAAGTACAACACGGTGAGTGGTGGCTCTACTCCAAGTCGAGCTGCGGGCGACAGAGTCGGGAGCCGGCGGCGGTCTCGTACTAGCGAGCCGATACCAAACAGCCAGGTTATGTCGAGACGAGCAGACGAAGAATTGCTTAGACGATATAATGAACTTATGTATACTTTGTTTCACTTTGACTAACATACTTAGACTAAATGCATTCAGGTTCATTGTCACAGGTAGAACTTGGGACCTATAGGAAAGTAGCGTATAAACTGTTCAACTCATCTAAACTCATATGCTTCACTTCAACTAACTTCAACAGAAAACGTTCAGGTTTATTGTCATTGATAGAGTGTGGGCGTTTGGTTGCAATAAGACAATATTTAGGAATGTTTCACAATGCTGTCATAAGATGAGATATACTTTGCAGATATATATTTTTCGATAGTGCTTAACAACCCACCAACATAGTTTATGTGAATGAGTGAATAGTTATGAATGAGTGGGAGTTGACAGTGAAATAAAAGGACATTTACAAAAACTGGTGCCTGCAGCGAGACTCGAATCCAGCGTATCTGGCTTTAGATTTCAAAACAGTGCCTCGGAAGTCCTAAGCCTTGAAACGGCAGAATATTTGTTAGTTATGAATGAGAGAATACTCATAGGACGCACGAGAGCGTTGCACATGAAGCAATTCCATGTTGATGTCTCGACTCTCTCGGGTCATTACTCGACACTCGTGCACGTCGTTAATATCGAGCTGTTTGGTTGGTAACTGTGCGAGATCGTACGGCTGTCGACTGTTTCGCCAGCGGACCGGCGTTTACATGCACTGCACTCGAACGTCTAGTCGCGTTGGTCATTGTGTCGTGTGTTATTCAGAATGTTTTCAGTCTCACTATTCATTGAAGGACATCACAACTCTGGATCTGGGTTTCAACAAATAATGACTATATTTATTTCTCCGATATTATAGAAAACTTGAAATCATCTTCCAATTTCAGAAATTATCATTAATTAATTTTTCCTCCAGGACCCAGCTTCTTCTCTGAGTTGTTATATAGGTATTACTCAATTCTGTTCATGTTTTCATATCTGATTAGTAATGCCCAAGTCATAACTCACGGTCTCTGTAAGATAACATAAAATCAAAATTTCTGAAATTGGGACAATGATTGCTAGTTTTCTCTGAATGTAGGGAAATGAATATCATGATTATTCATTGTTATGATGTCCTTCAATTATACTACTTAACCTTTTAATCTTTCACTTTTTTCAGTCTTTGGTAGAATGTTGATTTGTTCTTCTTTACCCTCCGGACGGTTACTACGTGTTACGCTGTGACGATTATAACATTTTAATGTAGCATTTGAAACTTACACTTATCAACTTTTATCAAATTCTGTAGATCTTTTTTCGAAGATTTTCAATGTTTAGGCCTAAATGTTGGCAGATTCAAATTTTGTCATATTTCATTTTATCACATCTTGAAATCTAGACAAGGATTTCTTAAAATTATTCATGTTCAATTGCTTACTACTGTTGCTGAAGAGTTCTCTTGGACAAAAGCTGTAAAATTTCCGTTTTTGAGATTACAAAAGTGCACCCCGTATTGCTTGTGAGAATAAGTCATTCTCAATTACTTTCTTCCACATTTTGGTCTACTCTCTTTGTGTACGTAACTTCACGTTTTGTACAATTGGTAGACTTCATCACTCTCGATCAAACTTCCCTTCAAATTCCGATGAAATGGATCCACTAAAAAACTTGTCACTTTATTAATGAACGTAGAAACTTGGAAACAATGCGTACCATTCTCAAGTTGGAGTAAAGGAATTTGTTCCAAATTATCCGTGTGCCGTAACATCGGAGGTTTCAATAACGTTACCGTAACTTGTCGACAGACTCACGTAGATAGTAGATACAATGATTTTCAGGCAAAAACAACAACTACTCCCTGCCCACTATCCAAAACACGTACAAAAATAACTTTTCTTATCATCATTCACCGACGCCAATAGATCTTAGTAATAAACCTGATATAAAATCATAAGGACAAAAAATTATACATACCCATATATATATATACTATGACCAGATTTCATGTTTTAATTTGAAGTAACTGTTGATGTTACTTATAAGAATCATAATAAATTAAGGGGGGGTCCCGTTTCTTTGGGTGATTGTGGCAAACTGTTTTTAGGCCCCTGCCGCAATGTCACCTGCCCACCTGCATCAATATACCGGCTCGCTTCTGAGCCCTGGTCAGCTCTCTGAGTCACTACCCTCAAGCCAGGTTCGTAATTTCGTAACGCCGATCTCGTAAGCCGTCGACGTAACGCATGGTCCGAGCACGATTACCGACCTGATTGCACGCCGCATGAACGATTCAGGATGTATTGATTCACAACTGACAGAAAAAATTATCTGATGGTTTTTATTCGAGGGCGTTGTTAGTACGCGAACTCCGAAGAGAATCGTGTTGGTTTGTTTCGAATTTGAGCGTTGTTGCTTGTATTTAGACATACCAATGTCTCTGGTGGTTGCATCTGTTAATGAAATTATCATCATTGTAACGGGTAACTATTTAATACCGTTAAGTTGACTTTATCAAGTTCCTTCTTACAGTCATGAATCAAGATCCTGCATTGTCACTTTTATTTTAACTGAGTAAAATCACACTGTATAAACTAGAAACACCTCTCTGTGAACTGTAGTTTTACATACCTATATTTATAGGTTATGTGTCTCATTAATTATATTTTTCCGACAGCTTTATCGCTCAACATGCTCTTCCGTGTGCCGTACTAGGGGATGTAGTATATATTGTGATGAGTGACTATGATACAGTCACAGTCATGACCGATGGTGTATTTGGGCATAGGCAGGACTAGGCACAGCATAGATACCTTTTCTCAAACTGGAATCTATTACTAATAGATATTTTGTATAGTTTTGTCCAATGACACACATAATATCATATGTGATTTTTTCAAGTTCAGAAGCATGGAGGTTGCAATGTGATCAACTGATCATACATCATTCAACACTATCCAATTGTATAATTTTTATATGAATTTAAAACAATAAATGTGTGTATATTTTTGTCGAATGATTAAAATTTTGACCCTACAAGGCTGTTCGGGGGAGCTTTTCTCCAAGGTTGTTGCAAGATTCAGCATCTTTCAAAATCACTTCAAACCGTGTTTTTGTGGCGAATACAACACTGGTCATGACAGTGATTAAACAAGAACTAAGTGGGTATTCGTCGAACCAAAAAAGTAGGTTTTAGATTGGTTTTAGTTTAGATTAATCTAGTCTAGGATGATTGTTCTGTTAGGTTAGTTAGTTTGGGTTAGTTTGGATAGGTTACGTTAATTTAATTATTCAGATTGGGTTATTTGGGTTAGTTTGGGCTGTGCGCAACAACAACAACAATGTCCACAAGTAGTGACATAGACCGATGGTCCGTTGAATAGCGGCTGCCAAACAAGAATACGCTTTGCTGCTTTTATTGTCTGTTAGTCTAGATTGTAACCGTACTTTGACCCGGTGTCAACGCTCAAGGAATACTGTGTTCAGCATCCGGCATTGAACAGACAAGGCTTGAGCTACCGGTATCCCCTCGTTTGTAAAACTGGACGTTAGCTAGTCGCCCGAATCATTCAAAAATAGTCAAGTTTTCATTTGTTATATTGATTTGATAACTCAATATCTTGACTTCTTCCAGAATTTTCATCGAAGATATTGAACGTATTCAAAAGGGAAATGGGCCCGGCCCAATATACCTCATTGACTGGTCTTAAAAGAAAGCCAATAATCATTCATTCAATCAAATAAGCTACAAAACAACTGAACATGAAAATAATTTCAAAAGAATACCTTTGTTCATTTATATTTGTATTGTTACACTTTTGGTTCTTGAATATGTTTGAAATGGTTAATCAAGACTATTGTGAATATATTAAATGGTATTAAATTATAAATTATATTATTGTAATGCCAACAAACAAACTAGTACCCAAACGAGTTATATCTTACATATTATTATCCCATGGTTATGTAACTTGAGTATTTAGCTAGAATAGCCATGTTATTGTTTGAGACGGTATGACAGTTATAGTGCGTGTGTGATAAGTGCGGCGTGCTTTATGCTTGAGCCACACAAATCTTGCGATGCACCAAGTCCACATGCTATACGCAAACTCGTGTGTCCGCACATGTGTGTGTTTGTACTGCCTCGCTTCCTTGTAAATATCTAGCGGTGTGCAAATCCATAATTTTTATTTCGAACGGTATCTTCATTAAAATCATCAAACTCAAACCTTTTCTATGTGCAGAGTGTGGCGTAATAATGGGATGTAGGATCCTGTGTGGCTTTAGTCCTGTAGGACTTGCCACTAAATCAGGACGAATAGGTTTTGTATCAGTCCCATAACCGCCGTATGAAACAGTTAATTGCTGCTTTACTGTACTACTGGCCACAAGTAGGTATTATACTGGCCCAAGCATAACTTGTACTGCAATTGCTTCCTTCAATGTGAAAATACAACTTAAAGCCAAGAAAACTAGAAGTAGGCTCTACATGATTAGAACAATATTGAATAGCTCAAAATTGCAAATAATTTCATTTTATTTCTGACCGAATCTTGAGTGGATTCAGGTTTGATTTAAATTGATTGAATCTGCACAACCCCAAGCCAATAGGCCCAACTCCCACACACGTTCCACACGGTTATTCTTCCCTCAGCGCGCTGCCGCCTTGCTGATTGCGTTAGCGTTGTGTTTGTGCCACGCTGGTTGACGTTGTGTTTTGCTGTTATGTCCAGCTTCAGTTGGCGCCGCTATCTGCGGAGATGTCGAAGGAGGAGCTGTACTCGCTGTCGATGGGTGGCGGCGACAGTTCCGGCGCGGCCAGCCCGCTGACGCAGCGCTCGCTACGGCTCGAGAGGGTGGCGCAGGCTTTGGCGCAGAGCCAGGAAGAACTACGCAGGTGAGGCGGGATTCGAGTAGTCGAGAAGAGATCGACTGTTTACGTTGGCATTCGTATTCAATAGCGGAGGGTTAACAACTAGAAACTCAAGTACATGCGTGATATTTTTTTTTTCTACTATAAACAAATTTTTCTCAATTTTCTGTTAACATGATTCTTTGTTCATTTTTCCAGATGTTTCTGGTTTTCAGATCTAAAAAGAAACGTATTTTTTCAAGTTCCACCCGTGTGTTTTTATTTATTAACTGCTCGATCAGAAGTCTTTCATTGCCAACCTAAATACAAGAAAATCAAGTGAACAGACTCACTAAGACTGACATCATGATACCTTACTAAAGTAAAAGGGTGTAACCTTACCGTAATAGCCTTAACCTTACCGTCAATAGTTTAGTTACTATTAAACTTCTACATGAGAGTTTCATGTACAAGGTAGACTAGAGCTATGATAGTAGTATGGTAGGCTGTATGATAGTCTTCACGGCTAGATGGCACCAGTGTCACTTTAATCATAAACGCTGGACAGTTACAATCTACAGTCCTTGTTATTTTAATGAAAGTTGAAACTGTCAGCTGGAAATAGAATTGACCTTACAGCTACCTTTACTACCATATCTTTCACAAGTTTGTAAGGACTTTCAATTCATAACTGATTTCTGTCACACAGTTGACATGTTTGAAGATATGAATGACCCACCAACGTAAGTGTCAGGTGTTGGGTTGATTTAAGGGCCCAGAATGATCATAAATATGAATTGTCCAGTACACTACCCAATATAATACTGTGAATCACTTTTTTATATCAAATGTTGATATCTTCCACTTTGAACTGAGTCGTATAGGCAATGTTCACTTCCTCCCCTCGAAAGCAGAATCCTCACTGCGGCTGCCTCTTGAAGTGACATCCTAGGCCTAGCTAGCTCCTAGAGACCAAGGATTTTGTGCTATTCACCAGTAGAGTCCAACATGTCCAGTATGTGTGTATCATTATATCCATTGTTGTTGGCACAAAATCCTAGCACTGTTCTTGAGGTGTGCTGAAAATAGGTTACTATTTGCGATCTAAGAGACCGTGACTCTGTTATTATCTTGTATTGCCATGGTATTTAGCTCTCCTAGAGAATATTATTCAATCAAAATCCTTATTCTCTTGGAGCTAGTTGACCCAGGACGTTATTTTAATTGGCAGTCGCAGTGACCATCTGGGAATTTGAAAGGAAGTGAAAGTAATGTTGACCAATCAAGTCAAACAGTTTGAAAATTCAAATTCTCCCCACAAGGCAACTATTTATCTCGTTGAAGCTTGCAAAAACTGAGCTTCTAAGCCACTATTAGCAGTTGAGTCTGTTCATGATGTTGAAACGTGTTTGTTACGTTGGCGAGTGTCTAACCACGTCATGTTTCTCTCTCGTTACGCTTGACTCTCAGGCGGACGGCATCACCGGCAGCTGTCCCGCCGACTGGCCTCGCAATAAGGTTCATAACACAATACTATCTGTGTCGACTTTAGCCTCTAGTGACGTCACGTCGCGCATGCGGACACTGAAGCGAGCTTCGAAACACGTTCTGTCGTTTCTGAATGTGAAACAATTTGTATAGCTTTACAGTAATTACTGGTACATATCGTGTTTAGGATTTACCTGAGTAGTTAAATACAATAAAGAGATTAATTGATTAGAAGAAATAATATAAATGTAAAATGTAATACATTCTCAAGGAATAGCTCTCATATGAGGTCAGACTAGCATTGAATCAACAGTTTTTATTTCAATTCAGTGATATTCAAATTGAATCACTTCTATTTGAAAGTTTTTTCATAATTTTCAAAAATTTGTTGGCTATAACATATTAAGCGACCAAGAATGTTAAAATGATAACATTCAGTCTGACTATTGAAATATGTACCAGTGAAACGATTATCAATACCGGTATAAATAGATTGAACAGTTGAATTTTTGTCAGTTTTTGAAGCTCTCTTCTGTATCCAAGTGTCTAGGTGTTAGAAGCTGCACATACTAGCCTTTCTAGAACTAGAACCTTCTAATGCTCTAGATGCTCTAGACACTCTAGAACTAGAAACTGCTGGTGCTCTAGATGGACAACACATTGCAATGATATTGCCACCAGCTGGACATTGGCAACACTGAAATTTATTGCTGTAGGCCCTACGTAAAATGAATTAATTTTCCTAAGAATTTTGGTGAAAACATATTTTCTATTTGGTGCTTGAAATTGATCATAATTCATTCAAGATCGATACTCTCAATACTTGCTTAGCTGTGACGTTAACGCCTACGCTGCTAACGTGCACCCAACATCTGATTCGGGAGGCGAGGGGCATATCGACTCTGGTTCGATCACCGCCACCTTCGTGGTTTCCCTATGTAGTCTGGGCTAATTCCTAAATGGTTCCTACAATTCATTCCACGACCGCATGCTCCCCACCATCCTACCCATACCTAGGAAACCCTCATCATCCCATCATCTCATAAATAAAACATCCGACGCCAATAGATTTTTATTATTATTACTGTGCGTCGTTGAACCCAATATAAATATATAAGCTCGCAGCTTACGATCATCGGGGCTGCTAAGATCCATGTTACAGCGAGAGAATGTATTGGCAACAATTATACTCTTGGATGAATTATAATTATGAATAATCACCTATAAAAAATATGCCATTTTCAACCAAATTTATTGAAAAAAATGTCTGCAGCAACAGATTTTAGTGTTGCGATGCCTTTTAATTATTGACAACAATTCTTTAAATGTTGATTTTTGTCAACAATGAATGTGCATACATTGTTTGTTGGTAGAGTCGTTTAAGTTCCTAATACTATTTATTAATGACTATTCAGCTTCTCTTTGTTCGCCGTTCGACACGTACTGTTTAGGCATGAACACAATGCTCATCCGTCTTACACATAGGGCCTATCAGCTTTCCAAACCATAACACTAAATAAATTGTTTCTTGGTCACCCAAGCAATTGACGACATGTAATGGTAGGCCTAACCTCTACCCTACATTGGAGATTACGTGATAGTCCATCATAGCAGACTGTCATAGAGAATATATATATATATACACATGTATATATATATATATATATATATATATATATATATATATATATATATATATATATATATATATATATATATATATATATATATATATATATATATATATATATATATATATATATATATATATATATATATATATATATATATATATATATATATATATATATATATATATATGCCTATTACTTTTTTTATATACCGTATATATTCGTACCTTCCGTACGAGTGGTCATGTTTTTGTTAGTTATATCCAGGCCTGAAGTTTTCTCTTTATTCAATTTTATTGAAGTATCGAACAAGTGTAAATGTTTGTACTTGAATGCTTTAAATAAATATCAGAGTTGCCATTTGGCATTTGATATAGGTACTCCAATATTCATCCAACTTATATATAGAGATGTAGGAATTTAGCAATAATGAAATATAGACTATCAAATCCAAATATTTCACAAAGATATATATTTTTTATGTTCTTTGTGTTTCATTGTATTTTGATTAATTTAATATCGTATTTTATTTCACTATTTTCCACTACAGTATGAACTTTTTTATAGTAGGCCTATTTAGCTATATTTAGCTATTTGGTAAAAATTTGCACGATTTTGAAGATATTAAGCTGGATCGTATAAAAAAAAAAATTTGAAAAGTGTGTTCAAATATAAATTGAACTGGAGTAACAAAATGTCAAGTTGAGAAGAATCGTTATCTCTTTCCTCGAATACATATAAAAAATAATTGTTATTCGGACAACTTCCTGCCTTGGACTGGAAAGTCCAAAACAATGTTTAATTTTCGCTCATAATCCCGTAGGTGTTTATCAAAAGTTTGCAGCTCCTGTTTTTAGTAGTTTGCTACAAAATACTATATTTCGCTTAAAAAAAGACTACCAAAACTGAAAATAAATGCCATGTTCCTACAACTCTTATATGGTAATCGATTGTGTTGTCAGTAGGCCTATTGACAGAACGGATATATCGATATGTATTTTCATTTTGAACAACTAATCTATGAGTATGTCGGGACATTTCCTGCACGCAATTGATTAACACTCGCGCTATAGAAAAATGAAAATGCTTTCAAGTTAGGCCTATAGTTTCTACTTGCATATCCAAGTTTGTTTGAACTTCAAATTGAAATGATATGAGACCTGGAAATATTGTTATATTCGATCAGCAAACATTTTGAGTTAATTATCGAATATTATCTGAATTAATGGATGATTACCTATGTAATGATCGATACAGAGTGAATACGTATTGAACCCCAGTGGATATGGGATAATGTGCGACCATGTGAAATGAATCACAAGCAATTAAAGGCTCCTCCCATTTCACGTCGTCAATTGACAAAGACTCAAGCGTAAAAATCTTCCTAGTCTTTCACTCCACAAACACCATTAGTCTACGTACCCAAGTATTGAACTGTCGCTCGTCAGTGGAAACTACAAACTTTCTCACATCTTACTTCTCAGTCTCTTATTCTCGTTCTTATTTCAGTCATTTGCACTTGTCCAACTGCCACTTTACATAAAATATAAATAGATCTGCTAGGGCTGTGCAAATATTCAACATTGATAAATAGCGGTTCACTATTATTTGAGTATGCTCTACTATCAACTGGAGCTATCCTCCCATGAACGCTGTAAGCGATTCGCTTTCTCTTGCCGGGCCAAACTCGGCATTCCAAAACTGCTTCGCACTCGTCACTGATTAGTTTTTTTTTCAACAAAGCGGCTGAAATGTCCGCTTTATTGGAAGCCCAGCTTGATACTGACTATCGATATTTCAAACCACACGTTTTACCGAGTACTTTGAATATCGAGTATTGTGCTCTTCATCTTGATTTCAAGCTATATTAGTATATTTGAATATTATGGAGAATAATTGTCATGAAAATGATGAATATTTATAATGTTCAATGATTCTAAAATGAAGCATTACATGTATATACAGTAATATTGTTTTCTTGAATATTATTAATCGATCCTGATAATAAATTAACAAATCAAATTGAATATTGAATTAACATTGCATGAATATTGTTTAATTGTTTGCTCATATTCAATGGTTACCAGTAATTCAGTGGAAATATTTGATAATCGAGTTGCAAAACCAGTGTTTGCACACCCCTAGTTTTCTGTTTTCTCTTTGCGCTATTCTCGTCATTCAAAGTATCGACGTAATCTGAAAAGACTGTTGAAATACTTGATACGTTGTAAGCCAGGCTCTCTTTGGACCAAGGTCAACGCGTGCGACTCACTTGTTGTACTCGTATTTAATGGCTACCTAGACCTCAAAGTGAAAGATGACCTTGATTTGAAAAGAGTCAAGCTTTGTTTGGTATTATAAAACTCTTTGAGAGTGCTTGAAAGTAGATTTAGAAAAATATCAGTTTTTTTGGTGCCAACTTGAGAACAGTAGGAGATATCAAATTTCTAATACGGTACATGGGAAACACAGATACTATTTTCAATACCAAAAGTCATGATTATTTATTTCATATTGCATAATTGCCAAATGTACACATCTAAAAAATGTTTTTCCAGCTGTATACGTTTGACAATTACACGATATTAGTCAAGTCAACCGTCTTGAATGTATTGAAAATATTTGTATTTCAATCACTTTAGAATTTTGCTATCTCATACCGCTTGGAAGTTATCACCAAAAAACTGATATTTTGCTAGATCCACTCCCATACATTCTTGATAGGAATTTTGAAACAATTTTCAGAAGATATCTAAATTGTCAACTATTCCGTTTCTTTTTTTCAATATATTGATCATAATTATATGTATTGATGAATGATTTTAATGTTTCTAATTCAATCCTCTTAAGTTCTTTCATTTTATTCTATTTTGAACATGAATAAAAACGAATAATTGTGAAATTTCCTTTTAAAAAAAAATGTTAGGGTTTTACTTTTAAGGCGCATCGACAGCGAGGTCATTTAGTACTAAATTCTATTTTATGTGCAAAATTGAAACTTTCTTCGACTTTCCGATCTTCTTCACTTATTTTTGTGTTTAAAATGTAGATGTCATTCCATAGACTAGCAGATAGCATCTAAGACTCCGCTATCTCACTCTGTAAACGTGGTACCCAACGTCACTGGGAATCAGTCAACTGTACTAAAATTCAACTGTCCTAAAACTTGACTGACCTAAAAAATTATCAACTGTACTAGAAACCAAACAATCTAATATTCTATTTCTTGAGCAACCTTGACAGAAGTAAAAGTTTGGGGATTCGACTTGTCCCCTTCACAAATTTTTACCACCCATCATATGTTTTATTCGGGTTTCTTATGTTTTTTAGGTGGGTAAGGTTTGTGTCAAATGGAATTTGTGAAGAGGAGAGCCATACATCCCACTTTTTCTTCTGTACAGATTGCTCAAGAAATAGAAATAGGTCAGTTGGTTCTTAGGACAGTTGAGATTTAGAACAGTTTGTTCTTAGTACAGTTGGTACGTTCTCGTGGTCACCTGTGTGACGAAGCGAGTTGAACACATTGAACAGAGTCGGTCAACGAGCTTGTTTAAGTGCAAGATCTAGTTACTACGTTAGCTAGTAAATTGCTAGTGGAATATGTAAATATGCATCTACCTTTTATGCCTAACTTCAATTTCGAAGAATGTTCACAGTCTCTCCACCGTTAAACGTTGATATAATCGTACTACAGTATTTCTTGAAATAATAAATAAGTGGTTCCGCTCAACGACTGCCATAACCGCATTCAAGTCATGATTCAATTTCACGAATGTAACAAGTAAAATGATTAATTTTAATTATTTTCTCATTCACTTCGATCCACAAGAGATGAAAAATTGTCTACCAAATGATTAATAATTGATCCAACTTGATGATTTGGATAAACTAGCTTCAGCTTCGGAGATACAACACTCTAGAAATATGTGGTTGTGTTCTCGTCCTGAAATCTTATCGACACTCACAATAATACCGCAGATATACAAACAAAAGAAGGAGCCCTCCTCCCCACTAATGACACAGTCAACTAAAGGCACTGCTTTAGAAACTGGAGTCAAGTGGGGCGCGGGTTCGAGTCCCGCATAAGGCACGGGTTTTTGTTAGCAAATAACCTAGCTGCTGGTGGGGTCGTTGAGCTAACAATAGTCATCGATCATAACGGTGATATTGGTGTCTGTTATGTTGGTAGATAATGTCCCACTCTCGTTGAAATAAGTAAGTATTTCACTCTTTTAAATGTTGAAGGAAAATCCTGAAACTAGATCTTGACAAATAATGACAATATTCATTTCCCTAATTTCATAGCAAACTGAAAATTATCATCTTAATTTCAGAAATTATAATTACTGTAATCTATTTGTCCACCAAGACCGAGCTTTTTTTTTGAGTCGTGACTTGGACATTACTCGATTCTGTTGATAATTCTAAACATAATCAGTAATGCCTCCGTCATGACTCATGGTCTCTGGAGGATGAAAACATAAAATTTTATTTCTGATATTGAGATGATGGCTTCTCATCTTCTCTAAAATTGGAGAAATTAATACGGTATCGTTATTATTAATTAAAATTCAGTTTCAGAATTATGATGCTCCAATGATTTGATGTAGTGATAAATTGAAAATTTGAAAATTCAACTGATAATAGAGTGAAATTGGAAGATTTAGTTTACACAAATCGCGAACAACGTATCGGTATGGCGAGTAAAACCCGAGAGGCTGTGACTTTCTTGTGACTGTTCTGATCTGGCTGCTGCTAATGTGAATGTTAGCTGCTCGTAGTTCCGTGTTAGTACGTGCGTGCGTGTTGTGTTGTCGGTACAGGCCAAGCGGATTCTCCACACCCCCCTCCCCTCTGTCTTCTCGCCACAGCAGCCAGGACTCGCTGCACAAGAGCCTGGGCCCCCCGGGCAGCCACGGCCAGTCCGCCGCCGCTCAGGCTGCCGCTGCCGCCGCCGCGCACAAGAAGAAGGGCCTCAAGTCGTCCTTAGGGCGATTCTTCAGCAAGAAAGAGAAGGTGAGCGTTTGATACGGTTACTTTTCGAGTTTATGAACTACTCAACGGCGTTGGATGCGCAGATGCATTCTTACACTTTCCAATACATTACATTTAATGTCTCAACAGCATTACATCGTATTGACATGGGACTTGTACTGACATCCAGGAGATAATATTGAGAAATGAGTGTTGATTTTTTTGTTGCCAATAGAATATGTTGATGTATTGAAAAATGATAAGTCAGCTGTTATTCCAAAACCTCGTTCTGGCTACATGTGTCAAATTGACAAGCCTCTGAATGCTAATTAGCAGTGATATCAGCAAATTTATTACTTCACATATCAATTACAACAATATATCAATACAACAAAACCATTAGTATCTGCTATAATGTTATAAAAGGCCATTTAAACACAAGTATATGTGCAATATAAGATATAACCTAGAAGTAACTTGGCCTGGGAAGTGGGGTAGTGATTTCGTAAACCGGCTGTCGAGTGGTTAAAGGACATTGAAGCTAGATCGCAATGAATGATGATGATATTTATTTAACTAATTTTAGAGAAAACTACGGAGTAATCACCATCGCAATTTCAGAAATTAAAATTGATTTTTTATTTATAAAAAGAGACCATGGGTGATTTTTTTTTTTTATTATTGGTCACATACACTGATACAAAAAGAAAAACACAATCACAACATCAAAATATCCACAAAGCCCTTGAAAAAAGGCTTAACTGTGGGTTAAAATGGTGTTTTATAAGTACAATTCAAATTTGGATGTATTTCTCAAACATTAAAAGTAATAAGGTAGTTGAAGTAAAAAGAAAAAAAGAAAAGCATTGCGCGATTTGTTACATTCTACTTACGAAGTGTAAGGTATCTTTGATTACTATTAATTTTAAGCAATCAAGCTACATCAAGTGGCAAAAAAAGTACAGTTTTTTTTTTCAGAAAAAGAAATTATTTCATAAAATCAGTATCAACACACTCTGATTAGATAAGTATTTTGGCTAAAAGCCACATAATCAGTATATTTTTTTAATTGATGAGTCATAATAATATTGATGGTATAAATAGTACATAATGATCAATCAAAAATTGAAAAATTGGGTATTGACACCCTTCTTATTTCAACAATTTGAACTGCAAGGCACAACAACATTCATGATAATGAAAAAAAAAGCAATATAAGAATTTAAAATAATCATGATCTAGACACCAAGAGTAATTTTCCAGATGTCAATTTCCCAAATCACATTCAGATAATGGAATATTGATAAATTAGTAAATTTGGTAGGCCCATTTGAATATTCACCAATCACCAGCTCAGTTATCATGCCTATTTTGATTTTCTAATATCCACACTTTTATTTCTCGTTCAACATCTTTGTATTTTTCTAATTTTTTTAAATGTAATTCCAAACGATTGATATTATATGGAATTGAATATTCTAGTCTGCTGACGCCATGTTTATTATTGAATGATGGTAATTTGAATTTTTCATGTAGGCATTACCGATTCTGCATCGAGACACAAACAGAATCGAGTGATCTCTAACGTCACGACTCAGAAAAGAAGTCCGGCCTGGAAGTCCAATTTCTCTGCGTCGTGTGAGACGAAGAAATCCTTGACGTTCCGGCCTCCATATCAAGAGAGTCAGTCCAATTGTTTCCTCCGAACCAGACTGACTCTTGATTGGAGGCCTAAACGTCGACGATTTCTTCTTCCCCTCACATGACGGGACGAAATCACCCGGTAACAAATACCTTATATTCATGTGACAAAAGTCTCAAACATCTTGAAGTGAAAATATTCTAAAGCTATTTGAAAAGTGGAGTGTCTAATGAGCGAGTTTGTTGCGTGTTGCAGCAGGGCAAGTCCAAGGAGCCAATGATGTCGGCAGGCACCACGGCGGACCAGATGGCGCTAGCGATGTCCTACGGAGACGCGGACCTCAACTGCGACACGCTGAGCCTCAGTGGAACGCTCGGACAGAAGGGCGACTACGACCGTCGGAAAAAGAAGAAGTAAGCATTCGAAGCAGTTTCTCTCAACGGCTAGTTCGTAGGCCGGTGTGTTTTGTTCTGTGATTAGAATCTCGACATAATTGGTGGATTGCCCATTGACGCAGAATACGTAAAACAATTTAATCGAGTTATTTATTTTAATGAAATGAGAGCATAATAATAGATAGCAATTACAGATTAGGCTGAAAGAATTACTGAAGCTAGGTTCCCAAGACAACTTTTTCCCATGCCATCAATCAAAAGATCGGCAGACGACAAATTATCGTTAAATACTCTGAAAAAGACACTCATCAAAATAATGTAATAGAACAGGGCCGCCACCAACATAAATTTTAAATCCTGTTCAAGCACCTGAAATATCCTTGAAAATCCTTGACACAAGTAAAAATCATGTTTTTGCGCGGGTCGATCATTTCATTTACGAAGTGGACATAGATACGAATTTTTGTGTCACGAAAAATCTTGATTCTTATGGTTCCTAGGTAAAGAAGAGAACTATCACTCATTTGGTTACAACGATTATTCGTTATGTTTATTTTTGTTATGTTAGGTCAGCTAGATTAGAGGAATTTAGTCCTACTAGTGTCACTACTGCCAGAAATTCATGGCTATAGGCGCTGCCTTTTATTTAATATGTCTGAATGATAAATTATATCAGACTCAAAAATAGAAGCCCGATTAGCCCAGTTAGTTTATCAATGAATAAACATAAGCGCTCGCCGACTACGTCGCAATATATTCAGAAATATAAAGTCGAGTGGGAGGAAGTACCCAAGTGGCTATGAAAAGTTGAATCTGACGGGTAAATTTGTCATACTAGTTTGTAATTTGTCATGGTAGGCCTAGGCCTACCACCCCTAATTTTGCAATTTTTTTTCTGAAAATAGTATTTTCTACACATTGAATCTATCATATAAAGGCACCTGACGCATGAAACTATTGTCCTGAAATTGAATAAACCTCCAAAACAGTATGAAATTACAAGAACATTGATCACACCATTTTTGGAGGTTAGAACACCAACCTTGACCACTGATCCCAACCATTTGGTACCAAGTAACACAAAATAACCAAGGATTTACGTCGACTCAGCATAACCGCAGATTATTACAAAAAGAACAACCGTACTAAGAACAAAGTAAAGCTATGAATAATTTCGCGATGAGTAAACTTTGTGACAGAAAACAGCCTAGGGCCTAAGCCTACATAGGCCTAGTCCTAAATAATGCCATTATGTCAGATGTATCTTTTCATAGCCACATGAGTACTTTCTTCCATTCGACAATATATTTCTGTACAAATTACGACCTAGCCGGCGAGCGCGAACGTTCCTACATCGATAAACAAATCAATAAATAAGTCCGCGAAATTCTTATAGGCTTCTTTCAAGTAACAAAGACAAACAATAGTTACCATAGCAATACAGCAAACTGGTGGACAACCAAATATTCTCATTGGTCAATTCCAACTGGTGGACATTGTTGTATGTCTCTTTCAACAATGGGTGATGTCACTTGACAGAAGCCTATTCATCAACATCGCATGCATTCCTTGCAGGCTTGCAATGACAGCAGGGCGCGTTCAGAAAGAGAAACAGCTGTTTAACTTGTAGCCGATCTGCGCAACTCGCACCTTGACGCGTCATACGCGCCTCCAAGGCCGTATCATGTATAGCACAACAACTCACTTTAAAATGTTCTTGACGTCAGAATGTTCATACACCGAATTGCGTATTCTACCGCTGGCGGTTACCAAATAATTTACCTAACTATACTTCGGTCATTTAAAAATGTTAAATATTTCGCATTTACTGATTTTTACACTGAAATTTCGAAAAATCCGTGTAAGGAGATGAAAATCCTGTCATCCGTTTGAGACCCTGAAAATCCGTAAAAACGGATAAAATCCGTGAAAACGGCAGCCCTGAAATAGAATATGATGTTGAACGAACCAAAATATTATGGCACACAAAGATAACCAAATAAAGTGAGGTATTTTGGAATATTTATATTTCATCGCCTATTTCGTTGATGCTAAATTCGTACATCTCTGAGCGTGATGTGTCTCATTCAACAAACTGTAAATAGTAAACTTGGTAAGTTTATGGATGATGGACAGTTCAATCATATGTGTAGGGGAACTTTGTTCTTCGTTTCTTGGGGGGAAAATCCATTTATTTCTGCAGTTGTCTTCTTTCCTCAGTCTTCAACCAAGATCAATAAATGTATTATTATCATTATCATTATTATTATTATTATTATTATTATTCTTTAGCCGCCAATTGACCGTGCTGTCGATGCGCCTCTGAACCCTAACGTTCATTCATTCATTATTATTATCATCGTCATTAATAGGCCTAGATTGTCAACTTGCAGCAATGTGTTTTCTAATAGGTGATACGTTAATTTTTAAAGCACTCTTGCCAGACTCGGCGCACTAATGTAGATAGTTCTAAACTTAATCACCGAGATGTTTGAACGTAAAGCTAATTATTCTAGTATGTTGTCGTTCAGACACGAGCTGCTGGCGGAAGCAATGAAAGCCGGAACGCCGTTTGCGCTGTGGAACGGCCCGACGATCGTCGCCTGGCTAGAGCTCTGGGTCGGAATGCCCGCGTGGTACGTCGCGGCGTGCCGGGCCAACGTCAAGTCCGGGGCCATCATGAGCGCGCTCAGTGACACCGAAATACAGAGAGAGATCGGCATCAGGTGAGAAAACTTATTGGGCTTGACTTGGAATGAATTGTTTGGTTTACATTAACACGTATTAACTAACATTGAAATGCCTATACCTTCAGCCGAGCACTGACTTCAAGTTCGAAATATGTAAATTTGAATTGATTGATTTTGAACAAACGAGGGTTTACTTTATATTGCAACATTACACCTCGTCTTCATTTTGTCATCTCGTTTCCCCAGCAACCCACTGCACCGCCTGAAGCTCCGCCTGGCGATCCAAGAGATGGTGTCGCTGACCTCCCCCTCCGCCCCCCAGACGTCGCGCACCACCCTGGCGTTCGGTGACATGAACCACGAGTGGATCGGAAACGCCTGGCTTCCGGCGCTCGGACTGCCGCAGTACCGAACCACCTTCATGGAGTGCCTGGTCGACGCCCGGATGCTCGACCACCTCAACAAGAAGGATCTGCGTGGACAGCTCAAGATGGTCGACAGCTTCCATAGGTGCGTACCGGTCAGAGTTCAGTTCAAGGACATCATCAAACCTGAAACTAGATTCCAACGAGTGATGATTTTTTCAAGATTTTTTTATTTGTCAATTCAAGATTATACAGAAAAGTTCACAATATTCCACAAAGCCTGTGAACAGGTTTATCAGTGGTTTGTATTATAATTATAACACATGAAAAACATAACTGATACAAAATAATTACAGCTATAGTGATGGCGTATTTAGTTTTGTGAATCATACGAGTTCCAATGATAGTATAATGCACCAATATAACAATACATATATGAGTTTTTTCTCATTCTCATTTTCTCAATTTTAGAGAAAACTACAAATAATCTCAATTTCCGAAATTATAATCAATTTATTCGGCCTTGTAGACCCGGCCCTTTTTCTGAGTGGACATTACTCGGTTGATATTAATGTCTATGAGTAGACATTACTCGATTCTGCTCATGTTTCTATACAGAATCGGTAACGGTAATGCGTACATCATAACTCACAGTCTCTGGAGGATAGAAAAATCAATTATTATGCCTGAAATTGAGATGGTGATTTCTAATTTTCTCCGAGAAAAGGGAAATACGCCTACATATTTTCATTATCCATTAGAATCTAGTTAATGGCTACAATGTCCTGCAAGTTAACTTGAGGATAATTATGAACCTTAATTTGAAATATAAAACAGTGTTAGTGCTGGAATCACCTGTATGGGAAAAGCTTTAACTGGCAATTTTGCATTGTTATCACCATGGTTACCAATGCTATTTGTTTTTAATAGGGCTAACTGAACTTTGTATTTCCAGGCCTTATCACGATAATTTGTACTGTATGTAATAACAGAACTATATAGCCCTACACTATGCTCGTACATTTGTTTTCATTAATACTGAAATTGGAGGCCTCATTTTACACTCTTCCAGAGAATGAAAATTGAAGTTGATGTCAAAATTAGACCTACTTCAAAATGCTGGAAGAATCAGGATTATTCAATACAGATATATAACATGTGGAGCTAGTTTTACTAACTGATGATTAGTATCAATAAGTTGATTATTGATTAGGTACAAAACTAACATACGTAGCCAAGGACGATGACAAGTTGATTTGCTGACGATCACTTGTTGAAACCGTTTGTAAATAAATGATGTTGTGTGTGTTTGTGTAGGACCAGCCTTCAGTTTGGCATCTCGAGCCTGAAGCGGCTGAACTACGATCGTAAGCAGCTGGAAGAGCGGCGTAAAGCTTCCGAGAACGATCTGGTAGACGTGATAGTCTGGTCCAACGATCGAGTCATCCGATGGATTACAGGAATAGGTCTAAAAGTATGTACTTACCAGTAATACCAATACCACTACGTCAATACTCAATTTTATATTAGAAGTTTTGAAATATTATGTAAACCTTCAGGTAGAAATAACAATAAAAATGGATCTCAAATATCTGAAAGATATGTCAATAATAGAAAATGGAGAACTCAGCCTAAACCTAACCAAACCACCATCACCTGGGAGATAGCCTAAACCTCGAATTTGGTCATAGAACATCCGATTCTAAATTCACATCTCTGATAATCTTGCAACAATCAGTGTTCCTTAAGGAATCACAACCCAACTCAATTTCAGAAGTTAAAATCAATATATTTGTCCTCAAGACACCTCCCCTTTTTTGAGTCATTATGTAGGCATCACACGATCCTGTATCAACTCAAATCGGGTAATGCCGACGTCGTGACTCAGAAAAGGGGGCGAGTTCTGCAGGACAAATGAATCAATAACAATTTCTGAAATCACCACTACGATTTCTAGTTTTCTCTGAAATCAGTTGACAAAAAGAGTTTCATCACTCATTCAAATCCAGCCCCAGGGTTGTGGTGTCCTTCAAGGTTCAGTCTTGGAGCCTCTATTATTTGTGCGCTTGATGTTACCGACTTGTGTGTTCCAGGAATACGCCAACAACCTGCTGGAGTCCGGAGTGCACGGAGCACTGATGGCGCTAGATGAAGGTTTCGACTACAATAGCATGGCGCTCGCCTTACAAATACCTATGCAAAACATTCAAGTGAGTGAGATTGGCGACCGGGTAATTATTTGGAAATCAACTCGGGCAAAATGACAAAAGTCTACGTTTTAGTAAAATATACTTTAGGATATGAATTGGGTAAAATGGAGAGAATGAACAGCAGCCGATTCTACCAACTAATAAATAGTAGTTGATTGATTATTAATTGATTATAATTGATTATTGACTCTCTACTCTACTGTGACCAAGGCAATAGCCGGAACGTCAGAATCTCGTGTGTACTTTTCATTTCATCTCTGTGCTCTATCTACGGGCTCTCCACTATGAGTAGGCCTTTCTCTGCTCATAAATCTCGGTAAGCAGCTGTTCTTTCTTTCCCTTTCACCCAATTCATATATTTAATTGATTATTAGTTAATGTACGAAAATAACAAACGTAATCACGGATGATAATAAGTTACAGTGAACCCTCTATTCATCGTTTTTCAAGGGACCAGGAAAACAAAACCATCCTTACAGGAAAATGATCCATCCAGTAAAATTGAACATTGATTAATGGGAGTGTGGTGAGAAAAAATGAATGATACTAAGCAGGAAAACAATGGATCCGGGAATGATGCATACAAGTTTCACTGTAGTTGATAATTCTCACTTGATTCACAAATTATCATCTGGTACAATCCCCAAGGAGAATATAAGTGTTAACATGCTGCCCGGTTTGTGTGCTTAGATGCGTCAGATGCTGGAAGCGGAGTTCAACAATCTGCTGGCCGTGGCCACCGAGCGAAGAGTCGAATCGGATGTGCCCAAGTCCTGATATTACCCGTCGCGGCATCCGCCCACCTAGCTGACGGCCGAGAAGACATGGTCCACCTCACAGCTGCTCTAAACCAATCACAGCGAGCCGAACCTGTCTGCTGAACCAATCAGGCCGCTCTTACGGCCACGCCCCCACTGAGAGAGAGGAGCCGAGGCTACCCCCTCTCCCCCAACCCCTCCTTCCCCCAGCCCACACTCCTAGTCTACGTTGCCGTAAAGTATCGAGTTGTCACTGTACATATGTATGCCGCGTACCAAGCTAGTTGAACTACCTCGATAAGAATTAACAGGAACTTGCTATCCGTAACAACCGGCGACAGTAAAAAGCTTTAATTTACCAGTTTGAAAGTATTAAGTAAACTACTTAATAGCATAGTTGCCATTTTGCAATACAACTATAAGTATTGCACATCGTTTATTTTCCACTACGTTTAAGTTGAATGTAAATACGGTTACTTCTTAACTTTTTATCGTTTGAAATTGTAATTGCTAAGGAGAGAAAAAGAGAGAGAGAGATGAATGTTAGAGTGATTGAAAAAGGTTGACGAAACTCTCAGTTGGCTGATTTCTACCTTGGACGTAATATTGCTAAAACATACACTTATATCTGAGAATCGAAAGCGACTGAGAAGGTATTTTGCTGACTTACGATAAACCACGTGAGATGCTATAGTTCCTGTATCGTTCCTGACCATAGGTACGTGACAAACTTGGGAACAATTTCACTTTTTAACTAATTAATCTGAATGTATTGGTGACTTATGTAGGCTACCAATAAGCACGATCCGAGCTCATATTTGATCTTATTAATTTAAGTAAACAATGTAATGCGTTATATTTCTTGTACGTGCATCTTGGGTACTTGCTGCAATATTGCAAGGGTCAAACTTCGAGCATACCTTACCGACTTGGAAGTATAACTTGCAGCTTTTATGTGGTTTATTATCTCTTTAGTCGAGAAAGATTCTACCTGCGTGCTACCTTTAGGTACGAACTGATTATCGCGCCTTCAACCTAAAAGCCATGTTTACGTTCTCTAGCTAGAAAGAGAAAGCTTATCTACGGCTGTGATTTCGGTCCCAAGGTTGAAACACCAGATGAGAGAGAGAGAGAGAGAGAGAGAGAGAGAGAGAGAGAGTGTGTGTGTGTGTGTGTGTGTCTGTGTGTGTGTGAGTGAGAGAGAGAGAAAGAAAAAGAGAGGCAAGCAGATTTGTTATCATTGGAAATAGTAATCCACCTCATGTTTGTTGTTAACTAGTGAAGAATTAAGTCGAGCTCCGATTGGCCAAGATATTTGTCAGCCAATTGGAGAAGAGTTCTGTGGTCGTCTCTCCTATCACCGATATTGTGTTCCCGCGTTGAAACAGGAGAAGGTAGTCTCGGAACGCAACGGCTAGGAAACAAGACGACGATTGAGAAAGGCTCCTTCGAAATGTTTTCTTTATCAACGGGGAAATGTCAGGCTTTACAAATTCGTTGTAGAATATGTACATGCCACAGTTTGTGTACGCCCCAACGTTACGATGTAGTGAGGTTAGTGAACAAAGATGTAATTAATTGTTGATTATGTTAGGAATGAATAAGTGAAATGTGAATGCACGAGTTAATTGATGATTAATTTGAATTGTTAATGGTTAGTTAACTGTGGGTCGTGATGTTTTGCAGCTGTAAATGTGTAAAATATTTATCAAGAAACAATGTACATGTCGTTTTAAACGGTAATATTGACTTGGAAATTCGTGCGATTTATGTTTTAAAAAAACTGGTCATTCATGGTGGCCAATGAAATAACAAAACGTGCCGCTAAGGTATTACGTAGTTATTCAGTCAAAACACAAAGATACGTACGTATAATAATATATAACATGTTAACGAATTCCCCTGCCCGTTTGTAGTTGTTTATTTTTGTTTTTTTGGTAATCCCCCCCCCCCCCCCTAATAATATTTTAATTATTGTGGTTATTTTTAAACTAGTTTTTTACAAGTGTGCATTGGGCCTAGCACCAATGGGCCTTACTGTGAGTGTGTTACCCCAGGAATACAAGCATTTTTTCAAGTGATATTAATAAATGGGCAGTTCATATCACACGACACTGTTACGTACGTAAAAGTTCGTTATTACATGTTTTGTCAAGTCTTACAAAATAGATAAGAAATACATGGTCTAAGAAATTTTTGTTAAAATTAAAATGCTTGAACATACTATAAGATGATTGAATATTATTTTTCATTTGTCAAAATCTTGAAAAAAAGTGGTATTTGATATCAGCCTGTCACTATAACGAATGAAAAAATGGTACTTGTTATTTAAATTTTTCATCTTTGGAAATCTATTTCAAGATTCGTAAAAATGTTTAATGCTAATAATGATGGCCAGGCTACACATGATATGTGTTCTTCTTCGGACGTATCACTTTCATGTATTTCATTTCATATGTGTATTGAACAATATTAAACACAACAAATTGTGTAAACTACGACGAGCGGTTGTCGACAAACACAATTGAATTTTTTTGTACATTTTGGCAACTGTTATTGTATGGTCAGTCTCGACAGTACTTACAACTCTTATATTTGTTACCAGTATTGTATCGAAAGATGTTGATAATAATTACTAAGGCTAGAAGAAGTTGTTGATATCTAAACTGTTGTAGGATTTTAAATGGATTGGGCACTAGAGGAAAGTGCCACAACGGGACCTCATCCTATATATACATAATATATAATAATTATATGCATAAAAAGTTGATACACATACGGTTACGGTCACATCAAAAGACGTTTGCGCCGAATTCGAGTGAATCCAAAGAAATTCTTGTAATTTACAAGAACATTGTGAATACTGTCAGACTATTCAAATAGTTTTTGATGTTATTAATCACAAATTATATATTCAGTCATTGTCATACATTATTGTAGTAAGTGTATAACAATGTCCCCAAATTGTGTTCACCAATCACAATTTCAGTATTAGTTTGTTTTGCCCCCAGCTCTAGTTGCTATGGTAACCTGACAAGCATGCTGTCTCCCTATAATCTATATTTATTAGTCCTAATTATGTGAATCACATAATTTCTCTGAAACTATCTTCTAGTAATGTTTGTTTCCATCGACATTTTCACTTCCAAATAGCAAACCAATAGACTTCTTGTAGTGACTTGACTCGCCGTTGCTTAACCGTTGTCAACAAAGCTGTGAAATGTATCTCGTTGCAACGTTAGAGATTGTCGTTGTATTGTCACAGGGTGCTGTAGCTGCAAGCTGAGCAAAGCCTGCAGCCCTCCTTGTCAATAGTATTATATCAAATTCACTCGTGATTCTTCTAGCTGTCAGTAAAAGTACATTTGATACGATATTTGTACGGTAAACATTGTCCGCGTAGATTTCACAAGTTCTAGTTCAAAAGTCGATTCCTCGTGACCGTAACTCTACGTCTATAATCCAGTACGATATATTTCCAAGGTATTTACTTTAGGAAGTGAATAATTAAAAAAAAACTAGATGTTACAAAATATTGAACTGTCCATAGCATTCCAATAGAATAAAAGTAAATAACGAACATGGACGCATCCCGGACCCAAGAAACTTGTAAACTAATATATATGATAACACTGTTAAACTTCTCCCATTGTGAGGTATTGTACATACACTTGCAATAAATTGTACATATTTGAGGAGGAAATCTTGACCAATCATTTTCCTATGACATCCTTTTTATGCTGTGTTCTCGATATTTAGTAGTAGTAGTAGTAGAAACTTTATTTAGCAATCATGCTATCTTACATAATACATGAAAGAACAACAAAATAATAATGATGATAAAAACAATGTCATATAAGAATAATAATAGTAAAACATTGTGAAAAGAGTATTAAAGAATAATTAAATAATAATAATAATAATAATAATGTGGACCAGATTGGACATAACATGTAACATCATGAATTTTCACATAATAACTAGAATAACAAATAATAATAATTGTGAAACAGTGAACATGTCTTCGTTCAACATAATTATGATCATATAAATTATAAAGCCTATGTACTAGTATAGTCTTACAATTATTTATTTACAATTACATTTCATCCCAATAGTTAACTAATTCTCTACAATTTGGTAAAAGTCTGTTTTCTCTGATTAATTTTGAGCATTCTCTTCGAAAAGTTTTAACATTTTCCGAATTTCGTATATTTTCAGGTATTCTATTAAAAATCCTGATTCCTTTGATATAAATTGAATTGTTTCCAAATTTTGACTGCTGTCTTTCAATGACTACTTTACTTCCCTCTCTTGTGTTATATATATGAATATCTCTATTGAATTGAATTTTGTTGTTTCTTAAATATGATGGTGTTAATCCTTTTATAATTTTATATATAAGACATAGTGTATTTAAGACTATTCGTTGTTTTATATTTAGCCAGTTTAGGGCGTTGCACATTTTCTTTATGGAAGAATATTTATTGACTAAAAGGATACTACGCATTGCTATATTTTGAAGTTTTTGCATTTTCTCTATTTCATTTTTATTCAAAAGAAATAACACGGAACTGCAATAGTCGATGTGTGGTGCTATTATTGCCTGATACATCATAACCTTTGTTTTAGCAGGCAAACATTTATTCATTCTCCGGAATAGATTAATCTTTCTTGACATTTTTTTAGTTACATATTGAGCATGATTTTTAAATAATAAGTTTTGGTCAATAATAATTCCCAGATATTTGAACTCTTTCACCATTTCTACCTTCTCTCCTTCTAACATTATGTCTATATTTTCAATTTCATTATTTGTTTTACGGTTTTGACTACAAAAGATCATCCCTTTTGTTTTGGTGACATTCAATTTCATTTTGTTTGCTTTCAGCCATTTTTCTATAGTAATTAAGTCATTTTGTATATTGTTATGCACACTTACAAGATCATCGCCACTACATGTTATAAGTGCATCGTCTGCATAAAGATTTATTTTAGAATTTTTTGTAACTTTAACAATATCATTAATATATAATATGAATAGTAAAGGACCCAATACTGAACCCTGCGGAACCCCATATTTGGTCTCTAATGTTTTAGAGTAAGCATTGCCAAATTTAACTTTTTGCAATCTCAAATCCAAATATGATCTTAGCCATTTCAAAACTGTCCCAGTCATACCATATCTTTCTAATTTTTGTAGAAGAATTTCCCTATCTATTGTTTCAAATGCTCTTTTTAAATCAATGAAAACTGCTACTGTTATTTTACGTTCTTGCATCTTTAATTTCAAGTTATTCAATACTAACTGAATAGCCGTGTCACAGCCATGGTTTTCTCTAAACCCCGATTGTTCTTCTACGAGTATTTCATTATTTTCTATAAATTCGTTCAATTGTTTTTTTACAATATATTCTAATACTTTTTCTAATATAAATAATGTGTTTATTGGTCTATAATTCTCCCCGTCAATAGCTTTCAGTATTTTTGGTACTGGAATTATAACTGATGTTTTCAGATACTGTGGTACTTCTCCTATTTCTAGCGATTTATTTATTATATTAATAATAGAATCTTTGATACACGGTAGGTTAATAGAAATTTTCAATATTTTGTCCGATATTCCATCATCCCATGGTGTGGTTTCTTTTAGTTTTTTAATTACTGATACAATTTCTTCTATCCCTACACTTCTAAAATTACTCATCTTGATGGCGTTCAAATCTATATTTTCTAAGACATAATATTCTTCTAGTTCTACATCACTTTTAATACTATTAGCTATAACTTCTATGCTGCTTATAAAATACTCATTGAAAGTTTCAGCAATACTTTCTATACCTCGAACTTTCTGATTTTTGAAGTACAATTCATTTTTATTATCTCTATATTTATCCTTATATAACGACTTGAGTGTTTTCCACATTTCTTTAGGTTTATTTTTATATTCTTCTATCATTTTGCAATAGTATTCTACCTTCTTCTTCCTAATTAAAGATACTACTCTATTCCTTTGTATTTTGAATTCTGCCCAGTCTTTGGTACTGTCTCCTCTTCTAGCTACTCGGTATAAGTAATTTCTGTGATCTTGAGCCCTGTTTATTTCCTGATCAAACCACTTATTTTCGCTGTGTATTTCTTTTATTGTAAATGATTTAACAGGCACATGATCTTTTATAGTTTGACTCATATTTTCCATAAATTCTTTCAATAGTATATTTACATTATCTATCTCACTATTTGATTGCCATTTCTTTTTTGTGAGATCCTTGAGAAATGAGTCTTGACCCTGTTTGCTGTGTAGTACAGTTTTATAGTCTTTATATGTAATTTCAGTCTTCTTAACTTTTTCATAATTTCGTACCTTATGAGTTTCCTGACTTAGGCCTATACCTATAACCCTATGATCAGATATGACTTCATCTAACATAGAGATGACAAATTTGTGTTTATCTATAAAATTGGTGATAACATAGTCTATAAGCGTTCGCGAGATTTTGTGTGTGTTATCTATATTACTAAATGTATTAGCTATTCTAGTGAATTCATCAATCAATTGAATCATACCATTTGCTTCTATCATACTAATTGTTTGTTTGGCATATATAGTATGTTTTTTGGATAAATCTATATTAAAATCTCCAGTGATAATTATTTTCTGGTGACCACTTTGATATAACTCTATTATTTTTTGAAGATTTCTTAAGATCTCAATTTTTTTCATCCTAGGAGAGGCATAGGTAATATTGTAAACTAATCCTGTCATAGAACCATTTAATATTTGTATCGTTAAAGACCACCATTGTCTTTTAATTATTTCTGTCTGTAAAATCGTATAATTAATGCCACTTTTTATATATATTAATACACCTCCGGTGTGCCTACTATCCGAGTCTACTCTAATGATGTTATATCCATTAATGTTGACTTCCCAATCTTCTATTTCAGTTGTGAGATGGGTTTCAGATAGACCTAAAACTTCTGGTTGCCTCTTAATTATAAACTGTTCTATTTCTTCTCTTTTTGATAATATGCTCTGTGTATTGAAATATATAATAGAATTTTGTAGAGCTGCTATGTTTGACTGATTACTGCTATTATTTACTTTATCAGTGAGGAGCTCTGAATTCATATTATCTAAATTATCTAAATTTGGCACAATATGTCCTGCTGATGGCCTATCACTAATATTTATATGATCTCTTATATTAATCCTATCTACTCTAACTTCTACTAGTTTTTTGTATTTATAAGCCTATCTTCGTTCATTTTCAACTTTCTCGAGAGACCAATGAAGAGATCACTCAATCTCTTGCTGCCTTTCCTGTTGAGGTGTAGCCCATCTTTTCCAATACAATCATTTGATACCCACATGTTTGGGTCTATGAAAGTCATACCTAAACCTTCCGCTATCCATTCTATTCTGTCGTTTATTCCATTTATAACGTGCATCGCACAGTCCCTACGTTGTACAATCCCCATCACCCCAAGTTTTCTTCCTTCTCCAAACCTCTTTTTTACATTTTGTAGCATTTCTGCCACATCTTCTACTGTATTGTCCTTCTTCATCCATCCCTTCACACTATTTGTTCCAACATTCAAAATTAACACTTTGTCCTCAGGCTGAACCAACTCCCTATTTTTCAACACTTCCCCTAGCTGGTCGGTCCTGATCCCCGATAGAGTGTTTATTTTCATTCCATATTTTTCCAGTATGGGTCCGGTATAATACACCATAGAGTCTCCAATTATTCGGACATCTGATAACTCTTTTTTACACAAGGCCAACTCGGATCTTGAGGGTTCTTGAAGTTTCGTGTATTTCACTTTCCCGCTTTGGAGTCCTCTTGATTTCAGTGATACCAGTGTTCCGCATGCTTGTTTGTCGATTTTATTCATGGGCCCAGGCCTTTCCCACTCTTCATTCATAGTTTGAACTCGCCTTAGCAAAATTTCCCTGTCTCGTACTGCCTCGTTTTTTTCCAGTTCACATTTTTCCAATATTTCTTTCATTTGAAAAGTAATCTGGCATTCATTTTCAAGCTGCTTTAACCACTTATCACAAATGGCCTGTAGTGTATTCACTTTACAATTCATCTCTCTTTTCGTGGCTTCCCATTCTTTCTTTTCACATTCCCATTGCCTCATTTTCAGGCATATTTCACTTTTTTCTTCTACATTGCTTCTTCTTCTCATCAAGCTTTGAATCACTTCTTCCAATCCTTTCACATTAGATTCAAGTTCATTAATGTATTTCCTCCCTAGCCTAATTGTATACTCAACACTGGGTTTAACTCTTTTCTTATTTTGTTTACTCTTGAGTGTGTGTTTATCTAGCTGCTGCGTAAACCTAGGCCTAGCTTCCTTTTTGTTCTTCTTAACCCTACTTTTGCATTGTGTACAAACAAGGTCACTTTTTTTGTCTTTATAGGCTTTTTGATCTACATTTAGGCATCTAAAATGAGCCCATCCAAAACATACACAGCACCTCAGTCCAACACGAACACCTTTAAAACATACATAACACTCTGACTCCACTTTTTTAGCTTTTTTGTCCACCTTATTCACCACTACTTCTTTTTGAGCCACCATTTTGAGCCACCATTAATAAACAGAAGAAAGAAGATTGATCTTGATGTTGAGATTTAAACAATTTGTTTAGTGATCTGCTGTTTTCAATCTAATCTCCATTTAAAAAGTCATGCTGTAACTCATCGTATTCACAATAATTTTGACCTACATTTCCAAAATTCAATCCAATACTCGAATTTCTTTTATACCAAAGATTGAGAACGATATTTGTTCATGCTTAAATGTTCAGCTGTCACACGTACAGGTAACAATGGAGAGGTTAATTGCCAGAATTGGAAAAAGAAGAACTATTAGAAAGGCCAAGGAAGATGATGGAAAACTAGCATGGGAAATTCTGGTGGAAAGAAGAAGTAGAAATAAAAGACTCATGGTTTAGCACAATAACCTGCTAGGCTTGTTTCTCTTACTAACTTTATCAATCACCTACTACTATACTACCATTGCTACTACAGTACTGGTACTACCACCAGAGTTGATGAAGTAGTTATCTACAGAAAGTAGTTTTTTTTTTTTCAAAGTTCTTTATTTATTCAATGTACATGACGTATTTATTTCTAGATACCCACTAAGCCACTAATGTGGTTTGTCTGTAGGTCTATTTTCATAAATGAATTTCTTTTTTATATTTCTGGATCACGTACATAAACTAATTATAATATATATAGGCTACATAAAGTTTAAATTTTGCATAAACTAATTATAATATAAACATAAAGTTTACATTTTGCATTTAACTTATAGTAACCTCTTTTTTAACTGAACATTAGGTTTATAATTTTACGAAACATTTTCATAGCAAAAAATAAGTACCGAGAACACAAAAACAAAAACATAGAAGATGATATTTAGAAAATAAAAAAAGATGAAGAAAAAACCCAACATTTCATACAAGTTAATCTAATAATAATTGATTTTTTAATGAATTTTCAATTTCTGATATTTTCTGCGAGGAACTTACTTCCGTTGACAAAGTATTAAACATTTTTGGAATAAAAAATCTTTTGGTTTGAGTACCGTAGTTATTATAAATATCCTGAGGGAGAGCAAATCTGTTCATATTTCTAGTTCGATAATGATGCTGGAGATTAATTTTAAATTCTGTTGAAAAGTGATTTGTTGTTATCAGTATAAATTTATGTAGTTGTTTGACATTTAAAAAACAGCTTTGAACAGATGTATTTGCATTAACTGGTATCATAATTTTGAATATTATGTATTTGATTAATGTAGATGTCAGTAGTGCCTCCCCATGCTATAATTCCATACCTTAAAATAGATTAGACTAAAGCAAAATAAACTACTCTTAATACACCAAAATTGACATAAGGCTTCAGTATTCGAATACTATACGATGCTGATCTTAATTTTCTACATAAACTATCTATATATTTGTCCCATTTAAAATGATGATCAATTAGCACGCCCAGATATGTGTGTTGGAATACATTATCTAAAGGGTGGTACAACTGCATCTGACACACAGTGAATTGATATTTTTTTGAAAGTTGCGATATAAGCATGAATGACTATGGTAAAACAAATAAATTTTTCCGTGATTTTCAAAAGGAGAATGTATATGTATGACTTTTGTTTTTTTATAGTTTATCGTTAATCCATTATCATGTGACCATCTTAGAATATTAGTGAAGTCTGATTGAAGGTTATTATTAGCTTGTTTAAAATTTTGATGAACTGAAACTAAAGCTGTATCATCAGCACATAAAAATATATTGGAATTTTCTTCTTGTTGCAGCATATCGTTTACATAAAGCAGGTATAATAAAGGCCCTAATCGCGATCCCTGGGGTACCCCTGATGATGTTTTTTCCAATTTACTAAAAGTGTCTCCAAATTTCACAGTGATGAATCGATCGGACAAATAATTTTTAAACCAAGAAAGTAGAGGCCCTCTTAATCCTGCCCTATCTAAACAATCTATTAATCTACTGTGTAATAAGGTATCAAATGCTTTTGAAAAATCTATAAAAACAATATTAACATGAAGACCTTTGCTCAAGGAATTGTAAATTAAATCAGAAAAATCATTTGATAAAAGGCCAGTACTTTTATTTTTCTGAAAGCCGTACTGCCTTCCATCTAAAATATCATAAGCATTGATATAAGTGATAAGTTCTTGCACTATATATCTTTCCATAATTTTCTCTATATCTGGTAGAATTGAAATGGGCCTATAATTATTATAAATTTTGTGATCACCGTTTTTAAAAATTGGTCTTACTATAGATTGCTTGAGTAAAGTGGGTATCGTTCCTGTTTTAACACACAGATTAGTAGTAGTAGTAGTATCTTTATTTTTAGCAAAAATTTGCTATTCTTCATACAATTGTAGTTAACATGAAATAAGTAATAATAATAATAAATAATAATAATAATAAATGAAATAATATTTATAAATAAATACTATACAGTATCAACATTGGCACAAATCACATACACCTCTTCATTCTATAGAATATCCCAGTATCTTACTATATCTCTCTTATTATCATTATCTTTTGTTAATTTTGTTAATCTCCAACAACCTCTTCTGAATACATCTAGCTTATTTGCATCTCTTATTTGTTTAGGTATTCTACTGTATTGTAAATTCTCATACCTTTGGTAAAGATTGAATTATCTACGAAATTATTTCTGGATCTATTGATTTTTGAACATGATTTATTTCTCAGATTATACTTTAATTAGGGTACCGACACCGTACCAATTTCTAATTTGTTACAAAGGTATTCTGGAGCTAACCCTTTTGCTGTTCTGAAAATAAATGTCAGCATATTCAGTGCTATTCTTTCTTTGTAACAACTGTACGAAAAAGTAAAGAAAAAAGTGCAACTGCTTTGACGGATTTGTTACTATAAATGTGAATTATTTGGAGATTTGTTCAAGAGAATATTAAAATATTGTATCGTATTACATTGACATACAATGCAGGCCCATTTTTGTTCTCATTTATTGAACGGTAAAAATTAAATACCAGATTTTACGTTTTAGAAAGAAATTCGTATTAGCTAAGTTAGACACACAAAATGACGTCAAAATTCAACCAATGAAATGTACTGTCGCTGTTACGAGCTCAGTGTCGGTACTAATAGTTATCCCTGTTTGAACCATCTCATTCGTTCATCTGCTCCGGGATCAGCTTCTGGAAAAAAGACATCAGTGAAATTTCCATCTGCCTGTTGTTTTTCAACAGACCAGGAAGAACATTCTTGTAGGTAAACGATTCATTCAGGTGAATTCAACATTGATTTTATAGGATTGGAGAAGCCTATATATAAATATATATAGGCCCACATATATATATATATATATATATATTTAGGCCCATATTTGATATTTTATATATATATATATATATATATATATATATATATATATATATATATATATATATATATATATATATATATTTATATATATATATATATATATATATATATATATATATATATATATATATATATATATATATAAATATATGATAATATATTATATATATATATATATATATATATATATATATATATATATATATATATATATATATATATATATATATATATATATATATAGGCCTATATACACGCACACACATCTTCGTCCATTTTGTTCAATGTTTTGATGTAGGCCTATGATGAATTTATGATGTAATTTTTTTGAATCAAACAAAGCTATTAAGAAATCAATTAAGGGGCTAGCCATAGTATGGAGTGGGATAATTATGACCACATGTAGGAATCATTTCCAGCTCAACCAACCAACCACCATAAATCATTGCAACTTGCACACCATATCTATTATTCTATTGTTCACACATAATCAAAAAGTAAAATTGAAAGAAAATTAAAATTATAATTTCATTATAATTTGAGCAATGCTATGTTTTTTACAAAATATAAAACATGAAGCCACATGTCACAAGATTTAAAATTCAAAAATACATCTATCTTGTTGAATTTTAGTGGATATTGTTTGCCATACTCACTGTTATCTTGTGAACGTCAAGAAAAAATCCATTGCAATTTTTAGTTATATTTAATCAATCATTTCATATCTGATACAGAACATATATGATTTTGAGGCCACTCATTCACACCTGGATATTCATGTGTACCGATTATTTTCATAGTTTTGCTTCACAAGATAATGACCATCAAAATACACATTTTAAAACAAAACATTTTCAAATCCGACCAGTAGTTTTCGAATTATGTTGTTACAGGTCAGAAAAAACATAGTTCTTGGGAAAACGTACCTGAAGTTTCAATTCCTAATATGCACCGGCACAGTACGCATACTGTCTTTGTGTTGTATTCAAATCTTGGAATTTAAAAAAAAAAACATGAGCTGCGGTCACAAACTTTCCAAATAATCGTTATCAATACTTGGGGGTGAGAAAAAAAAATTGTGTGCCAAAAATAAATTACATGCTATGGCTACCCCTTTGAATCTCACCAATTAATTTAGAATTATTAAAATGAGTAAAGAGAGAGTAAAGGTACGTTCATAGAGCCACGGCAACACGAATTTGCCGTGCCGTCAAAATGAATGAGCCAAGCACAGACTTGCCGGGCTTGTCGTTCACTGTGGCCTTGAAAGTTGAATGAAGTTGAACATTTTGCCGGACGACAAACTTGCCGTGATGACGTAGACGACATCACGGCCACGTTTATACTCGAACTATGTGTTCTGCGTACGAACTATCGACTGTCAAGCTCGATCACTATCGACGTTGCCATGGTTATCGTATCGATTCGATATATAATTGCCTTGAGTCGGCGATAGTTTGCCGTGGTAGTATGAACGGTACAAATCATTTGACGTCCAACGGCGCCCGACAAGATTGCCGGCCGGCAAAAATGCCGTGGCTCTATGAACCTACCTTAAAGAGGAGTTTAAAAATATAAATTATTATAATAACAAAGAGCTAGCTACCGTACTGATCCATCCGTCTCAGTCAGAATGGTCAACCATGGCGGGAATCGTACCCTGGTCTCCTGAATGGTGGCTCAGTGTTCTATTGTGAATTATTCACCAATCTCAGTCCATGCAAGTTCATTCAGAATAAACGTCGTCCTTTCTTACCGCAGAACGGGTAACTACTTGTAGTCGTCACTACGAATGTTCCTCTCGCTGCATACTTCACACTGTTGATTCCAAACGGAGAACACGTTTCTTTCTGACAAAAGCCCCTCTTTATTGACGACTCATAGATCATGACAGTAGTCGCATTCCTAAAACAAAATACAAACATGCTACAAATAGCATTATGAAAACAGTCCCAGTTTTCTGTTTCTGAACTAATTATTCATTGTGGGTGGAATTTCACTTTTAAAAACACCTGAATGAAAAGTTTTACAATTTGTTTCATAATAATTATTTCCAGGGTTATTGTTTGATTTCGATATTTTTGAACGTTTTTTGATATCAGGTTTTCGAACAATATCAAAATGAATCCATTTCTATATTGAATAAATGAACAGCCCATCGTCTCTTCATTGTTCAGATTGGTCATATCTCACTCAGACACTTCCTCTCCTGTCCTGCTCTTGAATGAACAAGCAACGCAGCTATAATTATCACAAAATAATCAGAGAATCAGACTGAGAAACAAGATTTACCTGAAAAATTTTGATGATTGCAATCAATTTTTAATACATTGGTAACAATTACGATACTGTTCTTAAATTCTTCATATTGCATTGTATTCATTTTTATTCCTGTGGATTTGTATATAATACAGATGTAGGAAACATCAGCTTATTAACTAAGAATATTCATTTAATTTGGGTCATGTCACTAACATAGTTTTATAATCAGTCATCAAATAAATAATTTTCAGTATATAGTACATGTATCAGAAAATAATTATGATTGTGATGGGTAGGGCGTAAATTATGTTAGGGTGGGATATTTTAGTTTATTCCAGCTAACTGTCAATTGAGGTCGGTGAACTGGTTGTCTATGATTAGAATGAAAGGAATTCTTCTACTGGGTAGTAAGGATTATGAATTAGGAAGGATTTCAGGCTGGATGCAAAGGTTTTTTGATTAGTTGAATTGGTAATGCAAAAGGTAGTTTGTTGTAGATGACGGTGCAAAGATGAAGTGGACTGTGAGTGAAGAGTAAGCGGTCAAGATCACGAGTTGCAGGGTTAAGATTACGAGTTGCAGGGTTTATAAAGTGAGGCTTGCAGGTTTTGCAACTGGAGATGCTGGATATTATGCGGATAGCTGGCTTGTGTATGATGAATATGCGTTTGGCATGAGGAGATGTGCCCCGGAAAAAGAGGGCGTACGATAGGTGGGCGTGGTAGATAAGTTTCAGGGAATGAAGACTGACAATTGGTTTCAGTCTTCGGAGGAGAAAGATACCGCTTTTGATTGTATTAAGAGCCTGCATCTTAGACAGATTTACAGGGTGCACTTTCACCACATATATATCTGAAGAACTACAGACATTATGGACTTGCGGTAAAATGCAATAAATAGGATATTTAAAATTAATGAGATACTATATTAATAAGATATCAAAATTAAATATGCTTAGTCGAAAATTGGAGAATAATTTCATTATGGAGCAATAATTGTACCAAAATGTACCTAATTTAATGGTTTTCATTGCTAAATTCCTGGTTACCAAATGATAGTACAAATAAATTACAACTGCACATCTTTAAGTTCAACTTTTCGTATCAATATTTGAAATCCTGTATCACCTGTAATTCTACAGTTTTCCCAATTTCCTTGACCAGAATGTGTAATATAACTAGATTTTGTCCAAATTATGGAATGAAAAACTCGTCCATCTAGCGGTGGTTACTGGAACTCTTTCAATATTATCCATTTTTCACTTTTCAACCCACAACCAAACTTTTGAACTCACATCAAACTTGGGTCGATTATTTCGAAGAGAAACATTCTCAGCTAAGATGCGTGCTCTTAAGGGTATGTTGGATGTGGATGGACCAGTCTAAGGTGTGGGTGATGTAAATTCCTAGAAACTTGGTCATGCATTCTGTGAATTATCATTAAAAACAAACTTTTGTGTCCTCATGATTATATGTGCCTTAACAGTTGCTCACAGCCTCACACTATACAGACATTGCTGAATTGACCATTGTAGATGGGCGTGACTTATACGAAGCAGGGGAAATTTTAGATACCTTGATTGGTTATTTCCCTATTTTTCCCTGCTTCACTGTCCACTTGATTGGTTTTTATATTTTGTGACGTCACGAGGACGGACGATCTACAATGGTCAATTGAAAGGTGGTTACAAAATAAAACGTGGAGATGGTGATGAGACGAAGAAATTGCGTTTGTAAAATGTGTAAATTGTGCAAGGCGTGCAATGTTTGGACTTTGAGATAGAAATGCAACAAAAGCCTGCATTGTAGATCAATGAACAAAAATTTCAACAACTATCTGAAATTCTATGAGATAACATGTGTAAAGTCAATAGTAGTTTAAAAATTAAAAATAAAAGTGAGGTATTAGAGGGAGAATTTTAATTTTTAATGTATGTAATTATATATATATATATTTCTGCCCTTTTCATGAAACCAGGACATTTATTAGTACCGAGAACATTTCACGGGATGCTGGGATAGAAAGTTCAGAACAAGGAAAATCTTGGAAGAACCGGGAAGTCTGGCATTCATACGGAGGGAAGACAGAGAGTGTTGGAGGGAACTCGGAGAAGAACAAGGAGGAGCAGGAGCAGAGAAAAAAAGAAGGGAAGAAGATCTACAAGGTAAATCTACTATTTCAATGTTCTTATCTCATAAATACACACTGGAAATAAAAAGAAATAAAATTAGAATATGACAAACAAACAGACAAGAATGTTTTTTCATTTAAAAGTCAGTACATTACAGCGTCTGTTTACGACTGGCAGTGGAAATGTCCCTGGTGCTATCGGCCTTGTAGCCCCAGAACGTGCAGGCATTGTGCTTCAAGGAAGCGGTGAAATATTCCAACGCTCGGCTGTGGTCACATGTTAGAGCATCCGCAGAAAATATATCTAAAACAATCAAATAACTTAAAAATGTATCTTGGATTATTACACGTTCTAATCTACTCTGATTTTAAAGACTTATTCAGATCAAAAACCAATTATTCTCTCAGGTATCCCCTCTTTCATCTCTCTCTATCTTTTTCTCTCAGAGGACAGTAATGGTCCCATATGACAGTTCCACAAGGTGATTAGTTCCACAGAGTGCTACGCTATGCCGATTTTAAAGACGTTTTCACGTCAAAAATCTATCAAAACTAATCACAATTTGTACGATAACTATACCTAATCTGTGGGTAATGTTACCTGTCTGATAATAATAATCTGTATGATAACCATAATCGATGCAATGACTATAGTCTAAGAGTGTACCCAAGATGCATTAAGGGTTGCATTGGTTTGCTGGTTGGAGACGATGACTTCACTAAATCGAAAACACGTTTCATTTCCTGAGTACTTTCCTAAGTAGGCCTACCAAAGATTGCTACTCTATCTAGTGTTGTTTTGTAGAAATGGCTGACAGGCTGACAACTTGATGACAGCTGTTATTAGCTGAGCCGACATGAACGTAAAGTTAGTTCCTTTTATCACTACTACCTATGCATGATCGATAATTCTCAAGATGTGGCCCATGAATTGGAACACATTTTTAACATTTTCAAACCAAAAAACCAGCGCAATCCTCAATGCATCTTGTGCGTACCTGTAAATACACGTTTTATAATAGACCAGTAACTCTCTGTTATTGGCGGCATCGCGCTACAGCCCGGCTGAAACGCCCCTCCGTTCATGTAGAAGTCCACGTGTCCATGAGGCTTGATCAACCCGAGCCCGCCGAAGGACAACGGACGTGCGGACGTGTGAACGACCTGAACAAAGGTGGCGTCACTCGGGTCAAGACGCACCGCCTTGTTGTAATCTTCAAACAGAGGCGCCGCTGGGTCTAGCGCTGGCGGACAAACAAACAATTGAAAGTTTCATCGGATGAGGTACAATGAAAAGACTCACCAGGCCTGTAACCATCTGATGATTTTATTGTTTCCATTTACTGAGAAAACGCAACATATACGTTGTTGTTCTATAGGCATATTTATATGAAATGTAATGGAAAACTATACACACACCTTGAGTTCAGAACAATTCACTGCCTTCCTGTTCTATTCATTACTCATTCTAATCGTTCTACGATTTAGTGATTATACTTGTTCCTTGAATTCTTAATGGGTTTCTGAATATTGCTTTGATTGATGTGTAAAAAATACATTTCAATTTTTGTTTCATCAAAATAGCTGATCTGATTGATGGGAAACTTCAGAATTATGTGTAGGTCTATCGCTATTGTATTTAAATTCTGTGAAAATTTGAGTTTATTTGAAGGAAATATTTTTTCCAAATTTCCTCTGAGTTTGTCTTTTTTTTATTGTTATCAATTTTTTACTTCAATAATAAATACACTAAACAGTAAAAAAATCCACAAAGTCTCCAAAAAAGACTTGACTGTGGGAGAACAAAGAATATCACATTAGTCTGTATATTTTTTTATTTTAAATGTTATATATTGATTTATGTAAGGTGATTAGGAAAATGTGAATATAATTGATAAATTGAGTGGCAATTAAATATGAATGACCGGCACAGTAGCTGAGTGGTTAGCGCACTTGCTTCGTGTGACCCGGGAGGTGAAGGGACATTTCGGACCTGGTTCGATCCCCACCACCGTCCATCTTTACAGGGTTTTTTCGTGGTTTCCCTCTGTACTCTAGGCTAATGCCGGGATGGTTTCCACAATATAGGCCACGATCGCTTCCTTCCCACTATCCTTCCCATTACCCATAAAAAACCTTCATCTCATTCATCATTCATCCAACGACAATAGATCTCAGTCATGATTACAGTGTGTCGTTAAAAACCCAATATAAAAAAAAAAAGATGTGAATGAGAAAAAGAAGAAATATGATTTATTGATGAGCGTAGCGAAGTCTCCATCCCACTCTTATAGGGCTTTGTCTGTGTGTTTTTTTTTGTTGTTTTTTTTTGTTTGTTTTTTTTGTTTGTAAGCACTCCACAGGTCGCAAGGGTTGACTGATCAACATGAAACTTTTTTTGTACACGCTAACTCATCCAACTTAGAACTGTATAGTTTTTGGGATGAATCGGTCGGACCGATTTTGAGAGTCATCATCTCAAAGTTTCTAAAAACCCCATAAGATTTGGCTGGGCGGAAAATGTTGAAAAATAAAATCTCTCCAAATGGGATGAAATTTTCTCTAAATGTGTATACATAGATTTTACACATTATTACGATTTTTTAAGCAATTCTGATCAGTCGTTTTGAAGAAAAAAAATAAAATGACTGATAATATTCATAAAATATATCATAAAAATTGTGACAGAATTAAGTTGTCAAGATTCACTGCTTTCTAGATTCAAGAGTTGACCAACAATGAAGTATTTTTTATATGCGTCAAGGTGTGTAGAATACCAGAGTCAATGAAGTGGCAAGAGTAGAACTACTTTAACGACTTTAATAGCTTATTCAGATATCAAGGTGTGTAGAATACCAGAGTCGATAAAGTAGCAAGGGTAGAACTACTTCAAGGACTTTTATACCTTATTCAGATATCTCGCTCATCTTACAACGCATATTTCGCGTTTGACTAGTATAATAGACTATTAATCATGATATAATGAACCAGAATCTATACTGATTAAGATATTGAATATGATATCACAAAAGATACAAAGAACAAAAGCACGCATGAAAAATAAATAAGTGATCTTCCAGTGTCATAATATTGTGAATGTGAGAAATTAACATGGAGAAAGTAACATGACCTTGAGATGGCTTGGCTGGTGTATCAAGGAGTAATGAATATAAATACAGTGGATGACATGATGAGTTTGATATGATACAGTGGATGAAATGGGGTTTTTAAAACTTCAAAATAGGTTTTCTCAGAACTGGTGCAACCGAATACGTCTCAAAGTTATACCATATTGAATTGGATGATGAGACTTGTGTATGCCAAGTTTCAACTGAATTTGTACTTTCATTTTACCTGTATAGCGGGAACAGAAAAAAATCATGTTCATTTTTTTTCAAATACGTTGGAAATGAGACTTCGCTTCGCTCATCCAAAAATAAGTAAGTTGATTTAGCGATAATTAGCAGCGTGTTATTACCCTCTGTGACCAATGATATTTTTTTATTTTAATTACCAAGTGAATTGATTAGGACATTTCCATTTTTTGTAAAATGTGGTCTTCACCCCAAGATATCCTAAATAATCAATTGAAAAATGGAACAAGATGAATATAATATCGTTATCACGGCGTCTGTATCTGCGATAATCGCTCGGCCATCTATTGATTCTTTGTACCTGTGATTTGTCCAATGAGCTTTCCCGTAATGAAGGTGAAATTCTTGGCAAAGTAGGCTGAAGCATGCGCACCTAGGCTGTGGCCTATCGCGTGAAAATCAGAATGATTGGCTTTCATTTCTCTCATCAAATAAACCCCCAATCTGAAAAGAAAAGCAAATAAAGTATCATGAAAATAATAATCAACAATTGGAATCATGCAAATATAACAATACATGCTTGTATCTATGAGACAGAGTGTCCGAGTGACAGTCTTCCCAATCCCGCATCACTAGCACACAGGTGGTTCAATACGATATCTCTTGTGTGTACCTTGTATCCTCAAGAAATGAAGGTTCCAAGTGAACGTCCCACATATCCCACAACACTAGTGCACAAGTGGTTCGAGCCTTCATCTCTTGATATAATTTTTATCCTCAAGAAATGAAGGTTCCGAGCAACTGTCCCACCTATCCCACACCACTAGCGCACAAGTGGTTTGAGCCTTTATCTCTTGATGTAATTTTTATCCTCAAGAAATGAAGGTTCCGAGCAACTGTCCCACCTATCCCACACCACTAGCGCACAAGTGGTTTGAGCCTTTATCTCTTGATGTAATTTGTATCCTCAAGAAATGAAGGTTCCGAGCAACTGTCCCACCTATCCCACACCACTAGCGCACAAGTGGTTCGAGCCTTCATCTCTTGATGTAATTAGTATCCTCAAGAAATGAAGGTTCCAAGTGAACGTCCCACATATCCCACACCACTAGCGCACAAGTGGTTCGAGCCTTCATCTCTTGATATAATTTGTATCCTCAAGAAATGAAGGTTCCGAGCAACTGTCCCACCTATCCCACACCACTAGCGCACAAGTGGTTCGAGCCTTTATCTCTTGATGTAATTAGTATCCTCAAGAAATGAAGGTTCCAAGTGAACGTCCCACATATCCCACACCACTAGCGCACAAGTGGTTCGAGCCTTCATCTCTTGATATAATTTGTATCCTCAAGAAATGAAGGTTCCGAGCAACTGTCCCACCTATCCCACACCACTAGCGCACAAGTGGTTTGAGCCTTTATCTCTTGATGTAATTTGTATCCTCAAGAAATGAAGGTTCCGAGCAACTGTCCCACCTATCCCACACCACTAGCGCACAAGTGGTTCGAGCCTTCATCTCTTGATATAATTTGTATCCTCAAGAAATGAAGGTTCCGAGCAACTGTCCCACCTATCCCACACCACTAGCGCACAAGTGGTTCGAGCCTTTATCTCTTGATGTAATTAGTATCCTCAAGAAATGAAGGTTCCAAGTGAACGTCCCACATATCCCACACCACTAGCGCACAAGTGGTTCGAGCCTTCATCTCTTGATATAATTTGTATCCTCAAGAAATGAAGGTTCCGAGCAACTGTCCCACCTATCCCACACCACTAGCGCACAAGTGGTTTGAGCCTTCATCTCTTGATATAATTTGTATCCTCAAGAAATGAAGGTTCCGAGCAACTGTCCCACCTATCCCACACCACTAGCGCACAAGTGGTTTGAGCCTTCATCTCTTGATATAATTTGTATCCTCAAGAAATGAAGGTTCCGAGCAACTGTCCCACCTATCCCACACCACTAGCGCACAAGTGGTTTGAGCCTTTATCTCTTGATGTAATTTGTATCCTCAAGAAATGAAGGTTCCGAGCAACTGTCCCACCTATCCCACACCACTAGCGCACAAGTGGTTCGAGCCTTCATCTCTTGATGTAATTTGTATCCTCAAGAAATGAAGGTTCCGAGCAACTGTCCCACCTATCCCACACCACTAGCGCACAAGTGGTTCGAGCATTCATCTCTTGATGTAACTTGTCTCCATGAGAGATGAAGGTTCCGAGCAACTGTCCCACCTATCCCACACCACTAGCGCACAAGTGGTTTGAGCCTTCATCTCTTGATATAATTTGTATCCTCAAGAAATGAACGTTCCGACCAGCTGTCCCACCTATCCCACACCACTAGCGCACAAGTGGTTCGAGCCTTTATCTCTTGATGTAATTTGTATCCTCAAGAAATGAACGTTCCGACCAGCTGTCCCACCTATCCCACACCACTAGCGCACAAGTGGTTTGAGCCTTTATCTCTTGATGTAATTTTTATCCTCAAGAAATGAAGGTTCCGAGCAACTGTCCCACCTATCCCACACCACTAGTGCACAAGTGGTTCGAGCCTTCATCTCTTGATATAATTTTTATCCTCAAGAAATGAAGGTTCCGACCAGCTGTCCCACCTATCCCACACCACTAGTGCACAAGTGGTTCGAGCCTTCATCTCTTGATATAATTTGTATCCTCAAGAAATGAAGGTTCCGAGCAACTGTCCCACCTATCCCACACCACTAGCGCACAAGTGGTTTGAGCCTTTATCTCTTGATGTAATTTTTATCCTCAAGAAATGAAGGTTCCGAGCAACTGTCCCACCTATCCCACACCACTAGTGCACAAGTGGTTCGAGCCTTCATCTCTTGATATAATTTTTATCCTCAAGAAATGAAGGTTCCGACCAGCTGTCCCACCTATCCCACACCACTAGCGCACAAGTGGTTTGAGCCTTTATCTCTTGATGTAATTTGTATCCTCAAGAAATGAAGGTTCCGAGCAACTGTCCCACCTATCCCACACCACTAGCGCACAAGTGGTTCGAGCCTTCATCTCTTGATGTAATTAGTATCCTCAAGAAATGAAGGTTCCAAGTGAACGTCCCACATATCCCACACCACTAGCGCACAAGTGGTTCGAGCCTTCATCTCTTGATATAATTTGTATCCTCAAGAAATGAAGGTTCCGAGCAACTGTCCCACCTATCCCACACCACTAGCGCACAAGTGGTTCGAGCCTTTATCTCTTGATGTAATTAGTATCCTCAAGAAATGAAGGTTCCAAGTGAACGTCCCACATATCCCACACCACTAGCGCACAAGTGGTTCGAGCCTTCATCTCTTGATATAATTTGTATCCTCAAGAAATGAAGGTTCCGAGCAACTGTCCCACCTATCCCACACCACTAGCGCACAAGTGGTTTGAGCCTTTATCTCTTGATGTAATTTGTATCCTCAAGAAATGAAGGTTCCGAGCAACTGTCCCACCTATCCCACACCACTAGCGCACAAGTGGTTCGAGCCTTCATCTCTTGATATAATTTGTATCCTCAAGAAATGAAGGTTCCGAGCAACTGTCCCACCTATCCCACACCACTAGCGCACAAGTGGTTCGAGCCTTTATCTCTTGATGTAATTAGTATCCTCAAGAAATGAAGGTTCCAAGTGAACGTCCCACATATCCCACACCACTAGCGCACAAGTGGTTCGAGCCTTCATCTCTTGATATAATTTGTATCCTCAAGAAATGAAGGTTCCGAGCAACTGTCCCACCTATCCCACACCACTAGCGCACAAGTGGTTTGAGCCTTCATCTCTTGATATAATTTGTATCCTCAAGAAATGAAGGTTCCGAGCAACTGTCCCACCTATCCCACACCACTAGCGCACAAGTGGTTTGAGCCTTCATCTCTTGATATAATTTGTATCCTCAAGAAATGAAGGTTCCGAGCAACTGTCCCACCTATCCCACACCACTAGCGCACAAGTGGTTTGAGCCTTTATCTCTTGATGTAATTTGTATCCTCAAGAAATGAAGGTTCCGAGCAACTGTCCCACCTATCCCACACCACTAGCGCACAAGTGGTTCGAGCCTTCATCTCTTGATGTAATTTGTATCCTCAAGAAATGAAGGTTCCGAGCAACTGTCCCACCTATCCCACACCACTAGCGCACAAGTGGTTCGAGCATTCATCTCTTGATGTAACTTGTCTCCATGAGAGATGAAGGTTCCGAGCAACTGTCCCACCTATCCCACACCACTAGCGCACAAGTGGTTTGAGCCTTCATCTCTTGATATAATTTGTATCCTCAAGAAATGAACGTTCCGACCAGCTGTCCCACCTATCCCACACCACTAGCGCACAAGTGGTTCGAGCCTTTATCTCTTGATGTAATTTGTATCCTCAAGAAATGAACGTTCCGACCAGCTGTCCCACCTATCCCACACCACTAGCGCACAAGTGGTTCGAGCCTTCATCTCTTGATGTAATTTGTATCCTCAAGAAATGAAGGTTCCAAGTGAACGTCCCACATATCCCACACCACTAGTGCACAAGTGGTTTGAGCCTTTATCTCTTGATGTAATTTGTATCCTCAAGAAATGAACGTTCCGACCAGCTGTCCCACCTATCCCACACCACTAGCGCACAAGTGGTTCGAGCCTTCATCTCTTGATGTAATTTGTATCCTCAAGAAATGAAGGTTCCAAGTGAACGTCCCACATATCCCACACCACTAGTGCACAAGTGGTTTGAGCCTTCATCTCTTGATATAATTTGTATCCTCAAGAAATGAACGTTCCAAGTGAACGTCCCACATATCCCACACCACTAGCGCACAAGTGGTTTGAGCCTTTATCTCTTGATGTAATTTGTATCCTCAAGAAATGAACGTTCCGACCAGCTGTCCCACCTATCCCACACCACTAGCGCACAAGTGGTTCGAGCCTTCATCTCTTGATGTAACTTGTCTCCTCAAGAAATGAAGGTTCCGAGCAACTGTCCCACCTATCCCACACCACTAGCGCACAAGTGGTTTGAGCCTTTATCTCTTGATGTAATTTGTATCCTCAAGAAATGAAGGTTCCGAGCAACTGTCCCACCTATCCCACACCACTAGCGCACAAGTGGTTCGAGCCTTCATCTCTTGATGTAACTTGTCTCCTCAAGAAATGAAGGTTCCGACCAGCTGTCCCACCTATCCCACACCACTAGCGCACAAGTGGTTCGAGCCTTCATCTCTTGATGTAATTTGTATCCTCAAGAAATGAAGGTTCCGAGCAACTGTCCCACCTATCCCACACCACTAGCGCACAAGTGGTTTGAGCCTTTATCTCTTGATGTAATTTGTATCCTCAAGAAATGAACGTTCCGACCAGCTGTCCCACCTATCCCACACCACTAGCGCACAAGTGGTTTGAGCCTTCATCTCTTGATGTAATTTGTATCCTCAAGAAATGAAGGTTCCGAGCAACTGTCCCACCTATCCCACACCACTAGCGCACAAGTGGTTCGAGCATTCATCTCTTGATGTAATTTGTATCCTCAAGAAATGAACGTTCCGACCAGCTGTCCCACCTATCCCACACCACTAGCGCACAAGTGGTTTGAGCCTTTATCTCTTGATGTAATTTGTATCCTCAAGAAATGAACGTTCCGACCAGCTGTCCCACCTATCCCACACCACTAGCGCACAAGTGGTTCGAGCCTTCATCTCTTGATGTAATTTGTATCCTCAAGAAATGAACGTTCCGACCAGCTGTCCCACCTATCCCACACCACTAGCGCACAAGTGGTTCGAGCCTTCATCTCTTGATGTAATTTGTATCCTCAAGAAATGAAGGTTCCAAGTGAACGTCCCACATATCCCACACCACTAGTGCACAAGTGGTTTGAGCCTTCATCTCTTGATATAATTTGTATCCTCAAGAAATGAACGTTCCAAGTGAACGTCCCACATATCCCACACCACTAGCGCACAAGTGGTTTGAGCCTTCATCTCTTGATGTAATTTGTATCCTCAAGAAATGAACGTTCCGACCAGCTGTCCCACCTATCCCACACCACTAGCGCACAAGTGGTTCGAGCCTTCATCTCTTGATGTAATTTGTATCCTCAAGAAATGAAGGTTCCAAGTGAACGTCCCACATATCCCACACCACTAGCGCACAAGTGGTTTGAGCCTTCATCTCTTGATGTAATTTGTATCCTCAAGAAATGAAGGTTCCGAGCAACTGTCCCACCTATCCCACACCACTAGCGCACAAGTGGTTTGAGCCTTCATCTCTTGATATAATTTGTATCCTCAAGAAATGAACGTTCCAAGTGAACGTCCCACATATCCCACACCACTAGCGCACAAGTGGTTTGAGCCTTCATCTCTTGATGTAATTTGTATCCTCAAGAAATGAACGTTCCGACCAGCTGTCCCACCTATCCCACACCACTAGCGCACAAGTGGTTCGAGCCTTCATCTCTTGATGTAATTTGTATCCTCAAGAAATGAACGTTCCGACCAGCTGTCCCACCTATCCCACACCACTAGTGCACAAGTGGTTTGAGCCTTCATCTCTTGATGTAATTTTTATCCTCAAGAAATGAACGTTCCGACCAGCTGTCCCACCTATCCCACACCACTAGCGCACAAGTGGTTTGAGCCTTCATCTCTTGATGTAATTTTTATCCTCAAGAAATGAACGTTCCGACCAGCTGTCCCACCTATCCCACACCACTAGCGCACAAGTGGTTTGAGCCTTCATCTCTTGATGTAATTTGTATCCTCAAGAAATGAACGTTCCGACCAGCTGTCCCACCTATCCCACACCACTAGCGCACAAGTGGTTTGAGCCTTTATCTCTTGATGTAATTTTTATCCTCAAGAAATGAACGTTCCGACCAGCTGTCCCACCTATCCCACACCACTAGCGCACAAGTGGTTTGAGCCTTCATCTCTTGATGTAATTTTTATCCTCACGAAATGAACGTTCCGACCAGCTGTCCCACCTATCCCACACCACTAGCGCACAAGTGGTTTGAGCCTTCATCTCTTGATGTAATTTTTATCCTCAAGAATTGAACGTTCCGAGCAACTGTCCCACCTATCCCACACCACTAGCGCACAAGTGGTTCGAGCCTTCATCTCTCGATGTAACTTGTCTCCATGAGAGATGAAGGTTCCGAGCAACTGTCCCACATATCCCACACCACTAGCGCACAAGTGGTTTGAGCCTTTATCTCTTGATGTAATTTGTATCCTCAAGAAATGAAGGTTCCAAGTGAACGTCCCACCTATCCCACACCACTAGCGCACAAGTGGTTTGAGCCTTCATCTCTTGATGTAATTTGTATCCTCAAGAAATGAAGGTTCAGAGCAACTGTCCCACCTATCCCACACCACTAGCGCACAAGTGGTTTGAGCCTTCATCTCTTGATGTAATTTGTATCCTCAAGAAATGAACGTTCCGACCAGCTGTCCCACCTATCCCACACCACTAGCGCACAAGTGGTTTGAGCCTTCATCTCTTGATGTAATTTTTATCCTCAAGAAATGAACGTTCCGAGCAACTGTCCCACCTATCCCACACCACTAGCGCACAAGTGGTTCGAGCCTTCATCTCTTGATGTAACTTGTCTCCATGAGAGATGAAGGTTCCGAGCAACTGTCCCACCTATCCCACACCACTAGCGCACAAGTGGTTCGAGCATTCATCTCTTGATGTAACTTGTCTCCATGAGAGATGAAGGTTCCAAGCAACCTATCCCACACCATTGGAGCACAACTGATTCAAGCCTTAATCTCTCAAGAAAATAAGTATAGAAGTAATCCACAGTCGTGGATAGAAGTCACTGACTCATTTGTTGGCTCCTGTGGAGAAGTTTTCAATTTTTCTAGTGATTTTTGTAAACGTTTAAATATACATAATTTCTTAAGATACCAAGTCAGTATGTAAGCCTTGAAAGATTCTATACGGATTAAGAGGAATCATCTTTATGATCAACTTCCCTTCCCATTGATAGACTCAGAAAATGTTTTTTATTTAACATTATATCATTATATTATATTATTATATTATATTATATTATTATATTGTTCATTTGTTTTGTTAACAATTATTTAACGATTTTGTAGCCGGACCTCCTATATCAAATCATTCACACTTTTTTGCTACCCATATATTACTTTGATCCGTGTATGTTTTTACTTTTTATAGACAATGGCAAAGAGTAGAAAGAGTTGAAAGAGGAACTAAGTAAGCGGAAGGGAAAAACTCAGTTAGCTGAACGCCTGGAGGTGTTGACTATAAGTGAGGGGAAGAAGAGAGGATGGATAAGAGTTACCAGCTATGACCACGTTATAAGAGTGTTACAAGAATGGTGAAGAAACTCAAATGGGAAACGCTAGGTGTAAGAAAAAAGACGGCTAGACTGGAAACAATATATAAGGCATACAATGGAGTAAAGGCATGGAAAGATATCAGATTCAGGTTTGGAGCACCTGGATTTATTAGTAGGCTAGATCATAGTTACAGATAGAGAGAACTAGACAAACGAGAAAGGGTCTGAATTCAACAGTAGCTCAAGGAGTCAGTGACTGGAACGCTTTACCTCAAAAGGTATTTTAAGAATGGCCATCAGCTAAAACCTTCAGACAAAGAGTATTAGATTTAGAATTAGGTAAAGGCTATAATTAGGATTCAAGTTTCATCCGATTGTTGTTTAATTAATTATTCAGGTTATCGCTATATACATTTAATAAGTTACTCCAGAATTATATTATAAGAATGTTACCACCGAATACTTATGTGCTGTTATTCAATGTATTGTATTCTACGTAAATAAAGATTTATTCATTCATATATATATAATAATATATAGGCCCATATATATATATAATAATAATATACTGCAGCTCTATTTTATTTCTATTACAAAAAAACGAAATTGTTATGATGCAAAAACTCCAAAATCAAGCGATGAGAAGTATTTTGAGAGTTAAAAAAGATACTGCAGTTGCTGAAATGTGTAAAACATTATATTGGCTGAATATTAAAGAAAGAATATTATTAAATAGCCTTACATTAATTTATAAAATTATCAATGGATTGGTTCCAAGTTATCTCTGTGATAGACTGAAATTAAATAATGATAAACATAATCATTTTACCAGAGGTAGTAAAAATATTAACATTATTAGGACTTGCTCAAAAGAGGAAGACAATTCTATTTTTATCAAAGGGATGAGAATATATCATAGGTTACCAAATATTGTGAAGGAAGTCAAAAATGGTGATATATTTCGTCGAGAGTGTAGTAAAGTAATCAAAGAAAAGGGTTTATTACTTGAAGCTTATGAAAAAAAAAATTATAATTGGGATACTCCCCATGTATATTAAATTGATATTAACTAAATAGATGAAGTGGGTTATTAGAACTGAAAAATTGAATGTATAATTAGCATGATAACTCTCTTGTAATATTATGCTGATGTTATTATTATTGTTATAGTATTGTATAAATTGTGTATAGTTGTAATTTGTGTGTATGTAAATAGCTAAATTGCTAATAAAGACTATTACTACTACTACTATAATATAATAACAATTTCACGGTGGTAAGATACTCTAATTATCTTCCTTCCATCCATCTATATTCGTACAACATCTTTTTGAATTTGTCAAGAAACCTAGCTTCCCAAGTGGCAAAAATGAAATTATCTGAATAAAAATGACAGCTATAAGAACATACATATGGATTGTTCATTCAGGCATTGCCTAGCGGTTTGGATTCCTATAAGAACGTACATTGTCATTACCTAGCCATTTGGACTCCGACCACTCGGATGTTAGAAGCAGACGTCATGTAATTCACTTGCGACGCTCCTCTTTTCCAGCAAACAAGAATCACATTCGCATCAAACTGAAACACAACAGAAACAATAATAATTAAATCATGTTTAAACAAGCATGGAAATGACGCATTTACTTCCAACTAACACCCAACACCCAACAATAATCCCAACTTTGTAATACAAGTATATTCTTGTTCTCTACAATAAATCAATCATAATCAATCAATCAATAAAAAACAAATGGTAAAAATGACAATAATTATATAATACCGATGCAATGTTTAAGGATTTAACGCTGTTGAAAGATGTAGTTGTTTTTCTTATCCAGAATGTTGTACAGAAAAATCATGATACTCTAAAAATGCCAATAGTAAGTTGATACGTGTGTTTGTTCTTTTTATTGTGGTCGATCTTCTCTCGTACCGAGACGCGTGGCCGAGTGGTAACACACTGAACTGTCATTCGGGAGACCGGGGTTCGATTCCCGCCATGGTCGACCATCCTGACAGGGGTTTTTCGTGCTTTCTCTCTGTCGTTCTGATTGATACTGGGATGGTTCCTTAATAGTAGGCCACGACCGACTCCTTCCCACCATCCAACACACCGGATAAAAATAATCTTTCATCTCATCATCCCATCATCTCATTCATCATCCACCGACGCCAATAGATCATAGCCATCAGTATAGTGCGTCGTTAAAACCCAATTTGTAGAGAAAAAAATCTTCTCTCGTGGATACAAGAACATCAATGCCCACAGTTGAAAAATGTCACAACTGTCTTTATTTTTTACAAAATTCCACATTTTAAAATATATACATACTGGACATGAATATTTTTTTTGCTACTAATGCCCGCACACAAGATTTAGTTCATACGCGGGCTTCTTCTTCTTTTCTCCTTTTTTTTGATTTTACAATCTTAACCCACATGCATATAAAATTTGGTTATTATTATTATTATTAACTCTTGCAGTTGCACATAAATGCGCGGTGGCAAGTTCCCTATCAATCCTATCCTATCGCCTCCCTAACCTTCTGACGGAATAGCTTCAACCCTATTTCATCCTCCTCAAGTATACTTCTACTAAGCCCATTCCAATCCCTACCTGTCCTATTCAAGAAAGAGAACTTACCGACATCTAATCTAGCCCCCTTTATAACTACTGCTCTATCATGACTTCGCCTACCCCCATACCCTGACTCATTCCTTACAATCAACCTATTCAACTCTCCCCAGCCCCCTTCTCCTTCCATTACCCTGAAGAAATTACAGATTCGATCCTCCTTTCTCCGTATTTCCAATTCCCGCCATCCCAAGTCTCGGATCATCTCAGATGGTTTTTCTCAGGGTTTTTGGTTTTTGGTTTTTGGTTTTTTGGTTTTTGGTTTTTTGTTTTTTTTTTGGTTTTTGCTCTTTCTATTATTATTATAGATCATCTCAGGGTTCACTCATTACTGTTTGTATTGTTTTCCTGTTATCCTGTTTTGAATAAGATGAAGAATAAAGAGATTTATAAATTGAAATTGAATTGAACCAATCCAATCTACCAAAACAAATCTGAAACCTACTTCCGGTTCAATGAATACTCACTTTGTTTATTTTGTCTCACCATCAGTTCCATAAACCATAACAATACATTTTTCTGAGTCGATAATTTTTCCTGGTCCTTTAAAAACGATATATATAAAGAATTCACTGAATACCGTTTCTAAGATAGCATCCTTGGTTTCAGTCATCCACGGATTACTAGCGTCACCCCAGTACCCGTGTGTGATGAAGTACGTAGTCTTCCTGCCGTCGTAGCCAGACCCTCTGATCGTGACGTCCGGCCTGTCGATGACGGTGTACGGTTGGGGATGGCGTCTCGTGTACAGGTCAAAGTGCGTGGCAATGTCCTCGGGGGAGTCGGGGGCGGTCGAGCGCTGGAGGACACTGTCTTGGTCTCCCAGCCAAGGGGCGACCAATGAGAAGCAACCGAGCTCCTCGTACCTATCGAAGCATACGGCTTTAGGTACTGCTAGAAACAATCATAAGATATTCATTTGTTACCAAATTATCTTCAAACAGATATTTTAATGTTGTGCAATTGTATTTGATGTATTGTTACAGGATGTAAATTCCTGAATTGAGACAAATGAATGTAATGACAAAGGTACAGTACCTTAAATTGAAACACGAAATTATTCATAATAAATAACGAAGTAGTGTACCACGAGAACTGTATTAGACCCTAACTGTTGGACGTGTACGTGGTACTTGTCAATGAAATAAAAATAAAACAGACTAAAAATATTAACAATATTTCCAGAGCACTTCAGCTCTCGTCCTCAGGTTGTTGAATAATGAATTCATTATTCAACAACCTGAGGACGAGAGCTGAAGTGCTCTGGAAATATTGTTAATATTTTTAGTCTGTTTTATTTTTATTTCATTGACAAGTACCACGTACACGTCCAACAGTTAGGGTCTAATACGAAATTATCCATTACAGAATTACCTTGACAGTGAAACGTAAAGAATAAAATGACAGAAAAATGAACAAATTATGAAATTAAATGCCACTTCAGTATATTCATTTATGTATCAATTCTCTCTTTGAATTTTAATCTATTATGAACTCTACTCTGGATTGCCAACAATTTCATTTGATACTTTTGGTAGTTAATATTTGAATTATGAAAATTATTATTAAATAAAATCTCAAGCAACTGTACGTTTGTACCTTGTCTTACACCTCTCCTCAGCCGACTTTTCTCAAAAAACGTACTTATTTTGACAATTCATTCAAGTGGCTCGAGTAAGTAGATGTAGGCCTACTCGTTTTAAATGATTCAATGAAAGAAGGAGAAGAACAAACAAATCAAAAAATCACATTTTGTGGGCTATACCAATTTATATGAAATTTGGTTATTTGTTTTTGATGATATTTAAAAATCTTCATTCTTCTTAATTTTTTGATACCTTTGTAGTTTTTTTATCCAATGTCAAAAACTGACATTGATTGACCAAAGTTTTGTGATGATGAACTTGAAACCGTAAATATATATATATATATATATATATATATATATATATATATATATATATATATATATATATATATATATATATATATATATATATATATATATATATATATATACATACATACATATATATATATATATATATATATATATATATATATATATATATATATATATATATATATATATATATATATATATATATATATATATATATATATATATATATATATATATATATATATATATATATATATATATATATATATATATGTTGTGACGGATGTTCTCGCGGATTGAGTAGAATGTTGTACCGTGCTCTCGGGTTGACCGCGTATGCTCTTTAGAAGAGAAATGCTGGATCTTAAAAGATCCTTTGTCTCTCCAACGTTTCGGCAAGATGTGACTTGCCATCTTCAGGGGATCCGTAGTCTTCGGCGTGCGTAGATCGAATCACTCGAAGCTCATCGGCCGGTGTTTATATACCCTTTATGGAAAAGGGTCGTCTGTGATTGGCTCTGGTGTCCGTCCAATCACGGTGCGCACTGGACCGTTTGCCCTGCGGTCCGCGTGGCCGCCTTGGTCAGTGCTCCGTTCCTGGTTCCGCTGCTCGCTGTGGGATACTCTATGCGGTCTGGCTGAGATGCAAGCATGTTGCGAGTGGATGCCCTGGTGGTCGGCCTTGTCACGCTGCTGGCATCGTCCGGTGGTCTGACTTTCCTTCTCTTGTCAGTGCGTGCTGTTGGCTGTTGGTCTCGTGTCCTAGTTGGTGGAGATGTAGGTACGACTCGGCAGTTGTTCAGGGCTGGTTTCCATGTGTCCGGGAGTCTTCGGGCGTCGTCCCGAGTGTTCAGACAGTGGCTGCGCCTCTCAATTTCGATGGCCTCCCGGAAAATGCGCGGGAGCTCATGGTCAATGCGAGCCAGAGTCTTGGCTTTATCGAAGTCAATCCAGTGGCCTTCATCTATCACGTGTTTGGCTAGTGTTGATGAGGTGGCCTGTCTGCTGATGGCCACTCGGTGTTCGTCTAGCCGGGCGGAGATTTTCCTGTTGGTTTTGCCGATGTACGTGCGTTCACAGGAACCGCAGGGCACCTCGTATATGCCGTGTGACTCGTTGGGGATGGTATCTTTCACGCTTCGTAGCATCGAGGAGATTTTGCGGTCCGCTCGGAAAATGGTCTTGATGTCGTGTTGTTTGAACGTTGGAGAGACAAAGGATCTTTTAAGATCCAGCATTTCTCTTCTAAAGAGCATACGCAGTCAACCCGAGAGCACGGTACAACATATATATATATATATATATATATATATATATATATATATATATATATATATATATATATATATATATATATATATATATATATATATATATATATATATATATATATATATATATATATATATATATATATATATATATATATATATATATATATATATATATATATATATATATATATATATATATATATATATATATATATATATATATATATATATATATATATATATATATATATATATATATATATATATATATATATATATATATATATATATATATATATATATATATATATATATATATATATATATATATATATATATATATATATATATATATATATATATATATATATGTATATATATATATATATATATATATATATATATATATATATATATATATATATATATATATATATATATATATATATATATATATAGATATATATATATATAGATATATATATATAGATATATATCTCAAACCCAGATAACCAATAAAATTGGGACAGGGGGTGTTTCCACCAGTTTTTCTAGGGCAGACTTCTCATATCAATCGGTTCCTGCCAGTTCCGACTTCTTCTTCCTCTTCTTCACTACTGCTAGGCCTATCCCCTATTTCCTCTTCTCTTCCTATCGAGAAGATAATTTCCTCTTCCTTAATCGTTCTCTATTCTCCCACCATCTCTCGTCTTCCACTTCTTCCCATTTTTCTCCTCGGTTGACAACCCCGAACTTGACTCCCTCTTGCTACCTTTCTCTTAGTCTTCCAACTCTTCTCTATTAGCTCCATTGTTTTCTGCTATCTCAAACATTGCTCTCGGTATTCTCTCCTTTTCCATTCTCCGCATATGCCCGTACCACCTAAGTCTCTCCCTTTCCAATTTAAATGATAACCTTTCCACTCCCACTTCCTTCCTTATATTACTGATGCTTCTCTTCAATTCTCCAACTTTGACACTCCTGCTACGCTCCTTACAAACTTCATTTCTGCTGCCTCTATTTTCTTTTCTTCTCTACAGTTGATTGACCATGTAACTGCTCCATATGTCAAGATAGGTAAGTAGTACCCATTATAAATGAGTATCTTCCCACTCCTTGGAAAATCTTGGTTCCAAATCAGCTTCCTTACTTTTTTAAATAGCCCGTCCGCCTTAGCTATTCTCTTATTCACTTCTAGCTCTACTTTTGCCGTATTACTGACAATACTTCCCAAGTATGAGAACTCTTCTACTTCTTCCATTTCTTGACCTTGCAGCTGTACTTTTTCTTCAATCTTTCTCTTCTCTCTGCTCATCACCATTGTTTTGCTCTTTTCTACGCTAATTCTCATCCCAAACTCCTCTGTCATTTCTTCCCATCTTTCTACTTTCTCTTGCACTTCGTCTCTACTGTCTCCCCATAACAAGATATCATCAGCATATATCATTGTCTTTGAACCTGGGCCTTCCTTCTCTGGTTCCACTTTTCTGATCATTTCATCCATCACCATTACAAACAACATGGGTGATAGGACACTGCCCTGCCTAACTCCACTCCTTACCTCAAACCACTCCGTCCTGCCTCCATTTGTTTGCACTGAAGCCTTGCATTCTCGATATAAACTTTTCAGACGGTCTATCATCCCCACATGTATGCCCTTTGCCCTGAGACTTTCCCACACCCTTTCTCTGGGAAGATAGTCGTATGCTTTCTCCAAATCTAGAAAAGCCATGTACACTCTTCTTCCCTCCTCCCACCTTGTTTCTACCAGTTGCCTGACAGCAAATATCAAATCTACTGTTGATCAGCCTGTTCTGAACCCATAGTGCTCTTCCCTTAACATGGGTTCCACTAGCACTCGCATCCTTCTTTCAATAATTCGTTCATACAGCTTGGCTGCCTGGCTCATCAGCGTTACTCCTCTGTAATTCTTACTTCTTTTTCTGTCTCCTTTCTTGAATATTACTGTTATTACCCCTTTCACCCAATCTTCCGGCACTCTTTTCTGTTGCCATGCTGCCGCCATCACACGAAACACCCACTCCGCCCCCCACTGCCCTGTTGCCTTCATCATCTCTACCACAATCTCATCTGCTCCTGCTGCTTTTACCATTCTTCATCTTTTTATTGCCTGTGCAACCTCCTCTCTTGACACCATCTCCACACAGTCCTCTCCTTCCATCTCTGCTTCCTCCACTTCTTCTGCCTGTGTATGTTTTGCATTCAATAGCTCTTCGGATTGTTCTTTCCACATTCTCTTCATTTCTCTGGGTTCTCGAATCAGTTTATTATTCTTATCATACATGATCTTCTGCTCCTCTTTGTCTCTCCTCTTTTCTTTCATAATTCCATACAACATTTTCTTCTTATTATTATTATTATTATTTAACTCTTGCAAATGCTCTAACTTTTTTCTTTTTTATTTCCCTGCCCATCTTTCTCCAGCTTCTTGGCAAGCTCTACTATTGTCCTCTTTTTCTCCTTCTCAATTATGCTCCTAACCTGTCTCTTCCTCTCTGAGTACTTCAATATATTTCTTGCCGATCTATCTTTCTCCTTCCTAGTCCAAGCTTCCTGATTTTGTTTAACTGCACACCTCACCTCCTCGCTCCACCATGCCGTCTCCTTTGCCTTTCTCTTCCCACTTGACCTTCCACACACTTCGTTTGTTACTTGTACCATTACTTCTTTGAATTCTCTCCATTCTTCTTCTACGTCCCTTATTTCACCTTCTGGTACTCTCACCTTGATCAATTTTTGAAATTCCCTTTTCACACTCACTTCTTGCAGTCTCCATATTTTCAATTTGGCTTGCTTTCTCCCTGCTTTTCTTCTGATCTGCTCTTTTTTCCACTCCTGTCCGCCTCGTATTGTAGCCACTATGAGTCGGTGGTCTCCATCCAATGCCACTGTTGGGTTCACAGCTGTGTCACTCACCCATCTTCTTAATTCCCTGCTTGCAATGATGCAGTCGATCACCGTTTTCTTTTCTCCATCCCAGCTGACTCGTGTTATCTTCTTCTGCGCTCCTTTTTCGAACAGTGAGTTACATATGGTCAATTCATTTCTTACACACATTTCTATCAAATTAATTCCGTCTCGATCTCTACTCCCGTATCCAAACTTACCCAGTACCCCTTCGTAGCCTTTCCACTCCTTTCCCACTTTCGTATTCAAGTCCCCTATAATTAGCACTCTTTCTGCCGAGATGGTATTTTCCAGTTCTTTCATGAAATTTTCCTTCTCTGCCATCGGTCTTCCCGTTTGAGGGGCATACACTTGGATAATCTCAGTTGTCTTCTTTTCCATCTGCACTGTCATCTTCATTATCCTATCATTTGTGTTTTCCACGCTGATTACTTGTTATTTCATCTTCTCACTTACAATAATTCCTACTCCGTTTCTTCCTTCTGTTCCTCCTGACCACCAAAGTTCATATCCTTCTCCGAGCTACTTCGTCCCTTTTCCCTTCCACTTAGTCTCACTTAGACCTAAAATCTCCAGTTTCTGATCTTTCATCATGTCGATTAATTCCTCTATTTTTCCATTTAGCGTCATAATGTTGAGTGTACCCACTCTGGTCTCTTTCTCTCTTGGTGTTTTAGCTTCTGCCTTCTATACCTTCTCCTCTAGGCCTACTCTTCCTCTTACCGTAAATACCGTGATTAATTATGATATCGTTGCCACTGTAAAAGTAATTATACAATTACGTAAAATTAGAAAAACATTGACATTGTACCTCCACACATACCTGGGCTGAATTGATGACAGACCTCAACTTTTTTTTTAAAATACAAAGCCAACTTTTGAAATGTCAAATTTTCGATAAATAATCAAAATAATAACAATTATCAGCTGATGCAGATTATTTACTAATAGGTCATCTGACTTGATGTGTCTAGGAAAATAGCCCTAGACTGAATACATGAACTGCGTAACTGGTGAAGAATAAACTACGATACCGGTACACAGCACTATAGTCTCCAAGGTCCAAAACTATCACGTGTTTCTGTATATTTCTATGTTCTCTACTAGGAAAACGCCATATATGCGTTGTTAGACGAACGGATAGTAATAGTATGTCGACTTTTTTGCCAAACTTTTGCCTACATTCGCCAATTGGGTGACATTTGAGTTATAAATGAGTAAAAACTGCTCCGAGTGGTACCAATTTAGCACATTTTATGTTTTTTCTTCATTATGGCTGACCCAATCAAGCTGAAAATTTCCAGAAATGTATATCAAAATGTAATTCAACTTCACACAAAATTTCATCTTTTTGGAAAATAAAAATATTTCCTTTTTTTCTGCTGTGTTATTCTAATGGGTATTTTTGAAATTTCTAAAATTCATACAAATTAAAGTTACCACCTGATAATGCCACAAAACTATACAGATCTGAGTTAGATAAGGAACCATAATGAAAAAAAGTTTGAAGTTGATAGCTGTAGCCGTTTGACCTGTGGAAAACCGACACAAAAACATTAAAAAAACATAAAAACGAACACCAATTTTTTTAAGTGTGTCAAATTGAATCCTCGCTAAAGCTCGTCTAATGATAATTACTCGAAGTAGGCAGGTTTCACAACTTCATTATACTGTTGGAAGAGGTTTTTCACCCATACATCCAAGTAATAATAGAAATTAAGAGAGTAATGGGAATATGATAATCTTATAAGACCAAAAGCAATAAAATAATGTAGTAAATATTAATTTATAGTAATGACCATTAAAATGAAATTATAAAGACAATAACCGGGAGCTTTAGAAATTGATTGAATTTATTGAATAAACATACTAATAAATAATAATGGAGAATGGTGAGGGCACTTAGAATGGGACGTTGTGATGATGAGAGGGAGGAATTTGTTGAGAGAACGGAATGCCTTGTCGAAGAGGAATGATTTGAGAGCAGGATAAGTGGGCGACAACTTGATGTGGTTAGAGTGGTTACTGTAATGGACGGAGCAGATATGTTCCTATGTGAGACATCTGATACCCAGCAAAGGTTTACCGGCGGCATGCATGGAGACCGTCGACTCACCTGCCGAGATCCATGACAACACGATGGCGGCGCGCCTAGAGATAACGTTGGATAATCTGCGCAGAAGACTATCCTCGGGCTTGCTGGTTATTCCCTCTGGACTCTTGGCTAGTAGAAACCAACACTTTCACATTTCTAGTTTTATATCATTGTACTCCAGATTCTTTTAGTGAGGGGTAATGACCCCTCAAACTAATAACCGAGACAAGTAGTCAAGTGGCTAGCACACTGAACTGTCATTCAGGAGACCAGAGTTCAATTTCCACTATTGTCAACCATCCTGACAGGGGTTTTTCCTCTGTCGTTCAAATCAATACTGGGATGGTACCTTAACCACAGATCACGACCGACGCTTACCCACCATAGGCAGTGTTGAATCCAGTGGCAGTGTTGTCTGCCCCCCCGGATAAAAACATTAGGCACTAGGTATATACTCTATTTTTTGAGAAACTTGTACTATTTCGGTTTTCCCTTGCCCTCCCGGGAAATACAAAAGCCCCCTGCAACAAAATCTCTGAATTCAACACTGACCATAGGCCTATCCAAAAACACCTAATAGAATAACCTTTCATCTCATTGTTCCATAATCTCACATATCAATCACAAACGCCAATAGATCGTGGTTATCAGTAGAGTTGAACCCAATGAAAAAATATGAAATAATCACATCATTACTCAACGTCAATATTGAGGTAATATTAAAATGCTCCCAAAAATCTTTCATAGATGATTTTTTTCAATTTGTTGATAATAAATTAATAATCTTTATTCATGGAACAATTTTACATTGTTATAGAATGCATCTAGAACTAGATGAGTAATTTCATTAAAAGTACGAAATTGGAGAAAAAAAAGAAGGTACAAAGATGGGTACACTTTCTACACTTCTATTTAACTAAAACATTTGGTTCTTAGCTAATAGATATCAATAACAATACGTAATAAATAAACCCACAAACAATAACAGCATATTTATGGATGTACTTACATGTCGATACCTTCAATCCAAATAACACAAAAAAAAACGTTATTACATAATCTCTTTTCGTAGTGAAAACAAAACTAACAACATACATTTCTGATTACGGTATTGCGAGAACAATGCTATTGATCCTTATCAATATAAACAACTCGACACAATGGAGTGTCGGAAGCAGAAAAGGAACAGCAGTCAACTGTACAAAGCGTTCACTCATGAGATATCTCGATTGTATTTCTTAGAACGACTGCAAGTCAACGTTGACGGAAAGTTCTGAAGTAACACGACAATTTAATTATAACAGCTTCTATATGTATATATACATATATATATATATATATATATATATATATATATATATATATATATATATATATAAATATATATATATATATATATATATATATATATATATATATATATATACGTATATATATATATATATATATATATATATATATATATATATATATATATACGTATATATATATATATATATATATATATATATATATATATATATATATATATATATACGTATATATATATATATATATATATATATATATATATATATATATATATATATATATATATATATATATATATATATATATATATATACACACACACATCTTCGACAATAAAAAATAATATTGCCTTAATGAAAAAAGTTGTCAAAGGCACAGAATAATAGTACGTGGCATAAAATAAATACATAGCTACGTAGATGAAAAGATGAATCAACAAATGATGATAGGCCCACAGTACTAAATTACGGAATAAAAGACCGGCCAGCGCAACTAAAACCTATTGGGACTATAATAAATTATCAATAGGGCCTACAGTACATATAAAAAAGGAGTATCTGAATCTTGAAACTATGTTCTACATAAAGGATTTCTTAGAATTAGCATTGAATCTTTCAACATACCGTATTGATAACATTTTTGGAAATTAGGGCTGGATTTCAAAAATATCAATTTGTAATAGATGACATGAAAGATGATGAATCTTTCACACTGTATCCAGGGCCGTATTTACGCCTAGGCAACCGAGGCAGCTGCCTATGAGCGGCCAAGTTTATAGGGAGGCGGCATTTCCTAAATGGTTTAAAGACTATGTATTTTCTATATTTGCACGAACATCAGGAAATGAGGAAAATGTATATATTATTGACTTGTTGTAAGAAATGATTATTTACCCCGAATTATCAAAGGTGAGTCACGACTAGCTGTTATTTAGAAGTTGCTTTGTTCTATTCTTTTTTCTTTTACACTGTAGCGCAGTGGTCTATATGATTATCAGCCACCTTATTTGCGCGCCCTGCATTCAGGGACGTCGTTAGGGGGTCCAAGAAGCGCGCACCCCTTCAATCGACATTCCTCCCCCCCCTATAACTTATCCTCCTTAAAGAATATATAATATTGACCTACGAATAAACACACAATAAAATATGATCACTTAATAATATGAATTGTATCAATATAATATACTCTACTACTTCACACTTTCTTCTTCCTTTTCGATGATTCAATTATTAGATTCCAAAACTGCTCGTGAATTGCAAAAATCACTTGAAAATGACCACATTTCAAAAAAATCACTGCTGAGAATTTTGCTGGGAGAAATCGCAAAAATAACTCCAAAAATATCCATAATGATCATACAATTAAAAATAACTTCAATATGTCCATAGTGATTTATTCATAGGACTCCAAAATTGCTTGTAAATATCAAAAATCTATAAAAAATGAGATGGGTCCATCTCAAAAAATTACCTGCGGGGCTTTGCTGGGAGAAATCGAAAAAGTATATCTTCGAAAATGTCCATGATGATGCAATTATGACTCCAAAACCACTTGTGAAGCGCAAAAATCACTTGAAAAATTTCCATATTTTCATAAATTCCCTGTGTATCGAGGGCCTACATGCAATTCGTCACAATCACAAAGTCATAGAGTAGATTACGATGAGACTATTGGCAACTTTGCTGTTTAGACGCCTATACTTTCAAGTGATTTAACCATAGCATTGACAAGATTAATTGCTACGTAATATAGAGGGGGGGGGGAGGTGTCAAAAATGATTTGCCTAGGGCGGCGCAAAACCTAAATACGGCCCTGACTGTATCGATACAGTATGATATGAGAAAGGAGGGAGGTGGGTACTGGTTGGAGGAAACACATGGATACGGCACAAAATAACACAGATTAGAGCAACTTGCCGCCGGGATAAACCTAATGCCGCCGCACAACATGCATACGGAACATGCAAGAATTATAAAACATACAGTGAAACCTCTATGCATTGTTCCTACTTATATCATTCATTTTGTTCAACCCTATTCTTATTTGACCAATGTTGAATTTTCCTGGATGGTTCATTTTCTCTAGTACCTTGAAAAATTATGATGGAGGTTTCACTGTACATACTGCCATTGATTATTAAATATTATTCACGATGTTCTCATTTTTATTAAGATTTCACTAGACTACCATTATAGTAGTGATAGTAGACTTATATTATAGTAGACCATTATAGTAGTGCACTGAAACCTTGATTGTCTTTTTTCAAGAAGCCAGGAAAAACAAACCATTCATGCAGGAAGATTCATCACTGGTCATAATGTGATCAGGGTGGAACAAAATAAATGATAGAAGCAGGAAAATGTGATGCATATAAGATTCAGTGTATTCATTATTTACCTGAAAGTGCTTGTGTTCAAGTACATTGAATATTGACAAATAAGGAGATTGTATCTTCGTCAGGTTACCACATCTACTAGAACAGTTGGCGGTAAACAAACTACCGTAATACAGAAGTTGTGATTGGACAACACAATTCAGGGGACACTATTGTCCGCTTACCCGAACAATGTGGCCAGGAGGTTACTGGGAAGAGTCGGGAGATGGTGAACCGTCGGGAATAAAAAGGGTGTGTCAAAGAAAGAGCTCGAAGGACCAAGCAAAATGATTGAAGAACTGGCATGGGAAACTCTGGAGAAAAGTAGAAGGAAGGGCAGGCTTTGTGATTTCTTTAAAGCAAAGAACATCTTTACTGGTTGGGAGGAACTGAGCAATAGAATAGGTAAGGAATTACAGAGAGGTAAGAGGGGAGAAGATTAATCGGAAGTCGAGAGGTGGAACGAAGTGACAAAGGTGGGTCAGAATGGATTCATCCAGAGAACCATAATGGCCAGCTCAGACGAGGCATTGCAATGCCACTGTTGAAATGTTAGCCTTCCAATGCTACCATTTGAATTAACAAAACATTGACATTGGCAGGCTGAAAACGTTCAGAGCTTGGTTTTAAAACCTGGCATTGAAACCACAGCCTACGAACGGTGACATTGCAATGCCTCGTGTGAACTGGCCATAAAAGACTGGAATGAGCTTGAGGAAGAGGGAAGAAATGCCAAAATAATGGAAGATTTCGAGAAAGCAATGCACAAATGAACATGTAAGTCAACTGAGGTATCTTGCCACCATGTATTAAAAGCATATCTGCAAGATTTATAAACATAAATAATAATAAATAATGTGTGACGTCACCTGGAAGAAGGAGTAAATAAAGCACAGTAGAACAGTTTTGATATTTGGTTTAATCAAATAGAAGTATAAGATAGCGTTATACAAGAGTTGTCACGAGGAAGCGAGACGTTGAGTTAGTTGCCCTTGTGATCGACCACTGGTTCGATGGTTTCCCCTCCGCGGATCTGGCCCCAGCCGATAAGCCTGCAACGAGAACGACAGATTGCACGTCTACGAGCAGCTAAACATACGCCCCAAAACGATACTTACGGGCATAGAGGAAAGATATACAGTAAACCCTCATTAATCCAAAATGCAAGGGACCCTGAAAAAATTATTTCGATTTAGAAAAATTCGGATTAACCAAGAAACTCCTTTTCCACGAAAATTATCACACTTTCCGGTTAGAATTGGAGCAATTTCGTATTTCGTGCATGAGAAAGTTACGTGACCGGCCGAGACAACGAAATAGACTCATCGTGTTTACTCGACTAGCCGACGTACGCCCAATCATTATACAACTCGCTTCAATTGACGCTCGGTCGTCCTGAGTGTTACTGATGAACGAGTGTTCTGAGCTTACCATAAACCTCGTACTCGTCGTATTTCGACACGGTCAGAGTCACAGAGCGTCACAGTTCGGAAAATACACTCAAAGCAGCGAACAGCGGAGCTGGCTTTGGTTTATTGTTACGCATCCAGTAAAAAGTATGGAAATTGGGAAAATAAATGTCAAATTTTAAAATTAACCGAGTTTGAATTAACGAGGGTTTACTGTGCGTAAATGTCACGGATGTTGAAATTATATACCAATGGACAGTGCAAATCTATGAACCTATCGATCGTAAGTCATCTAGTAGTGAGACAAGGAACTAACTTTGTTCACAAGAATATGTTTACGTCGGCTCAGCTGTACCAACAGTCATTTGAAATCCTCATATTTGAGGTATTTTCTATGCATCGTTCCCAGATCCATTGTTTTCCTGATTGTACCATTCATTTTTTCTCACCCCACTTCCATATAATCAATGTTAAATTTTACTGGATGGATCATTTTCCTGCATGTATGGTTCTGTTTTCCTGGTCCCTTGAAAAATGATGGAGAGGTTCCACTGTGTATAGAAAGCATCGTCATAGTTTGATATTGTACACTATAGAGCAGCGATCGGTACGCTCATGAACAGTCCTCGTGGAATAAAACAAGATTGACATCTGAGTGAAACCACCGCGCAAGCTCGATACATCTTGGTTTGAATTAAAGGACATCACAAATCTGAAACTAGATTTCAACGAATAATAACGATATTTATATCTTCACTTTCAGAAAGAACTGAAAATCCACATCTCAATTTCAGAAATTATAAATAATCAATGTATCCTCAAGTACCTGGCACTTTTTCGAGATGTAACATGGACATTACTTGATCCTATTCATGTTTTTATACAGATTTGATAATGCCTACGCCATGACTCACATTTTCTGGAGGTCAAAAAATTAATTATAATTTCTAAAATTGAGATGAACATTTCTAGTTTCCTCTCAAATTAGGGAAATATGTATTTCTCAGACTCAGATAGCGAATTAAATTTCTTATATCAATTGACGGCTTGCATTCTCCGCCCCATCGACGTCACAAATCATAACATCCAATCGACGGGGCTGTTAGAACTGAGGTGAAATTCAAATATCCAATCGGGGTGTCTCTAAATGACCTTGAGTGATATAGATCCAGGAGGCCGACTGGTAAAGCCACGCCCACTTTGAGTCGTCAATTAGTTCCTGCCAGTTCCAAATTAGGAAAATGAATATCGTAATTATTCATCAAAATCCAGCTTCAGTGTTGTGATGTTCTTGGAACGATGGTCAACGGAGGCGCACTCACCTCCAGTGCTTCTCCACGCGCCTGCTGAGCGCGATCTTCTCCCCGATCTCGGTGCACACCGGATTGGTCAGGCTGATCTTGGCCAGATCGGCCTTGGTGGCCAGCACGCGGCCCCCCGTCGACAGCGACCCGATGTTCACGAGCAGAACCTCGTTCTTAGACAACTTCTGGACCTGCGAGCGCGGACACAACGGAGACATATAATTATAGTTAGTAATTGTTGTTTTTTGACACTAGGAAAACGCAGTGTATGCCTTGTGAGATGAGCGAGATATTTATACAGAATGTACTCGAAAGTTATACACACACCTTGGGATCTCAAATTTCTAAGCCTTCCTTATTCATTTTTTCATTCATATCATTTCATTCTTATAAATCATAGCCTTGGAACCTGTAGATCATCATTGACAAACTTTAATCTAAATATTGGTCATTTTTTCCCCATACAATTTCCATACATTTTCTCAAAAACAAATTATTAGAATTTTCAGAATATCTACTTCCTCAAATACCAGTTGGAAATGAGAGGTTCGAGGACAACTCCTGCCTTGGAATGGAAATTCTGAAAGAATCTGAATTTCATTACAAAATCCCATTATTGACGATATAGGCCTAATGTAGTATTTGCAGCACCTGTTTTTAAGTAGTTTGCTACAAAATGCTTTTTTTTTCTCCATATTTTCATAAAAATCAAAACGTGATACAGAATCATTGTTTCCTGATAGAGACTACAAATGAAAGGTAGGATTGTCCAGTCAAGGCATCACAGGGGCAATATTATCTCCCCCCCCCCTCCCCCAATAGAAGGGCAACTCGACTGAAAATGAACGCTATTTTCCCACAACACAAGCCGTTGCACCCCAAACCCTCAGCTTACCTTGGCTCCCTTCTTGTCTCCCTCGGTACGGACTCCCAGCAGCCTCTTGAGCAGGTAGTAGGAGATCTCGAGTTCGATGAAGATCTTGGGCAGCGCCCCCACTGCCCCCAGCACCTGCCCCACCAGACGGTCGGCTCGGCACAGCGTAGGCTCGATCTTCGTGCCCACCCCTACGACACAGATCAAGCTCTTAGACAATCATAATAACAATGTTTTATTTCCTCTGAGATCATTACACGATATGACAGAGGGTCAGATAAGAGTTGGATCGAAATAAAATGAGACATTTAAATAAGGGAGGGGGTAGAGGTTCTTACAGTCACAGTTTTGAAGATTCAGAACTACCACTCAAACAGGTGGTGTATTTTATAACAACTGCCATGTGGATGAAATTTGAAGAATGTGGGACAGTTGGCAGCATTTTCATTGGCATTTTTAGAAAATGCATACCTCAAAGTAAAAATTTTGCTCCCAGTATTTTGCTTTTTTCTCAGGACACATGCTAGGTTGCCAGATAAGGTAATTTTTCACTTAAACATATTATTAATTAGGTACATTTATAAACAATATAGAATAACATTACTTCTTTTATTATTTAACCATCAGCTTTTAAGTGCTAGATTGTACCATGGGGAGATGTGGGCCACTCATCATTTATAGGTCAAGTTAGATATTTTTTTTTGTAAAATGGTGATCAAATGCCGCACTTTCAATACGGACAGGGAACCTCCAGAAAAGGTAGTGATGGAGGCTGCTGTGAAGAAAGTAGTTGATAGTATTATTGAAATAAAGTGAAGAAAGTATTATTCTTGTTATATTATGAGCAGAAAAATATGTTTTTATACATTTAAAATATATATATATATATTTATGTTTTTACATTGTTTTACACTATATTTTCTTTGGTGGCCCACACCTTCCGGGCATTGGGAGGAGTGGGCCACTTTGTCGGCATGTTTTGAAAAATTAACTACTAATAGTATAATAGCTAAGAGAGCTTCCAAAATTATGTGGTATTGGGCCAAAAGTCCAAACTTTGTAATGAAAACAACAACATTCAGATATTGGATCATTTGTATGAAATATTCAAGTTTTAGTGAAAAGTGGCTCACACCTCCACCCCCTCCCCTACAGTTGTTGGATATGAATCAGAATAAACATTGTCTCAACAGAAACTGTCATGACAAATTGAATAAATGAATAAATAAATGAATAAAACCAATCTAGCCTATAGCAGCATTTTTCAATTGGATAGGCCTATATTTTTTTAAAATTAGTTTTTAGAAGCTATTTTTTTTTTATTATTCAACTTTTGCAATTGCACATAAATGCGCGGTGGCAAGTTCCCTAACTAGTAACTACCCCTATCCCACCATCTCCCTAACCCTCTGACGGAATAACTTCAACCTAATTTTATCCCCTTGAAAAACACTTCTACTTAGCCCATTCCAGTCCCTACCTGTCCTATTCAAGAAAGAGAATTTACCGAGAAAAAATCTAGCCCCCTTTATGACTACTGCTCTCTCATGACCCCACCTACCTCCATACCCTGACATTCCTTTCAATCAACTTATGCAGCTCCCCCCATCCCTCCTCTCCCTCCATTACCCTGAGGAAATTACATAAGCGATCCTCCTTCCTCCGTATTTCCAATTTCTGCCATCCCAGGTCTCGCATCATCTCAGTTGGACTCTCCAACATTCTCACCCCATTTCCACCTCCTAACCCTACTACCCTTCTTACTGCAATCCTTTGAACCCTTTCCACATCCCTTATCTCACCTGATCTATAAGGATCCCAAACTGAACTAGCATATTCTACCATGCGACGCATCAACGAGAAATATGCTTTCTCCTTAATCTCCATACCTGCCCCCCTAAGTTGCCTCATTACAGTTTAGGGCATTTATACTCTTTTTTACTATTCTCTCAATCTGACTCCCCCACCCTAGACGCCTATCAAATACCACCCCCAAATACTTGTAATTTTCCACCGACTCCAGTGTCTTCCCTCCTACCTCATACACTACATCAGTCCTTATGGTCCTCTTACCAAATGTGACTAACTTACACTTCCCTGTATTCAACCCCATCTTGTTTGACTGAACCCAACAATTAATTGCTGCCAAATCTGCCTGAAGAGCTACCACATCCTCCTCTGTATTGGTTTCCCTGTATAACATACAATCGTCCGCGAATAACCTTATTCTCGAATTAACAACGCTAGTGAGATCATCTATATATACCTGTAAATCAAATAATAAGGGACCTGCATAATACAGACCCTTTCTTAAAAAGTTCTAGCTCTCGAGCCTCCAAAACGAATGCGGATTTGTTCCTGGTGTTGTGTCGATATCATTTCAATTATTTCAAAATCGAAAATGAATTCGATATCGATAGGTTGACCTAATAAAAAGTTCCCCTAACAAATTATCATAGTTACCATTCTATGTGCCATCTAGTCAAGGTCAGGTCTTCAGTTGTTTGTTGACGTTTGAAGTGTGACGAGACAAAGGCAAATCCTCATGTTACGACACAAAATAATCCAACAATTCGATATAATAATTAAATAATTGGATAAAGCATTGATAGCGTAACAAATAATCAAGAATATAATAATCGAGGCATAAAACACATGATTTAGACCTGAAAAGAGCCGAAATGTGTGATTGATAATCTATTTCACCGTATAGATTGGATGTGGAACAGAACTTCCACCATGTTCGTCATGGTTTCCAAGGAACGTGCGGGTGTATTTACCAATGAGTCCGCCGGGTACGGCGAACTGCAGCTCGTTCTGTTCGGCAAACAGGGACACGATGCGGGAGAAGATCGGGCGGCAAGTCAGCTTCCCTTCGCTGTCCTTAGACACCAGGCCTGGACGCACCTCGATCTCCATGCCCACCTGAAGACAACAGTTCCTCTACTGTGACCAAGGCAATAGTCGAAACCTCGTGTGTCTGTATATATAGATAATCTCAGTGTTCTTTCAACGGCATCAAAAGTGAAACCTCCATGCATCGTTTCTGGATCCATCGTTTTCCCGCTACTATCATTCAATTTGTCTCACCCTACTCCTACATGACAAATGTTAATAGTTAACTGTTTTCCTGCATAGACAGTCTATGTTTTCTGGTCCCTTGAAGAACGATTGATAGAGGTTTCACTGTAGTTATGGATCTTGGTAAGCTGCTGTACTTTCTTTCCCTTTTGAGGCCCGTTTTCACAGCTCGCGGTAGGCGTTTTTTTCTGATCTATCAGAATGTATAACATTTCTACAGCTTGCACTTGTTGCTCTCTGCTGCGAGACAAAAATAAATTCAACTTTGTAAAGAAAATGCCACAGTCAAATTACCTCACTCATACTGACAAGTGGTAGGGTTATGTCGGAATATTACCCTTTAAAATAGTACTTTTCAAATACAGTACCGGTACGCATTATTATTGTTTTGCGTGCCACATGATACGATATTAAAAATCACTTGACCGCCTGAATTGAGATAGAATTATATATTCAAATAAATAAGTCGAATCTCTGAGTGGATGCGAAGTAACACACCTATATGTGGACAGCGCAGGTTTTTTAACCGCCTCCACCAGCCACAAGCCATGAAAACGGGCCTTTGCACAATTCATCCAGGTCTAACAACTGAAATATCATCTTCCAGTGTGTTTGCCTCTCGTTGATATCATGAAGGAGTTGTACTACCAGATGGGGTAATTCCACATCAAATCAACTGAACCGAGCATCATAATTGACCTGACCATCTCCGATTTTGATAAAATTTATACCAGTCGTGCCAAACACCAAGTCGACCAATCGTACAAATTCGTAGCCCTTATAGTATTCGAGTTACGTTCCGTAGAAAAATTCCAAATTTGGCGCGATTTGCTCCGCTTCAAAATTTGCTTCTTTTAAACCGTTCAGGTTAGTCAATTTGTTTTTTTCAAATCAAGCTCTGATTTAATGTAAATTATTGGCATCAAAAGTGATGTTATCATGTGCACTGAACATCAAGATATTTCTGTCTACATATTTTGGTTTCATCCCTCTTCTAAAAGGGTAAATTAAAAAAATTAAAAAAAAAAAACACATCAAATTGTATGTATATTCTCCACATATATTTATACATTCAACTGATTTTATTCCTATTCCGCGTAGCTTTCCAGATGTTTATTTTAATGACCATATATATGATATGTTAACAGTGTGTAGACCCACAGACAAGTCAAATCTTATGTGACTTTGTGGGTCTATGTTATTATCATAATGTACTAATATAACATGTAAATAAAACGCCTTAAAAAAAAAAAATTGCCAAAAAGTGGTAAGATGATGGTGGTAATAGGAGAGATACGAGGGTCACGCTATGATTGTGTATGAAATCTCTAATTGTATAGATTAGACAAATTCAATACTCAAAGGAGTGATGCTGAGAACTGTATAATGGAGGTCTAGATCTAGCCAAACTATTGATTTTTCACACAATCATAGCGTGACCCTCGTCTCTCCTAGTACCATCATCTTACCACTTGATAGCAATGCTTTCCATGTGAAGAATATACATACAATTTGATGAGCTTTTCTTTAATTCTTTTAATTCACCCTTCTAGAGGGGGATGAAACCAAAATATGTAGACAGAAATGTCTTGATGTTCAGTGCACAAGATAACATCAATTTTGATGCCAATAATTTACATTAAATCAGAGCTTGATTATAAAAAACAATTGTGACTACACGAATCGGTTTAGAAGAAGCAAATTTTGGAGCGGTGCAAAGCGCACCAAATTTGGAATTTTTCTACAGAGCGTAACTCGAAAACTATTGGCTGCGGAGCCCTAAATTTGTAAGGTTGGTCGACTCGGTGTTTCGCACGACTGGTATAAATTTTATCAAAATCGGAGATGGTGAGAGAAATGGCTCAGTTGAGTTGACCTGATGATGTCTATTCAAAACTGTTATTTCTCTGTTGATGTCTGATGATTTTGATTTCTACTGCCATCTTGATGACATTAAACGGCAGGTAACGGCAGCTATGTTCGTTGTTCAAGCTGATTGTTGTCAGGTATAGGCCTATAGAAATTTGTTTTATATTTAGTGCCTGAATTCTAGGCCCTCTGTATTATTACTCAAGGCCTTCTATGTCATTAGATAATATGTAATGATATAGAAGGCCTTGCTGAATTACCAACGTGGGAGTAGCTCCAACTGGCAGTTGATACACGAACATGGCCGCCATTTGGAAGTACACAATCTGGTACACGGCTCGTAACTGAGTTAGACCTCCATACATACAACTTCATGATCTCAACAACATATAAATTATTCAAACTAAAACTTATTGATCCGATCAATCCCACCAAACATTCCGAGTCATTTGTTGATCAACTCACCTTGAGCACACCCCTGAGAATGCTGCCTCCGGCAACGCCCCCCTTGAGGTCATCCACCTCGCAGCCGGGCTTGTTGACATCGAATGATCGTATGACGATGAGGCGGGGCAGGGAGGTGAAGTCTCGCACCGGCACCGGGATCTTCTTCGTGATGTACTCGCAGAGCACCTCGATGTTGTACTTGAGCTGCGCGGAGATCGGAACCACTGGGGCGCCCTCCGCAACAGTGCCTGGCGACAAACAGACAGGTCAACCTCGTTAATTTCGTCCAACCGATCGGACCGACATGGGGGTAGATAACACGGAGACGGGCGGAAAGAACATTAATGTCCATAAAAGTTTCTAATTGATTGGTTCATTTGCCCGACTTGTACGACGTTGAAAAAACAAACCTAACAATGCGAACGATTTATTCCAGTATCCAAAAATAGAATCTTTGCTGGCCAAAAAAAACATGACTTCCAAGATATTTCGAAGGCACTGAAAACAAATCCGGGCAACTGTTCTTTATTGGGAAGAGGGGTTGTGGACTAGAATGGATCAAGTCGAGAGCCCTTTGAACTAACATTACCCAGTATAAAGGTACTCAGAGCCAGAGTGAAGGCTGAATATTTTAAAAATTGATGTCACGAAATTATATATAGGAGGGCCTACCGGGTATAGACATTATTGGAAAGTAGGACTTAATTTGCAGAATATCATTCATGATGGATGATATGAGAGATGAATGATAGATGATGATACAGAGTAAGATAAACAAGTGATATGAGAAAAATGAATTGGATACAGATTGGAGGAAACACATGGATAGGGTACAAAATAACACAAAATGGACTGCACCTGAGTACTGAGAGGTAGGTTCCACAAGAATCAACAAACTCAAGTTTCCCACTACCTTTTCAAATACCGGTAACCACCATGAAAAAAGCACAGAAACAGTATCAATAGACTAAAACTTACATGTTTCGATCTTATTGCATCTCAAAGTGTACAGCTATTCAAAACACTTCTTTCACTCAAAGAAACAGAATATTAGCTGCTTTCCTGTGCTGGTCTGCCACCAGAGTGCACTGTCTGCACACAGCACCCTCTAGGCCCAGTTCTTGCAACCGAATACAGGATTCAGTTTGTATCTCATTTCTTTTATATATACAGTAGAACCTCTGTTGTAAGTTTCTCGTTTGTACATTTAATTAGTAATTACATTTATAAGTTCTATTTTTTGATCCAACCCATATGCTCCACATGTTTAATAGTTTCATTAATAAGTTTTTCACGTTGATACATTTTTCTAGTCTGGTCCCGTGAAAAACGTATAAAAGAGGTTCCACTGTGCCAGGTATATTACTCTGGAGTTTCTCTATTATTTATAGTTTTATAATTAATTCTATCATTCTAATATTTTATTATTTTCATTTCATGTTATACGGTATTTCATTTTGTACAAGTTATTTATTACTGATTTGGGAATTTTTTTTTCAATAACATCGAAACTTGATACGAAATCATTGTTCCCCAATTGACGACTTGTAGTCTCCACCCCCATGAAATCATATCGTCCAATCAACAGGGCTGTTACAACAGTAGTCAAACTCAAATATCCAATAGGGGTATCTTGAAATGACCACAAATGATATATATGATCCAACTGGCTGACTGATAAAGCCACGCCTATTTCGAGTCATCAATCAAGGCAATGGTAGAATTGAAGAACGGAAATAAATGGAAAAAAAAGAATGAATAATAAAATGAAGAATGGATGAACATATTTGTAGAGAAGAATTCAGACACTGTATTATTTGATGCTAATCTATTTCAAAGAAAATACACATAATTTCTCAGGTCTGTGTGTCTGTGGGTGAGTGTGCGGAACGCGGCCACGCACGCTGTCATTGGTATGACGAATTGTCAGTTTGACCTCGCCAATGCTGGCACAGCGACAACACAAGATGTAATTCCAAACGTTATAAAAATATCTTTTGTTTTCCCTGAGTAGCGTGTGAATACATCGGTATTTACTCTTCTCTATGCGATGTCGTTGAAGGTCATGTTTCACACGAAGGATACAGCGACAGCAGGAGACGTAATTAAGACAGGCTATTGTTCAAGGTCATGTTCTACATGACGGTGCTCACTTGTAAAGATACGTGAAACCTCTTTGGTACGTTTTTCAGGGGACCAGACAGAAAAAACTCACTCAAGTGGGAAGAAACTCACCAAAGAAACTATTCAGCATGTGGGAGAATATAGATGGGATCAGAAAATAAAACTCACTGAGGTGAAAAACGTACTCAAGAGACACTTGCTCAAGAGGTCCACTGTATAATAATGATAAAGATGACTTGGTAATTGTTTGGCATACCTTGCACGAACTTGAGTATCTGCTCGTACTGCTCCTTGGCCTGGCCCTCCTTGACAAGGTCGATCTTGTTCTGCAGTATCAGGATGTGTTTCAGCTTCATGATCTCGATGGCGGCCAGATGCTCGGACGTCTGGGGCTGCGGGCACGACTCGTTGCCCGCTAAACACAATAACACGCCATCGTTAGCCACGGTGAAATACGTTACATATACGAGTGAATAAAGGTGCAGTGTGGGTTGCGTTGGTTTGATGGGCCCTAACCTAACCACTTGATATAACGTGCTATGACTAGCTAGCTGTAAAAGGCCGAGACATTGATTGGTTAATGATCACTAAATAAACTTCTTACTATGACAACCTAATATAATAACAAAGTCACGATCTCTTGGAATGCGAAAATTTGTCTTATTTCGTAGCCCCCCTCATGAGCAGGGTCAGGATTTTGATTTTTGAGACAACAACAATGGAAATATAAAAAGTCTAGGCAAATTGCCATGACATATCGTTTTTTAATAAGTCATTATCTAGTCAGCATACGAGACTCTTGAAGCTAACCAGGCCCAGCTGTTATAGTGGTTTATTGGGTACGGGGCCCGGTATCTTATGGTGACTCAACTCCCTATCACACCAATGTTGAAGATATGTACCAATCTACCGGCCAAATCTCTGAACTTACCGATCGTGAGTAATCTCCTAGTGATACAAGGAACTGACTATGCTCACAAAATTTAATTTTCATTGGCTCAGCTGCAGCAACATATTTTAATATTGAAGGTATATAAAAGGCATTTAATCATAGTTTCATATTGAACACTGGGTAGAGCAGCAATTGCTAGATTCAAGGACAGTACTCATGAAATAGAACAAGATTGACAGGTTAGTGAAATCACCATGTAAGCTCAATTCATCTTGGGAGTAAATGAATAGTTATTCTTTGCCCAAACAAAAGCATAAATACCCTCAACATAAGAACCTACGCGAAACCCGTTTCAATGATTCAACACATTTGTTTTATTCATTTCATGTTCAATGACATTGTCGTGATGAATAATGATTTGAAAAACTTTATATGGCCTGAATAAGGCCATATAGGTAATATAAGTGTGAGTATAGATCGGCCCTGCCCCCTATATATTATTTACATATATGTCTACATAGTTCACTAAGATCTATAAATAGTAGGGTTGCCGTTCGATCGAAAAATCGTGATCGAAATCGAAGTGTACAATATCAAAAATCGTTTAAATCGATTGCATTTTTATCGAAAATCGATCGAATTGACGAATCGAAATTGAATCGAAAAAAAAAACGTGTTAGGTGGCAAAAGACCATGTTAATACCCCGCACGCGCTATATATAAGTAATGTGTTATCAATTTCCATACACAACTACGTTCTCTCCTCAGAGTCATTGAATCGACCAACTAATAATGACGTAAATCAACACGTCCGGGAAGAATTCAGTCAATTTCGTATTACGATTCTATTGGCGCTCGGCCGTTCCAAGTGTTTTCACACGCCAAAGTCTTGTCTCATCTCGTTGCTCGTCAAGGTCAGACAATGACGGACCACACACAGTAGAAGATAATTGCGCAGTAGGAATTACGCGTGAAATAAAAATGATCGAAATTGGGAAAATCATGCTTCTTCATGATAAAATATTCATTAAAAGTGTTTTCAGTGGAATACCTCGCAATTTCAAGTTGAGTTCGTTGTCGTCATGAGTGTGCGGGTTCAGTACGCCCAATCAAAATGAGCAAAACACAAACTTTTTACCGATTATAGGCCAAGATTCGCATTTAAGCCAAAGGTGAATTTTAGGCTTGAAATTTCAAGAAAAACCCTCGGCTTATATTCCGGACAATTTTTGATATTTTAGTTTGCTTTTTTCTCTCAGAATTCTCTCACACTGGAAACACTATTTTCATGTAAGATAACGTTTTTATCATCTACGTGATGCGTATAGTTTTTCGACTTTTTCCAAACGAAACTCCTTCGCCCTGCATGTATAATTTCATATGTCATGATAGATATTTCAAAAAGCAATGCGGGAGCAAAACTCACTGCGGGAGTTAATTACTCACTTCACACTTGTCGAAAGTCGAAACCACACTTCACGTCAAAACGACTAGATAAGGACTAGACGCACGTGCAGCGGAACAAGTATTAACTCGAGACAACCAACTGTTCGAAAATCTCGGAACGATGGGCGTCAAAGGAAGCGAGCGCGTTACTCGTGACGTCTCGCGCTACACTTTTGCGTTGTTGTATGCTTTCGATCTTCGAATACTTTTCGATATCGATCGAAAACCTATAATCGAAAATCGATCAAATCTATCGAAATCGAACGACAATCCTAATAAATAGAGACATGTAAATAAATATAGCATTTAGTTTTTCCAAAGCATTTTGAATTGAAAAAAAATACCACTTTGCTGCATCTAGGCCTACATATTATTTTGAAACATCGTGCTGTGTAGCGCAACAGCGTACTGTAGAGTTATAGAGTTGGAATCTTCATCACAAATCGGTATTTCAGAAACGTGGGAAATGACGAATTGCATAAAGCACGTCTGTTATTGGTTCTGGGGGCGTGGCTTACGTGGTCACATTCCTGTCTTGACTCGCTCGTCCACGACATTTACAAGGTACAGGAAGTTTCTTGGGACTCACCGATGAGCAGCAGAGCGGCGTCCATGACAGCGGCTCCGTTGAGCATGGTTGCCATGAGGATGTCGTGGCCGGGACAGTCGACGAACGAGACGTGCCGGATCAGCTGGAACCGGCCGGTGCAGCTCGGACGGAAGCACGGGAACGAGTCATCCTTGGACGAACCGCCGGAGATGTAGCAGGCGGGGCGAGGGCACTTCTCGCTGTCGCACTTGTAGATCTTGGCATTGGCATAGCCTGGCGGACAAACACACAAGCGTCATTCATCAGTCGATTCAACAATAACGTGTGTCGAGAGTGCGAGGGAGTCAATTTGGCAAAATGTCATTTTTTTGGTGATAACTTTTGAACAGCATGCATGACTGTGAGATGTAAAAATGATAATGGGGGAGAAACATAATATTATGATGTGTAATATTAATATAGTCATCCACCTTGGATTTCAACATTTTCCCAGGTATACAGCTGATGTGTAATTTTGAGCCTTGGATGTTACAATGTTACAAATTTGGATGTCAGATTCTGAACAGATTTGGACGAGGGGTGTAGTCAATAATTTAGAAATAGTGGCGCTCACTTTTAAATAGTGAGAGGGTGGTTGTAGGACCGTGAAGGTATAAGTGACTAAAACAGTAATTGAAAGGACAATAGATATTTATTGAAAGTAATTTAGAAACAAAACAGGATGGTGAAAACAGTTGAAAATAAATTATGATTAATGAAAAATACATCCACAGCAGACCGACGATCTTACAATTTAGGAAAGAGGGAATTATTACAGTCGACTAGACCGATACTTAGCCCCATGGCAAAATCTCGCTCAACGGAGTACGTCGAGAGGGACAGCGGCACGCCAAGATGTCAATAGCATCTTACATAAAACATTTTAAAGGTGCCGTATTGAGGACATCAGTGTTTCCTCATTATTTTAATGTTTGATACCTCATACCATTATGAAGTTATCACTAAAAAACTGATATATTGCTATAAATTGACATCCATGCACTCTCAACTTGTATCATAAAAAATACTAATCGTCCAAATCTTTGGCCCTGCCGATTGACTCATCTAGTACTGATACGAGACATTTTGTTTACAAACAAGCACCAAATTACTTTTTCGAATGCTCAGCTGTATGCAACAGTCATCTGAAATGCCAATACTTTAGGTACAGCTTGAAGCAGAAGTAAGAGTCTCTTTGATACCTGGTCAAACCAGTTGACCATGTTTTATTACATAGTATTCAACAGGTATCAAACGACAGAAACAGACTTTCACTTATGCTCCAAGCCTTTCATAGAAGGCATGCCTTATAGTTTCAAATTCCACAGTAGTTAGATCAGCAGTCGGTACATTCAAGGACAGTACTCATGAAATAGAACCGTTTCGAAAAGAAAGTTGAAGCAGCATTTGAAGAGAATGGTCAACCAACGTAACTCTCAATACTTGTTGGATTTCACCATGGTGATGAATGATTGTTAGTCGAGACATTTTCCATAACGAAGCATTAGATACATAAATAGATGCCTTTATTTGTTATTTTATGGTTTTGAAAAGGTTAAGGTTCAGTCTTGTAGCTGCTCTTCCACCTAACCTTGTCCTTAAATTTGCAAATTATAACATATACAGTCAATCATAAAATAAAATTGGAGATAAATAGTAAGTTATATAACTCAAGGATAGTACAAAATATTATCAATACAAAAAACAAATTTGAAAATAGACGAAACTATTTCTGTTCAACTCAACTTGCAGATCAAAAGTATAAAGGCCGATCCACTCGATGGTTTGCAATGGGCGAGATTGAACCTCCCTTTCAATCGGCCGATTCAAACCGTGTGTGTGGACTGGCTCCCATTGCGGTGTCACACGTTTTAGATTCAATCCTTGCGTTTAGAGCTTGCTTTTATAATCAAGCATTGAAAGGGCCGATTGAAGGTCAGATTGGCTCAGTAGCCAATGAGAATGCATGATTTCTGTGACGTCACAGCAGAACTTAGAATAGCAGCAAGAAAAATGTCACCGGAAAGTGTGCAGAAAGAGGAGTGATTTTAATCGATTATTACAGGGAAAATCCTATTCTATGGAATCTAAAACATCCTATAAACATATAATTAAAAACGCGCTCATGAACGAATTGACCCGGCTACTCGATTATAATTACACTGGTGATTGGTTCAATATATTTTGCCAGGGCTAGGCCATCTAGGCCTAAACCCCATTATTAATTGTTTATATATTACTAAAGCCAACTGGGCTTAACTAGTGAATCGTAAATTATTGTGAGACAGTTTACCCAGTTTGGCTCAGAAAACTTTTGAGTCTCAGTATTGGAAAGCAAGGATTAAATGGAATGAATCCGCAATTAACCTCACTTTTAATTTGACAGCTACGTGATCCTGCAATAACAAACAATCACACCGCCTTTAATTCGTTTTGTGCACTGCGATCGATTACGGCTAAGGAGGCTATGGCCTGCTGTGATAGGCCTATTTGAAAGTAGCGCCCGCCTGTCTCCACATTGCAATCTGTTTCATATTTTACCATGTAGACAGAGAAGTATCTCCCTTTGAATCAGCCGATTGAAAGGGAGGTTCAATTTCGCCTATTGCAAACCATTGTGTGGACCAGCCGTATGACACTCGACCAAAGTAACTTGGATATTAAAAATAAATAAAATATTACGTTCCAGTGTTAGAAAGAACCGTTACGTAAAATGTTTCTAGCATAGAATAGAGAAAAATGAATAACCAGAGTCAAGAGTGGAAACTTGAATTGCAAGTAACATAACTTGTATAAATCAAATACCGGTAATTTACCTGATGTATCAAAATGTTTGAATCGTTGTGGCTAAATTGTTTCCCACCTGTGTGATCAACGTAGTATTTAATCTCACCGAAAGTAAGGTTTATACGAAGATACAAATGAGTGGACTATATATTCAAGAACTCACGCCTTACACTAGACTCGAATCCATGCCCGATTTGAACAACTTTTCCAAGGCTGAATGAATCTGACTGATGATAGGCCTGATAATGAACAATAATTTGATTTTCTGAAGAAATGATTCAAAAAGTGTTTTCTAGACATGTAAAACATTAAATTTAGTTGAATTTACGAAATATCCCAAACCATTAAATATTTCAAAATGTAATTAAGGTCTAACCTCCATTACCTCAAGGTCATGAAAAAAATATGATTTTTTGTCAGTGGATTCGTTTTGATGTGCTCGATAATAATATCCAAACAGATGATAGGCTAACCGGGATAAATTTTGAGATATATTGATTCAAATACTGAATGTTTCCCTATCATTTAACACACAACCTTCAAATTGTATGCGTTTTTATTATCCAACAGATCATTAAAATATACTAAAAGGAATGACATTCAATCAAAAAACTTGTTTTATTGTAGATGAAGATGTTACGAATAGAATTATGCAAAAATAAATATAGGTACCCGTTCTCATTTATGAATCACACTCATTTTAAGAGGAAAAATAGTTGATTTTTCACTAAAATGGAGTCAAAATAGCAACTTAATATTTCATTAAAGCGCTGTAACTTTGGCCCAAAAAATATGACAGTGTTTCTGATGTGATTTTAATTCAAGAATACACATGTTCAATAAAGCTTTACTTAAATTTCCCCAATGTAGAATTAATTTCAAAATTACTTTTTGACTCTGCTGACCAAACGGCTATTAGACTTTAATATATCATTTCGAAGAAACTTTTGTTCCTAAAGGAGGTTGAATAGACTAGCCTATATTTTCCAAATTGAGTTGAATAAATCGCTTGAATCATAAAAGATTCTCGAGGAAGATACAGCATAACATTTTCACTGCCCAAGTGACATATAAACGATCATGGCTTCCTGCCCACACATAATGTAGTGAAACTCTTTCACACCATTCAGAGAAGTACCTTCTAAAATACTGTCGATCCAAAACAAACATTCAGAATAAGTTACATGGTATTTGCATGCAAAGGTATGCAGAGGTAAAAATCAATGGCAAAAATATTGAGTGTTACTCTTACATTACAAAATTAATAACCTTTCCACTTTTGTTATTATCAAATTTGAGTAATGAACTTTACTACAAAATACAAATACTGTCTGTATCAGTTATACAGTAGAACCTCAGTTGTAAGTTCCTCGTTTGTACATTTATTACATTTATAAGTTTTATTTTTAGATCCAACCCATATGCTCCACATGTTATATAGTTTCATTAATAAGTTTTTCACGCTCATACATTTTTTTAGTCTCGTCCCGTGAAAAACGTGTAAAAGAGGTTCCACTGTAGGTCTAATGCATCTTTTGATTTAGTATCTTGCATTGTTACAATTTTATGATCATTTATATCTGTGAAATGCTCTAGGGGGCACTTTTTGCCATGCAGAGATGCCCCAAGCATTGGTGAATGATGAATGTAATATTCCCTTTTAAAGGCATTTCGATTCATGATTTTAAGTTCATTAGGTGCGTTATGATAGATGACCAATTATTTTATGGGCGATTGATACGATTACCATCGTTATCAGTGTCAGTTTGCATAAATACTTAATAGCTTCAAAGGCTAGCGGATAAAACAGATTCATTGTCAGTACCGGTAGGTAGAAACAATAGGAATTGAAAAGAAAAAAAATCAAATACTACTTTTCTCTCAATCTAGATTAGATCAATCGCAACATTCATTGTCATAGATCCAATATCAAACTACCGGGTAGTCAGCAAAATAAATTACATGAGATTTAAAATTATGTTCACATGGACAATACAAATATATTCTCAAAGAAAGACCTTAGCGCAGCCAAAAACAATCTGGCCACGTGTTTTATTGTGAAAATATCGACGTGAGAAAAAAATATTTCCGAAATAGAACTGTGGCATATTTTTAAAGATACGTTACAGGGCGAGGTTTCAGGACGTGGGAGAAGATTACAATATGGACTGGTGTACACGGAAAGAAAAACCAACCGATTATATTGCAAGGCAGTATATAATTAATTCAACAAATTAAATGTATTGAAAGAAACATAATTTACATTTAAATGGACTCACTATGATACCATGAAATATATACAAGCAAACAGAGATTCTTCAGTATTATGAACTAAGAACTGTAGATTACTCTACAATCATCGGGGGTGCCCAAACATGAACGAATAACCAACCAATACATTTTATTCTCATGAGAATTGATAATGAGCCAAATTCCATGTGGGCCACCATGTTTATAATTGAATAGTTTTGACGTGGACAATTTGATTCTGTTGGACAAAAAAAGAAGATAATAAACGATACTCACTAGTTCAGGCAACTTGAATTTGAAATTCCTCATCTCTGACCAATAGTAAACCCGTTTCAGACAACAAAATTCATGACAAGTAATGATGTCAACTCATTCATGCCGTCGCATTTTTTTTCAACAATCAAAAACAATTTATGTAACAATTTATGAAACATAACAAATACGCCCATATAAATACATAAAGATGCACCTACATTCAATGTATATCATGTACAAATTCAAGCATTGCGTAAAGTGTCTAGCTCCACGAAACACGCTTGCAAAATATTGACCAATTCTTCGACAGTCGTTAAAAGTTGATTGGAAGTTGAACAAGAAAATCGTGAAGTCTACACTCGCTTGTGACATTGAGAGTGGGCTACAAGATCTCATTTGGGTATCCCTGATTTATTCGAGAGTTGTAACATTTAATTGACACGTTGGGGCGCCGGATTAAACTGCCACAGAATCTTCCAACTACCTGTAGCCTCAACTTGGAATAGCAAGCCAGCATCAAAATAAAACACACGTGGCTATTAATTAATATTCATTTATGGGCAGTTATTTACAAATTTATTTTACAACGGGGAAACTGAAGAGCGTATAGCAGACTGAAGTATACTCAGCTGTGTGACAGGGGCTTGGGATGTAAATGCGGTCAAGTTAGATTAGCTGATGTCAAACACTTGAGTGAACTTGATTCCCGTATATGCTGTTCAGGCGCCCCATTACAAATGTGTTCAATAAATTCACTTTCAGTGCTTACAATTACTCTTGGAAACATAGTTAATTGATAGATTATGTTCATGTACAAACTTGAATCATTTATTTACTGATTCTTCAAATATAGAACAAATTTACTGTGCTCATAACATCCAAACATATACTGTAATACAAATATTGTCTGAACGGCTTGCGAAATACAGATGTAACATGTGTACAATAATAAGATATAAAAATATACGTTCAGGAAGAGGTTCGCTTGAAAACTATCCTGGGTGTACCAAGCTTAGAACAAAAGTGAAAACTCTAGAACACGTTAACAATCGTGAGAACATTGAGGTACAAAAAATAACAAGTGATTTTTAAAATACTTGTCAGAATCATTATTACCCTCCATTAGTCTAAACGTCGTGTCCATCTACCTAAACACAGTCCGGTACAAACTTTGCAACGCTGGCCTCACGTTTGCCGCACCATTCATTATTCCCTCGTTGACTTGAAGTAGACCTACTCTAAGTAAATGTAACTTCAATACGAAACTTCGCAAAGTATAAGACAACTCAATACTAAAAACAAACACTGCAATAGACTGGTCAAAAGTTTTGAGAATGGAGTACTGACATGCACAATCGATGCAAAACCGTCGCACTACACAGAATTGATGAAACAATAACATAGTTACCGGTACCGTTACCGCATTTCCAGCTCATTCAGGTTCCACGCAACAATTTGTATACCACGCACACATTAAATAGGAATAATAGAAGGCCACAACAGAGCATTTCTGCAACTGAAATTTTTTCGCATTTGCGGCGGAAGTCACGTTTGACGTAAACAGTAAAAACGACAACACCCTCTGGAGATCGAAAGCCAACACAACATGGCTGTAACAGATATAGGCTAAGCATACGTAGTAATAAAAGTAATTTAAAGTAAATTAAAAGTAATTTAAAGTAAATGTTTCTAAAATCTACGACCGGTATCAAGTATGGCCAATGCATGGCTACCACCACACTGAGACTGTAGAGCAGTAAAATAATTTGTCCTGTAGAAGTTTATTAAAATATCATACATTACAGATTGCTATCAAACAAACAAGTTCACGGAGAGAGAGTGAAAGCAGTTCAGCTACATTTAAATATTACAGGGGCCTCATTCCTGTACGTTGCGACCATCGAAAGGGATCACTGGACCCAACTGTCATCTCTTTAATTTATATCCATCAACACACAGGAGCGTAAAAATTTCCAAGACCATATTTTATATTTCATAAAATGACTACCAAGTAGGCCATCACTTGATACATTTTACTACATAAAAAAGACATTAAAAATAGGGGAGTTAGATTCAGTGATCACTTACGACAGTAGAACGTACAGGAAAAAGCCTCCAGAGCTCCAATGAAATGTAAATAATTTCCAATTGGAATTAAATAACTTATCAATTTATTTTCATTCCCACATTAAATGCCCTGCACTGAAGGCGCAGACGCGGCAAGTACGGCCCTCAGAAGAGATACCGTCGGCACTTGTCGGTTTCACACTTGCACCTGGTCTTGGTGACGACGCTCGGGTCCAGCGAGAGTCGGGCACGCGAGGGCGAGCTCACGCCCGCGGCAGAGCCGTCGCCCTTCAACGACTGGCACATGTAGTCGAACGTGATCTCCGTGCCGGCCTTGATGTTCCGCGTGGCAAACAGTGCCAGCTTCGGCAGGTTCGGATCGAGACAGTTCACCCAGACGGCAAACACAGCCAGGTTGGGATCGCACGAGTGGTTGATGAAGTGCGAGACATTGCCGTACGAAGCGGCGTCGACTGTGTACGGAAACTGCTCGTTCTCATTGTAGTCGAGGTCGAAGAGGTACGTCCGCCCCTCGGCGTCGTACACCATCCCCCTCCTCTCCGCCTCGTCGTTCGTGATCACCTCGCCGACGTACTCGCACACGAAGTCGCCCTTGTGGATCTTCGCCATCGTCTTGACGCCCCAGCCGCAGCCCGTATCCGTGCGGAAAATACACAGCTCGACCTTGCGCCCGTTCTGCACGACCCTGTTTGGACAGTCGACGCCGCACTTGCACCGCTTGTTGCACTCGTAGATAGGCGTGCCGATCTTCACTCGCAGCTGTTTCTTCTCCGAGTACGCGAACTTGGCCCCGGACTGGGCCCCGCAGCAGACGCCGCCCTCCTCGCACGCCGGTTCGCACTCGCACCCAATGGGCGGGTCGTCGGGTATCGTCACGCCCTCGCCCGCCACGTACTCGTTGACGTACGTGAAGTTTGGAGGCGGCCCTTCCAAATCCACCTCGTTCTGTACCTGAAGTCGGGCGTGATCAGAAGATATTGTGTTCACGTCTTCCTCCCACCGTTTCAACTTTTTGAGTTGTTCGACTCGGTCGATCTGCAGGGCTCTGATCGCCAGCCTCTTTCGGAGGCGAAGGACCTGTTTGTCATCTCGTCGTTTCGTGGGAATTTTGGCAAGGTCGTTGATATCCTTCATGAGCGTCATTTCTTTCTGTTGGACGAACTTGTGACAACCGAGCTTCATGAGCTGCTCTCTCTGCTCGCGCGTAGAATTGTCTAGCAAGGCCCGCAACGCATCCACTTGCGCACGGCTTGGATTGTCGGGCTTCGGCAGGAACTCGCAATACAAGCGCTTCCAGTACCGCTCCACCAACAGTGGACACCCTTCCAGATTCTCTTCGTGCTCCCAATTATTAAACTTGGATTCCCAGCCCAACCACTTGACCAAGTAATAACGTTTTTTATCTGAATAAATGCAATGATCTAATATTCTCTCTACTTCAAAATTATCGTCATATTCTAATTCCTCAACTTCGGCAGTCACCGCCAGCTCGGCCGGTACGTTGACTGGAGAGCTGCTGGCACTGATTGCCAAGATGTCTACACTCGTCACCGATTGGTTGTCGTCGAATGTGGAGGTGGATTCTCCGTCCGAGTCGCGCTTTCTCTTGGTTGCGCGTATCGGCACCGGCTTCTCTTTCCTCTTGACCCGGCTCACCAGCTGCCGCTTCTTCGCTTTGCCCGCCGGCTTCCGCATGGCGGTGACTTGTTCTTCGGCGCCCAATAGCAGCACAGCAGCCATACGGTCATCAGGCAACGACACGCGGTTTGCTTTCACTCCCCTGCCTGCAATTGGAAAAGTTAGCTGGCGTTTTTCTTCTTTTTTACTGGTTCCAATTTTATAACACAGAAATATTGCATTCAATCTAACTTCAATTGCAGGTTTTCAGGGTTTACAAGTGAAAGAGATTTTTTAAATAGGTTTTCTCCTACGTCTATCGAACTTGCTCAGAGACGCGAGCCGTTTCCATTTTTCAAGGACATATTTCTCAGTTAAAACGTGCAGTCCCTCACGACTATGAACCAATATTATCCGCACTCGAACGAAAATACATTCAATATATGAATGTTTCAAATAGAAAACACGTTGAATGTTTACACATCGCTCACTATTCTACACGTCTAGTTAATAACTGATTCCACCGAGTCGCATATTGTGTGTGTGGCTCACGTTTAAGCTGGAGAGGCCAACAAGGCATGCCTACCTAGTGACGAGGAAGTTGCCAATCAACAAACCATTAGAAAATGTTGCCGCCACCGTGTAAAATAACACTGGGTACCATGTTTGCATTATTGATGATTTGTTGATTCAATTCAGTTATGTTCACTATAAGGAATTTATTTATTCATTAATTCACTCACCTATTATTTATTTACCAAGATATTGACATTAAAGGTATGTTCCTCTATGCCTGGGCCAACTGATAGTGGCTTATTATAAACGTTACGACTAGGTACTGATTGATAAGAAGCCACTTATCATTAATAATAAGGAATTAGAAAGTAAAGTTGATACTATAAAAAGCAGTCAACAAATGACAAGTAAATTTTAAACACTCAGCAGAAGAGAAATATGAATATTTTAAACTCACAGTAGGTCTATGCTTCCACCAGTAATATCAACATCTAAATAATAGACACCAGGAATATGAACATTAAATACATCAGTCTTTTGAGCGCTTTCAATTATTATTATTATTATTATTAATAAAGTATATATATATATAATATATAATAATATATTATAATAGTATATATATAATAGCATATATATAATAATATAATAATATATATATATATATATATATATATATATATATATATATATTTAATAATATAATAATATATATATATATATATATATATATATATATATATATATATATATATATATATATATATATAATAATATAATAATATATATATATATATATATATATATATATATATATATATATATATATATATATATATATATATATAATATATTCTATCTATCTATCTATCTATCTATCTATCTATCTATCTATCTATCTATCTATCTATCTATCTATCTATCTATCTATCTATCTATCTATCTATCTATCTATCTATCTATCTATCTATCTATCTATCTATCTATCTATCTATCTATCTATCTATCTATCTATCTATCTATCTATCTATCTATCTATCTATCTATATATATATATATATATATATATATATATATATATATATATATATATATATATATATATATATATATATATATATATATATATATATATATATATATATATATATATATATATATATATATATATATATATATATATATATATATATATATATATATATATATATATATATATATATATAATATATATAATAATATATATAATAGTATAATATAGTATAATAGTATATATAATAATAAAGCAAAAGTAGAGCTAGAAGTGAATAAGAGAATAGCTAAGGCAGACGGGCTATTTCAAAAAGTAAGGAAGCTGATTTGGAACCAAGATTTTCCAATGAGTGGGAAGATACTCATTTATAATGGGTACTACTTGCCTATCTTGACATATGGAGCAGTTACATGGTCAATCAACTGGAGAGAAGAAAAAAAAATAGAGGCAGCAGAAATGAAGTTTGTAAGGAGCGTAGCAGGAGTGTCAAAGTTGGAGAAGAAGAGAAGTAGTAATATCAGGAAGGAAGTGGGAATGGAAAGGTTATCATTTAAATTGGAAAGGGAGAGACTTAGGTGGTACGGGCATATGCGGAGAATGGAAATGGAGAGAATACCGAGAGCAATGTTTGAGATAGCAGAAAACAATGGAGCCAAGAGAAGAGTTGGAAGACCAAGAGAAAGGTGGCAAGAGGGAGTCATGTTCGGGGTAGTCAACCGAGGAGAAAAATGGGAAGAAGTGGAAGACGAGAGATGGTGGGAGAATAGAGAACGATGGAGGGAACTCGTAGGAAGAGAAGAAGAAATAGAGGATAGGCCTAGCAGTAGTGAAGAAGAGGAGAAAGAAGTCGGAACTGGCAGGAACCGATTGATATGAGAAGTCTGCCCTAGAAAAACTGGTGGAAACACCCCCTGGCCCAATTTAATTGGTTATCTGGGTTTGAGATATATATATATATTATTATTATAATGGTTACATCCCGTGAATATCTGTACATATCACTATTTTCTAATGCCCACCAACAGATAGGTTAAATGAGGATACAAATGAGCAGGTGATAAAGAATTTATAAGTGAAAGGACATTTACAAAAACTCTTGCCTTATGCACGACTATAACCCATGCCGAACGTGACTTCAGTTTCTAAGGCGCACCTTGGTTGACTGAGCTACAGAGAGCGGGTATTTATATCTATGTAGCTTATGAAACCATTATATACAATGTATGAAAATCATAAGTTTATTCCACCCCAACAAGCTATTCAAACACTGTCAAGTATCATCATTCTAATTCAACAGCTGAGCAGGTGATATAGGGCAATAAGTCATAACTGTAAAATTTGGTAATAGGTTCTTATAATAAGTCTGAACTAATCGAGGAGATTCTAGGCCTACAGGGGAAGTATGTATGATTGTATGTGATTGATGCTTCAAAGGAAACCCACTCACAGCGCAACATTTTCAGAGTGAACGTGACTTATAAACTATTGCAGTAACTTTTCGGATGAACGTATTGTAGTGAAACTGCGTAACACCATTCAGAGAGGTATCTTATAGAATACGATAGATCCATAGTAAACATTCACAATAAGATATGTGCTTTCTGTATGCAATGGTCGAGAGGTTAGATACTGGGGAAGTATCTAGCCTCTTCATGTAACAGTATGCGGATTGAGGTGAAAATCAACGGCAAAAATATTGAGTTTCACTGTTACCTACACGTGATCTTTCCAACTTTGTTATAATAAAATTCGAGTCAATACATTACCATTTTCGACAAATATTGTCTGTATCTAATGGCATATTTTTAAATTTTGTATCTTGGACTGTTATCTTACCCTGGCAGAAACTTGGAGAGTGCCTTATATATATATAGATATAGATATATATATATATATATATATATATATATATATATATATATATATATATATATATATATATATATATATATATATATATATATATATATATGTATAATTATATATATATATAATTATATATATATACCGTATATATATATAGCCCTATGGAAACTATTGATGTTGTAGAATGAGATGTCAAAAAAATATTAAATCTCAAGAGAATAAAAGTACAATTAGATACCGGGTAGGCGTAACAATAAAATACTTTATCAAGTGTAGGCCTATGTATCCAGTAGCAAGTTTATACCAGTAGGCCTAAGACTTGAGAAGCTAGCTCCGTCACGCTTACGGGATGTCACCTTATGGATGTACCTTGGTTTCATTCAAGGCAGTTCTTAAAAATAGTTACTTTTAGCTACAAGTGACATTTTGTTGACAAGAGAGTTGAAAGTCAACAAGGTCAACCACCGACACAGCTCAGGCTCTGAAGATCAACTCAATTCAAGGTCACAGATGTTGATCGACTTGGATACCAGTGATATTTGATTTCTCTAATAATAATTGATAACATTACCGCTAGCAAATCCTCTGGATAACACTTTCGTGGAACCGGACCTTGGATGCTTCATAGCTCCAACTAGTGCTAGCACCAAGGTTTGCCACTTTGACAGCAAACTGGTAGTTTTTATACAGATAATATAATAATGAAAAAGCTTACCAAGCTTAATGGTAATATTCCTTTCGAGTTCATTCTTGAAGCGCACAGTTTGAACGCCGGAGATTGCCTTCACTACTGTTGATTTGCCGTGCGCTACATGTCCAATTGTTCCTGTCAAAATGTAATAAAGTACAAAGTTGAAAAAAACTGTTGCCATGAACGTACGATTAGATGATGTATCAGTTATAGATCAGTTGAAGATTTAAAAATAATGTTCCAGATTCAATAGATGTAGGTTTACATATACCGGTACATAAAAAAGTACGGACTTTCAACTTTTAAAACATACTTCAGGACTAGGCCTACCAGGGACTATGCTTTGATTAACGAACATGAACCTAGACATTATACGGGCCAAAGTTGAAAGTTATTGATACTCAATAGTTCAGGCTATCTAGGTCTAGATGGGAAGCTGACATTTTGGGGGGAACAAAATTGGCCTGAATACAGATAATATAGGCCTATAAACCGTAATTCAAGATTTACAACCATATCTTACCATGAAGGAAGCGCCACTTGTACTAGACATAAGCTTTTGTAGTGATGGGTAAATTCCCATAATTTATAATTAAGGAAATACTCATGAGAATTTTCACAAAATGGGAATTGTCAGTGAATAGGCCTATTTGGTTTTTGCTTGTTTACACTCAATAATCAATTTAGAATGAAAAGAATGGAAAACACTGTCAAAAATGAATGGGCATAGACCTACAAAACTACAAATATTTATTCATCTCTTTTATCGGCTTATATTAACTACGGTACTGGTAAGACATTTTAGGGTAGGCAATAGACTTTGAATAATTATTCATCATCGTTATCATCTACTTCCAAGCTATGACCAAATATTGCTTTTTTATACCCATGATTGCTTGGATTTTTGCTCTCTCTCTACACAGCCCAGCTTTAAAATAACGGTAACCTCAAAAATAATTCAATTGATTTTGATTGCAATTTGAATTGCAATTTGCAAATATTGTTTGATGGTTAGTTTCAGAACAGCTGTCAACCCAATAACCTGAGTTATCAGTGCTGGCAACTTATTAGATTGAGAACAAAAAATCTCTTTATATTTGGGAATTTATTTGAACACTGGATATATTCCCACTAGCGGGAATATTCCCTTGCGCCCCATCACTAGGCTTACGGATAGTCAAGTTCTAACGGTAAACAACTAGTACTGAAAAAATGTCTTATTGCCTGGTACCATAACTGATCTTTTGTAGTGTTACTCTGAGAATGGAGTTTGATGGTTAGTCAGATCATTGGTAAGAATTAGGTTTGAAATATCAAATTAACCTTGTCCAATTGAGTCAAATATTACTCTACACGTACATTAACAGTACTGAAAACCCCTAAAATAATACCGGTATCACTGAAAAAGATTGGTTACCAAATAAGACATATTTAGGCCTAGGCCTACCCAGTTTTAATTGGACCACAACATTCACCATTGCCCATTGGTCATACCATTGAGTTTGTAGTTATAAGAGTACATCCAATGGTAAAGTTCTATAGGAGCAACCGTGATCGGCTGGCCCGAGCTTCACCCAAAAAACAGGGTATTTTGTACAGGTGGTGCTAGTGTCGCCACCAGACTAGTACCGGCAACACTAGCACCACCTGGACAAAACACCATGTTTTTTGGGTGAAGCTCCAACTGTCAGATTTATAGAGCCTCCCATAAGAATGTGCCAACTTTTTAACGTAGTTATTATAAAGTCAATGGTTATACCAGACTACCTAATCAATGGTTGTACCACGATGTAGTGACACCAACCTATTTTATCATAATATAAAGGAGGTGCTCCAACAACCATACTAATACCATGGAAGGCATTTGTGGTTTCTTGCGGTCAGTTTTCAGAGCCAAATGTCCCGATTGCCTATCGCAATTTAGCAGATTCCCTTGTGAACTAGATGTAGATAAGAGTGGCTACAGTAGGCCTGCCAGTGGCATTGTTCAACTCACAAAATCTATAATTTTTGTAAAAAAAAAAAAATGCAACTACCGGTTCCAACATTGAAATTCTTTAAAAAAATTCATTAAACCTTCATCTCATCATCCCATTAATCATTCATCCGACACCAATAGATCTTAGTTATCATTATAGTGTGTCGTTAAATTATATATATATATATATATATATATATATATATATATATATATATATATATATATATATATATATATATATATATATATATATATATATATATATATATATATATATATATATATATATATATATATATATATATATATATATATATATATATATATATATATATATATATATATATATATATATATATATATATATATATATATATATATATATATATATATATATATATATATATATATATATATATATATATATATATATATATATATATATATATATATATATATATATATATATATATATATATATATATATATATATATATATATATATATATATATATATATATATATATATATATATATATATATATATATATATATATATATATATATATATATATATATATATATATATATATATATATATATATATATATATATATATATATATATATATATATATATATATATATATATATATATATATATATATATATATATATATATATATATATATATATATATATATATATATATATATATATATATATATATATATATATATATATATATATATATATATATATATATGTGTTGACGGAGATTCTCGTGGCCGATGGTACATGGTAATATAATTTCTACGGTTGTGCCACGTCTTGTAGATGACGGAGATCGACGTTTCGAAGGAATTTCATCCTTCATCTTCAGGTGTCTTGTCGGTTCGATTGCTGATGTTCGTCCCGACAAGACACCTGAAGATGAAGGATGAAATTCCTTCGAAACGTCGATCTCCGTCATCTACAAGACGTGGCACAACCGTAGAAATTATATTACCATATATATATATATATATATATATATATATATATATATATATATATATATATATATATATATATATATATATATATATATATATATATATATATATATATATATATATATATATATATATATATATATATATATATATATAGCCTATATATATATATATATATATATATATATATATATATATATATATATATATATATATATATATATATATATATATATATATATATATATATATATATATATATATATATTTTCTTTCTGGGATATTATAGTTGTCGAAAAAGATACGCCTCGACCGGGATTCGAGCCCGGGACCTTCTGCTTGCCGGGCAGGTGCTCTACCACTAAGCTACCGAGGTATTACTCCTTCGACATAACTATACTTGGAGTCACGATACTTCAAGGGTATACTTTCAAGCCCTATAGGGGCTTGGATTCACCCAAGGTGTAACGATTATACGCTACCACAGACCCTTGTGACTCTACTTTACCTTCACCTAGAGGCATGAGGAATAATGTGATAATTAAACTTCTTGGATACAATCCAATATTGAGATATTTGGGATATTATATAGTTATGTCGAAAAAGATACGCCTCAACCGGGATTCGAGCCCAGGACCTTTTGCTTGCAGGGCAGGTGCTCTACCACTAAGCTACCGAGGTATTACTCGGTCAAGGCGTATCTTTTTAGACATAACTATAATATCCCAAATATCTCGATATATATATACCGTATATAAATATATATATATATATATATATATATATATATTATATACATATATAATTCTACTGAGCCGTGTTTAGTATTGTTGAGTATTGTTTTAAAATGTAGTTAAATATAAAAGCGATAGAACTTTGCGCTACAGGCAATCGGGAAACTGGAATCGAGAACTGACCCCGGAAATGTTTCATTTTGAACACCCGAGTTGGGTCACCTTCTTTATATTATGATAAAATAGGTTGGTATCACAACAAAATGTTTATACTGATAAAATAAGTATTAAATAGCGTATGCTTACCAATATTAATTGTGGCTTGTCTACTAATGACTTCTGGTGATAATGCTGTCAGCTTTGTAACATCCTAAAAACAGTACAATTAAATTAAATTAGAATTTAATTAATTCAAGAATTAAATCTGATGCAATCAGGGAGAGAAGGGGAGTGTACTCCTCAATTGGGTCTATTCAATGTCATGATCATGGCATAAAGTTAAAAATGCAGCTAGGTCTAAAACGAATACTGGTATTATCACTAATTAGAACTTCTTGCATAATAGGGCCTAGGCCCTGCAGCTTCGAGAATCATCAACTCAATGGCCTAGCCTAGGCCTGTGGCTTGGACCGAGGGATATGCAACAGTGTGGGCATTAGCAGCAATTTAGTCTGTGATTTTACGCACATCATTCAATCTCTAGGCCTATTCAAGTAGGAGTAGAAGTGAATGTATGCTATTTTACATAGTTCATCAAATATGTTCTAAACCTAGCTGCAAGGAACACAGGGCTAGGACCTAGCCTAGGCAAATATTCTAATGTGCAGATACACACCAGGCTACAGTGAAAATAGGGCCCAGCATATAAATCTTACAAGCTAGGTCTAATGACACAAAAGCTATAATTCGACGACGTCGCGTAATTTACAGATCCAGACTATATAATGTATTTGTAAGTAGGCCTAGGCCTATGTGCATGGCCTCCAGCCACCCATACGGGCTTGCTAGGCCTACAACCTATGGATGGAGGTTGGGTCAGCCTGCGAGTGTGTACATGGGACTCAGTTGTCCTGCACATGGGTAAACTAGTAGCATACAAAAACGAAAATATTAAACTTCAATACTCAAGCAATAGACAGGCTAAATAACTTACTAGTTTTGATAAGTCTTGCTTGGATAAATTAGGTTGACCTGTGGTGACACCGCCTACAGTTTGAGACGCCATATTGTTAACGAAAGATTACGGAATGCCGAAGCGACGGAAGCGCGAAAACGACGGTTAGCATAGACTAAAACAGAAACTTCGTAGATGTACAAAGGAAACTATTCAAAATATTTTTGGAGTATATTTATTATGTTCGAGTTAAAATGATATATACATTTTCATCGAAATGGAGAAAATAGAATAAGATTGATCTGTGTACTCTGACTATCATATTTAGTAGTCTCTTTATGTAATTCTTGGTATTTTTCAAATCGTACTGTACAGGATTTCTATTCTAGTGATGTATCAACGTAAATGTGGGTCCCTCGCGATGGTTCTAAATTCTAATATCTTACACTGACATGAAAACTAGCTTTTCCAGATTTTCCATGTTCATTTCTCCACTGTTCTCGCCGCCTACAGATTGAAAGAATTCATCAAAGCTTTTAATGCAAGATAATTAAAACTCCAAATATTATCTTCTGATTTATAAGATATATATCTTTTTAATCATTTGGCCGGCAGATCACATTGGCGCGAGCTGTTCAAAAGTTTTAAATGTCCAGATAGAAGTAATTTATAAGATACAATTAATATGCACTAAACTCTACATATGGAGGAACAAAAGTATCACCATTGAATAATAGGCCTTCAAGCTAAATCCATCAGTGTACGTTTGTAAAATGGCGACTTGGAACCGACTTTTGACTTCCCGCGCTTTGAAACGAGGAAAACGCTACAAGCTCTACAGCTTGTCGACGAATATTTAATTAGAAAAACGCAGCATATATTTTGTAAGATGAGTGAGGTATTGCATGAAAAATGAATCGAAAGCTCTACAGTCACCTTGATTTGGAAACTATCAAGTTTAGTCATTCACTGCCTTTGTTAATTAGCTCCAACTGATTCCACCTGTTCGACATTTTAATATTTTGTGTCAATTCAATTGATTTTAAAACTCGACGTTTAAAAATTAGATAACAAAATGTAGGCTTATGTAACACATTTATCTTCTTAAATCCAACTGAACAAATTTGTTTCAAACTTACCAACACAATACAGTGAAACAATATCAACATTTACTTGTTTATTTATTTATTCATTAATGGTTTTTGGGTACATCATTTGAGTGTATAGGAACTTATCAAACCAGGTCATACAACATACAAAATTCGTGAAAAACAAAGCATAGTTTTTTTTTTAATAACATCGAAACTTGATACAAAATCATTGTTCCCCAATTAAGGCTATGGATCATGGATGAGAGATAGGATCGTTTGGACGGGGCACCACAAGAGTGATCTTACCACCCCATTTTGATTATTTAAAACTAATGATCTTCAACACCAGGACTGCTCTGTCTGTGACCATAATTTTTGGCCGTAGATAAAAGTATTTTAGTATAAACACACGAATGTTGATATCTTCCACTTTGAACTAAGTCTCTTGGGCAATGATCACTTCTTTCCCTTGACAGCAGATGTAAAATTGATCATTATACAAAATGCACAAATTAAATTAGTGATAGGCCTAATTATAATGATGCCTATCGCTCTATTAATTAATGGTTATGGCCAATTAGTACTTCATACAAGCATTTGCCTCGAGGACTGTGGGAAACCACGAAAAACCAAGTCAGGATGGAAAACATAAAACATAGTAAAATATATAGAGTTTCAACATTTTAACCACAACCTCCTAGGTTCAACACAACTAAACAAATAGAGGAGGTTGTGATTTTAACAATTTAATTCAAACAATTTAAGGAGGGATAACATTCTACAGGTAATATTCTAGGTAACATTCTATGAGATTACCATTTTAATAAGATTCGAAAATAAAACGATGCCATTCTTATTTCTTACGGTGCAAAACTTTCAAAGCAAATCTAGAAAATAGTATGTTGGATCGATTTTGCTCCAGAACAATATGGTTCTATTCTGGTAGGCCTTCGACACCAATGTCTAGATTCCAGAAAAGTTCCAGGTCAATCGCCTATAGATACTTACAAATAATAATAATATTTACATTTGGAGAGAAATGTGGAGGAATCAGATTTAGTTCCCTTGATTCACTCACTTATATTTTGTAGCCACGTATTTTCAAAACAATCCCTCTCTCTTCACCTGTGGCTCAGTATAAACAAGCTCCGAAAACCCTGACGTGTGTTTTCACTTTTCAATAACAATAATTGGCAGCATTCTTTTTTTTTAATATCTTGAAAAGACACTGCCGATTCACCATCCCGAATACTTTTTTTTTTACCCCTTTTTATGACTTTTCAAAACGTGAATGAAAAACTTGTCTTCAAGATTTTGTGGAAAGATAATCTTTGGTGAAATATTGAAGGACATGTTTTTTAAATTATGGCTTATATACAAAATCTACATTTTTACTCTTTTAAGCAAAATAATGATCTTAGTCCTACTTATTATTCTTTGTGAAGGTGGTACCACATACTGTTGCGTGGCCCTTTACTTGTGGCCAAAAAGGTGTTCTTCTGCCAAAATACATTGCATGTGATATTGCCCTTTTGCATATGTCTTGTCTCGTATTGCCTACCCCCCCCCCCCCCCCCCCCCTTCCTCCAGCCATTACATGCTTACCCAACACGCAGACATTACACGCTGAACCACCCTTCCCCCTGCCTCGAGCTGATGGCTGGGGTGGAGAAGGGATCGTTTTAGCACACCTGTTGGAGTCAAGTGGGATATTGCTGTGTATAGGCAATTGCATCACAGTCGGTACAAACTTGTTGGTCCTTGTTCCAGTCCTTGTTGGTATTTTAATATCTGTCTGGACAACAATGGTTGAAATTATTATTTATTATCTTCTTTTAAAATGTTACTAAAAAATGGATAATTGTAAAAATTGTACTAAAAATGTGAATGACAAATTATTCTATAGGTATAATGTTATAATGTAGGCCTATGTCTATACTCTATAAGATGTCTAGCTGAGTTGGAAAACAACAAAATTGAATAATCGTTGGATAAAATTATATAAAATTGAAATAATTGTTGATAACTGAATATTGAAACTTGACATTATTAAAAAAAAAATAGCCTTTCCTCAAATAAATGAATCTGTCAAAAGCTCAGAGTGGGAGTCGAAATATTGTAAGAAAATTAATATTTCTAGCCTACTAATTATCAACAATTTAATGTTCATTATCGCTGAATTAAAAATAATGGTAAAATATATTTTTCATTCATATTCATTTTCATAGTTTCACACAATAGAGCGTGCAAGAGCGAGAAAGACGAGAGAGAGAGAGAGAGAGAGAGAGAGAGAGAGAGAGAGAGAGAGAGAGAAAACGAAGACTGGTAAGAAGGAGGTAACCAATAACAGTTGTCTACAGGTGTGGTGTTAGCACTGCCATTGCCATGTCTGCCGTGTTTGCTATTGTCTCATAACCTATGGGCGCTTGCTGCTGTGAATGATCTATCAGAATCCTTCGTTTTACTAGAGCATGATCGCCGTTCTATTGCTACCAAGTGAGTAAACAACATCAAATACACATATTACCTAGTTACAATCAACAAAAAAGCGACTTCAACTGTCCGGCTAACGGTGGTTGGGCCTCCCAAGTAACACTATTGCAGAACAACGACCGACTGAAGGCTGTTTATATAAACCTAGTGACATCCGGAATATTCTAAATTTTCATCGTATATTATCACAATTCAATATTTAATATTATAAATTATTAAATATATATATGTTTTAAGCCTTTTGTTTGTCGTTTTATTGAATGGAATGGGGCGATAGGGCGATACGTGTAAGTGTAGTTTTGTCTATTCCTGTGTTAGGCTGCATTGGGAAGCTGACACGGGTATTATGTGAAAGTGACGTCAGTAATTCTGTGATTAGAATAAGTCGTAACTTATTAGCATTGTGCAAGTGTCAAAGATATACCTTAGTGAATTAATTGGTTTCATAGGCTTTAGTTGTGTTTTTTTTTATCGAGCTTGGAAGTGGGTCGTTTTTTGTTTATCGAGGTAGAAATAAATATCAAGTGACGTTTCTGTAGCTTTTATAAATCCAGGTCTAGACGTAAGAGGTGTAACTACTTTTCTAAGACCACAATTGTCGCCTGGGGGCGAAGAACAGAAATACATTCTTTTTTATATTATTTGAAAATTTTTAGTATTATTTGTTGATATTTATATTTAGCTTCTGCCTCGAAAACGTGCCTTCTCATTATTTTATAGTTGGGATTTTTTAATGGAATTAATGAAGGTGTGCCCTATCAGTAATTGGAAGAAATAATGTTTTCACTTGAAATTAGATGCTTTAATTTGTGTAAGACCTTTTCTGTATGAAGGTACATTTATATTATAGCACTGATAACAGGCTTACATTGTTGTTAATTTTTTTTTTTACGCTACCGGTACTAAAAATTGTTTGTTTTCAAAATAAATGTACGGGCATTAGGTGAATAAAAGGGCCATAGAAATGTTTTCATTTGTCAATGTCTGGTTTACAATCGAAAGAGCGAGGTTCGGTCTGGCGACCGCTCTTCCACCTAACCTAGTCCTCAAACTGACACATATAGGCCTAACACAAACTGTCAATCCTGACATTAAATCAAATTAGAGATAAATCGTAATAGTTATATAATCTAGGACTCGGTATAGTCCAGTTAGCCTCTATCTTTACCTTTGTGTGAACAAATAGCATGGTTTAACCATGGTGATAAGAACTGCAAACTGCCAGTTGTGATAGTAATTCCGACACTGGATAGTATAAAATATATTCAATAGGCCTACTATAGAACGAAATCTGAAAAAATCTGAAAAATCTGAAAAACGAAAATAGGCCTGCTAGTTTGGCTCAGGTCGTCTTAATAGTTGAATAATCGATAATTGATCTATTAATAAATTGAAATGATTAGTTGATGGACCATTAATAGAATAATGATTGAAATGACTGATAGTAATAAAATAAAATGTAATGCTGTGATGGTGAGATCAGTTACGTATTTCGTCACGATATTTATCAATATCAGGGCCTAGGGATACCAATGTTCCGAGACAGTTTCTATCAACAAAAGTTTGTATGAATGAATTGTAATAATTTGTATCAATAATGTTCTTAAATAGGTCTCTTCGCCGCGATTTTTCGAAACTATTTCCCACGCCACAAGTTTTACGGTCGATCATTCAAAATATCGGCTACAAATTGAGCAATGAGAACAAAATATAGGCCAACCTGTGGTTAAAAGTGCTATCAAATAAATGTGTCACTTTCTGTTCTACTTCACGAAGGTGTTAGTTTCATGTCATACTGAGCATGTGTACAAGTTCTCAAGTTGAACTGTGTACAAGTTGAGTCATCAGTTCAATGGTGTTAATTAATTAGCTGAGCGTAGCGGAAACTGCCATTTCATTTATCGAAAAAACGGGGTTCGTTTTTTTCTTGCAATTTTTTACGCGGAATCCTGAATATGGCCTACAGGTTAGAAAAAGTAATTAACCGATGTGAAACTTTTTTGCACATTGGTATCATACCACAAAAGGTTGGGATTATGTTTCCCCAAAATGGGTTCGACGGTTTTTTCGGAAAAAAATAGGAAAGTTTGGAAAATCCTCATAACAATAACCTGCTGGAGAGAGAATATTTGCAAAACGAAAATTCACTTCACACTACATTTCATTAACATTTGTACTGAATATAATACAACTATCATACCTATTTTCAGTAATTTAAACAATAATCGGATACGAATGACGAAAAAATACATTAATAGCATGTAGGCCTACAGTAGCCTACATGCATTTTATTGAATATCAGGCTCAAAACTCCAGTCCAGTCCAGTAGGAGAAACTTTTGAAGTAATCCAAGGTCTGTAGAATGTAGATGTAGAGTGTGCTGACAAGAATATATTTAATTTTAGATTTTCATTCACACTTGTAATTTTATCTTTGGTACAAGAAAAAACTACGCATATGCTGTGTTTTCCTAGTAAAGGTTGACTAGCAAGTAACAACAAAATAACAAATGTGTAGGCCTATACATCTCAATCAGGTTCAGCAACTGTTGAAAATGAAAAGTTGAGGACAAACAAACTAATGCCAAATCAACTACGTAAGCTGTGATTGGGGCACACTGTTTTATGAGCATTTTTGTCTACTTATGATAGCAATGTGTGACCATAGATTCAGGACTCGAAGGTGTAAAATAACTTAAAAGAAGCCCATACTTGGGAAATCGCATGTTTATGGTTACAATTAGCAACTAGAAAAGTTGAGCTACTGAAATCAAAATTAACTAGGAAAACGCCATATATGCGTTGTTAGACGAGCGGATAGTAATAATATGTCGACTTTTTTGCCAAACTTTTGCCTACATTCGCCAATTGGGTGACATCCAAGCTAGAAATGGGAAAAAACTGCTTCGAGTGGTACCAATTTAGCACATTTTATGGTTTTTCTTCGAAATGGCTCACCCGATCAAGCTAAAAGTTTTCAGAAATGTGTATCATAATGTAACTCAACTTCACGTAAAATTTCATTTTTTTTAAATAAAAATATTTTCTTTTTTTCCAACGTGTTATTCTAAATCTAATGGGTATTTTTGAAATTTCTAAAATTCATAAAAAAAGCCATCATCCGATAATGCCACAAAACTATACAGATCTAAGTTAGATGAGGAACCATAACGAAAAAAAGCTTGAAGTTGATAGCTGTAGCCGTTTGACCTGTGGAGAACCGACAAAAAAACATAAAAAAACAAAAAAAAAAACATAACGATCACCAATTTTTTCCAGTATGTAAAATTGAATCTTCGCTAAAGCTGATCTAAAAAATACCCGTTGTGATCCACTTTGTTACGATAATTTGTGACATCTCTGGAAAGCAGCTGGTATTTGTTGGTCTACCATAGCAACTAGAAGAGCTGGGAGTAAACAAAGTACAAACTAATACTGAAATTGTGATTGGAGAACACAATTTGAGCGACTTGTAGTCGACTATCTACAACAATGTGTGATATATCACTTGAAAGAAGCATATAGCCATGCTTTCAAGTACTTTTCATCTTTCAGAATGAAAATAATTATGAGAAATAATATATAGGGCCCACCCCAAGTGACTTTCAATATAGACCTAATTAAAATGCCAAATTCTTCTTCTTAGACATGTTCTATCACCAACACACGAATAAAATATAGCAATCAGATTTTGACCGAAATGTTCATAGTATCAAGTCACAAATCATTATCATATTATAACAACAAATTTTGGTGAAGATATTTCTAATTCAAAGTAATAATTTGCTTTTCAAATGTCATCTTGACCCCACATTTTTGAATGTTCAAATTTCTTCGACTGCCATCTTATTGAAAATATTGAAAAATACTTGCAATTATAAAACCAAATCTAGTATGTTTTTAAGTTAAGCCTAAACATTCTACCATTTCATGTGTGGTTATATCATTGATTTTGTAAGGTTACAAATTCAATGGTTATATCAGACTTTATCAGTGACAGAAAGTAAACACATGACAACATTAAAAATAGTCTGTAATTTATCATCCTTCCAACCTTTGAGCATGGCCTAACAATGGTTGTAGCATGGATTTATAACTTAGAATAGAACACCATGATTGTAGTATCATGGTAGTAGGCCTATCAACTATCAATGTTTTGACATTGATAGAAATAGAAATAGCATAGAAATAGCATTGCATAGAAATAGAACTATAGCTTGTAGACATCCATGCTGCAATCAAGCTCTTGATATGGTTGCCATGGTTATCATAACAGATGTCAGATAGCATCACCACCTGTGTAGACCATATAGCACAATAAATAGTGGACTTGTTAGATGAGTGCAGCAGAGACTTACATTTCACTTCAAAATGAATAACCACGGTGTTTTTATCTGTGTTTCTTGACTGAGTAACGAAGCGACTTGAAACTTTTTTCTGGCCAAAAGTGTCATACCAGAACAGATAACGTTTTTGAGCGAAATTGGTCTGAGAATTTTTGGGGGGAATGTTTCTGAAAAATCCCTATAAGAATAACATTGGTTCAAATTTCCAATCATCAATTTAAAAAAAAAATTAAATCGGAATTTAATCCGATTAAAATAAAAGTTTCACAGAATGTTCATATTGTTTTAATACATGTGTTTATCAAGTTTGAGGACATTTTGTTCTGCTGTTTTCAAGAGAATAAATGTATCAAATTGGAAAATATTGAGTTTAAAAATCAATCGGAGATGTTCAACGATTAAAATGAATGCAACAGATAGAATCAATTAGAGCTGCTTTATGAAGACAGTGAGTGACTTATAGTGATTAATTGTTTTAAAATCAATGTGTGTAGAGCTTTCAATGTACTACCTTTCAACATAGGCTTATATGCTGCTTTTTCCTATCAGGCCTATTTCTTTGACAATAACATATATTCTAGTAACAACTTTAATAACAATTTCACAATTATTGAAATAATGTTTATACTTGCTGTTAGGCCTGGTATTACTAAGTCTAGTTAGCCTTTTCTGAGAGTTGGAGTAAACAAACAGCAGTGGTAACATGGTGATAATAATTTTAAATTGCCAGTTAGAGCTACTCCCACGTAGGTAATTCCGGCTCTGAAAAAAATGAAGAAAAAGTGTTTTGTGGCGAATGCTACACGGAAAATACATCTCTCATTCTCAGCTATTCTCAGGAGATGTTCAGCAGAAAAGCAAATAAAAAGCAAATAAAAAATGGTTCAATTTTTTTCTCTCATAAAATTAAAAATATGTCAAAAATAAATACCGGTAAGTCAATGTACGAATATGTGAAAGGACCGGAGGAAATTATTGATAATAAAATATTCTAATTTAATTCTAATAAAGTACCGGTAATTGTAATTTCCAGGTGCAAGTGCAGCTTCTTAACAATGAATAGTGCGGTCTGGCTGTTTGTGTCGATCGTCGCGCTGGTCTGTGCGGCGGCCGACGCCAAATCGTGCGGCCCAGGATTCAAGGGCAAGTGTTCGTGCGGAATCGTCAGGTATAATTACGATGATAAGGATCAGTACGTTGTCAACTGCACGGATACCAACTTCAATGATACTTCCGTTCTCGAACATCTACCTCTGGAGACTCAGGTAGGCCTACTTTGTTTGTATCTCTGCTTTGATTCTCTGCGCTCAAAACACAAGCTCATTTTTATTCCCAAATAACTATATCCATCTATTAATCTATTGACAGGACACAACCAACTCCTTCCCACTATCCAAAAACACCTTATAAAATAACGTGTCATCTTATCATCCCACCATCTCATATATCATTCATCAATCCCAGTAGATCGTAGTCATCTGTACAGTGCGTCGTTAAACCCAAAATATAAATAAAAAATAATAACTGTATTTATTGCCAGGTTCTGATCTTCACCGGGAACAACATCCGCGACCTGCCGTGGAACGTGTTCGGCACGCTCAACAACTACACGCATCTCCGCGTAGTGGACATGTCCAACAACAAGATACGCGAGATCAAGGGCAAGACCTATCACCACGTTGCCAACGTGGAACGTCTGATCCTGAACAACAACGACCTTTCCATCTCGTCTTCCGACGGCACCACTCATTCTCATCACCATCCACGAATCTTCTCAAACTTTGTCAGCCTCATGGAGCTCCACTTGACGGACGCTTTCGCCGACAATACGCCCGAAGAATTGGCAACCGATTTACACGACATATTCGTCAATAGTAACTTGACCCGATTGATCAAATTACATCTGGAACAGAACGAAATAAGCGGTTTCGAAGACCGTCGTGTCTTTTGCGACCTTCCGAACTTGATGGACCTCCACCTAGGAGATAATCTACTCGAAGATATAGCTTTCGAGGTTAAATGTCTCAAACATCTGAGATTTTTAGATTTAGAAAGGAATCGAATATCGGCACTAACCGACAACGCTCTCAAGACTTTGGATTCTTTCCCCGCACGGAATCAGACATTGGTCATCGACTTGATGGGCAATCCGTTCTCTTGCGACTGCGCGATAAGAGATCTGTACGACTGGCTCCAGGTGACGTCGGTGGAGGTTCGCAACAAAGATTCGCTGCGCTGCCATCGAGGACTTCCCGAGCAGAATGGCGGCGAATCAGTCGTCAATCTCCGCAAGATTCAGTGCCGACCTCAGCTGAAGATCATTTCCCCCGATTCCAGTTCGTCGCACGAGAGCACTACTATCGTGTTGGCAGTTCTACTCGTGATTTTAGTCGCGTTGTTGGTGGGAGTGCTATATACAATTCGTGCGCAAATACAGAGACATTTTACGCCGCTGTTAAACACCGTATCGCAGAAAGTGCAATACACGTCGATTGGCAAAACAGAAGAGCAAGAAATGGAGGTTTAAATTAAAAAATCAACTGACTGACTAATATATTAATATTTAATACGTACTGGCATCGAGTTGAAAATGAACTTATGATTTAAACATTCCGTGTTGATGCAATATGTAACAGAAATATACATAAATATATATCTATATATATCTATATATCTATATATATATATATATATATATATATATATATATATATATATATATATATATATATATATATATATATATATATATATATATATATATATATATATATATATATATATATATATATATATATATATATATATATATATATATATATATATATATATATATATATATATATATATATATATATATATATATATATATATATATATATATATATATATATATATATATATATATATATATATATATATATATATATATATATATATATATATATATATATATATATATATATATTATATATATATATATATATATATATATATATATATATATATATATATATATATATATATATATATATATATATATATATATATATATATATATATATATATATATATATATATATATATATATATATATTATATATATATATATATATATATATATATATATATATATATATATATATATATATATATATATATATATATATATATATATATATATATATATATATATATATATATATATATATATATATATATATATATATATATATATATATATATATATATATATATATATATATATATATATATATATATATATATATATATATATATATATATATATATATATATATATATATATGTATATATATATATATTTTGATTTATGTAAGCTTTCACAAATATTGTTCTGATGAATTCATATTTTTTGGATTGTTAAATTGGTAATTAAATATTTTACATACAAGTACAATCCGAAAACTATGAATTTATCAAAATATGTATATATATATAGGCCTATCTGCCTATATATATATATATATATATTCATATATATATAAATATACATATATATATATATATATATATATATATATATATATATATATATATATATATATATTTATATATATATATATGTATATATATATATATATATATATATATATATATATATATATATATATATATATATTTATATATATATATATATATATATATATATATATATATATATATATATATATGTATATATATATATAAATATATATATATATATATATATATATATATATATATATTTATATATATATATATATATATATATATATATATATATATATATATATATATATATATATATATATATATATATATATATATATATGTATATATATAATATATATATATATATATATATGTATATTTATATATGATATATATAAATATATATATATATATATATGTATATTCATATATGATATATATAAATATATATATATATATATATATATATATATATATATATATTTATAGTGAAGTGTAGGCCAATGTACGCTGCCATTTCCAACTTTTTATATATCTTTAATACATCCATCTACGTATAATAATGTATAATGACTACTCAGAGTAGACTTGAATTATAGACAAGCTATGTTGAGAGATTATATGGCCTTGTGATTTTGGAGAAAAATTGTAGAAATCAAAGACTTTGTTACGGACTTTGAAAATATTTTAAGCATACAATCTTTCGAGATTGTTTTCAACGTTATACAGTTTTTAGAGATTGTTTTCAACGTTAGCTTTGCTGGTTAGTCAATTTTGCTTTATCAATATCATCGTTCACCGTTACCCTTTTTTGTGAACGATGCGACTATTATTGATTATAGAATTTTAATATCAGGACTGATTCCTGAATTTCACTAACAATGCTTTATGAAGAATCTCACAAAACACAGCAGATTAGAATCTTTAAAATTATATATAAAATGAACATAAGGACTTTTGATCTAATATAAAATGAAAATAAAAACAATGTAATCAAATAATACAATAAACAGAATGTATGGATTTGTAATATGTGTTTTTCTTTGTTGAAATCAAACTTGAATGTAGTTTAAAAATATCAACTTCATCAACAGATGGGTGGTTGATGGTATGAATACGTACGGTAGGTATAAGAGAGGCCCAATTCCATGTGGGACTCGAATCCAACGTACCTGACTTTGGTTACTCAACGTTTGGAACCCACCCTTCTGCTGACAAGATATAAGGCTTATCCCTAATACAACACGGCACTGATATTACCATGTAACACCAACGCCCATTATGTATGGTGATCCATGAAATCCAGATTGTCTATTAAGCAAACACACCATCTAGAGCCATTTAGAAATCAAAATTATTGCCATTGTCACTGCCCCCTCAACTGGCAAATTAGATCTGGCGACCAGTCCAGGTAGTACAGTTTATTTGCCACTTGTCTCTCATTGTACCAAAATTGAAGGTTTCTATTGGCTGATTGTTATTTTGACATGAAAGGCAGTGGGAAACTTGAGTTTGTTGATTCTTGTGGAACCTATCTCTTAGTACTTTGGGCTTTTGGAAACTGAAAGACTTTTTTATCTATAGTAGAAAATTACTATCACAGACAGCCAGCCCTGCTGTCAAAGTTGATGATTTTGTATTTGAAATAGTCCAGAGAAAATTATTAGTCTGGTGACAAGACCATCTCAAAGTCTTGAAACAACTAAGAGGTGCCACTTCTAAATGGTCTTATTAATTCATATTTTGCCTTGATTGGGAAACAATGATTAAAATTATTGAAGATTCCAACGTAGATCAAAAAATAAAAATAAAGCGAGACACTTAACTGTGTATTTCTACTGGCAAGTTCATCAACAATAATATTATGTAAACCAAATTATAACATTATGACCATACCTACAAATGATCTAGTTTATCTAATAATTTCAATTGTTTGTCATAGTGACATTTGAATGAAGAAAAAAATTGATGGTTATTTTTCATGCAATGAAATTGTCAAGCCTTGGTTAGTTACTACGGTATTCAGAAATTATCGCGAATAATTGTTTCTTCTGCTACAAGTCTTCTATTCTACAACAGATTTCTATTTCTTTCCTCGAGTGAATATCAATGGCACTCCTCAAGATGTATTGAGGGTTGCGTTGGTTTGTCGGTCTCTCATGGTGGCTGAACTCCCCATTTCACCATTGTTGAACATAAGTACCAATTTACCGTTCAAATCTCTGAACCTACCCATCGTGAATCATCTAGTAGTGATACAAGAAACTAACTTTCTTCACAAATACAATCATCAGAATTATGTTTACATTTGCTCAGCTGTCTGCTAGCTAATCAGTCTCTTGAAGTAGAAAACAGAGATAGTGAGGTTGAATTATGCATTATCAAAATTGTGAAGTGATTCATAATGAGTTAATAATGAAAGTTTCATTGCAAGTAAGTCACATCCAGATGATTGATATATGTGATCTAAATCGTGTGAGAGTCCGCATGCTCCAAACGAATAAGTATTACTATATAGTATTTTTGATTGCACTATACCTCAAGCTTGATTCACAATGCAAATTAATGATTAGTGATTAATGATTAACTAAAGTTGGCAGATACGGAATCAGTGTCGACATTCACATTGTGTTTAATATTAGTGACTGACCTTGAAAGTTAACTAACTTTCAACTTTAGTATTAATCATTAGTTTCAATCATTAGTCCGACCAATCAGAAGTCGTGAATTCGAAACGACAAGAAGTCAATGCAAAAGGAAGCTATCCCGCTTGATGAAGCGCTCGTTTACAGCCTTCTAACATGTAGATTTCAATTTAAATCCGCCATCTTAAGACAGCTACGTCTCATGAAAATTAATTCTTATGTCAAGCCTATGTGAATGCTCAGTTTCTTAATGTTAGTATTTAGTATTAGTCACTAATCATTAGTTTGCATTGTGAATCCAGCTTTAGTAAATATCCTCTTATATAAGCCTAGTGTATTTGTTTATTTCCACGCCATCTTAGATGGTAGTATGCACTGTATCTTAGATGGAAATATTTTAGGAATATAGAAGGCATAGATGCATAGTTTCATATTGTACACTAGGTAGAGCAGCAATTGGTAGGTTCAAGGTTGTTTCATGGGAAAAAGAGTCCAATTGCACGGTTTTGGAAAAACATTTTTGTAGCGGTGAATAATGAACTGACAGGAAATATAAATAGGAGGTGTCCAAGAGAATTAAACAAGCTTTCCATAATAAAGTGTCTGAATTTTTTAAAATCATTTTTGATAGAGCTATGCTCAGATTAAACTGATAGAAATCACTATTCTAAGCGAAAATATGAAAAAATTTCGACCCAAAAAAATGATTTTTCGTGTGTACATCGATAACTATATGGCCAACGTCACCTGGTACTTGGAAAAATTCCAACTCATTCGGAACACTTTGAAAATTAAATTGATTGGGAAGTATTTTTAATCAGTTGGTAGCGTAATGCTGCGGACTTTTGTTGAGCTACCCTGTTAGAGAAAGATAGAGATAGAGAATGTCTTGTCACTCAAGTTGCAGTTCCAGGTAGACTGAATATGCAGAGGCTCGCGCCTGAGGCTAACAACAAGGCATTGTTATTTTCAAAGACAACTTCCTGTGTGTGGTGTGTTGATTCTCGATTCTCTTCTCAATTCTCGGTTCTAGCTCTCCCGTTGTTTGACTTGCTTTTTATTATTCAATTTTAATTGTTTTTCAACAAAATTCAAATAGCTGAGTTCTTGTATGAAACATTTGATAAATTAAATTGAGTGTATATTGCAATCATCATTTTACATTCGTTCAAAATTCGAGCTCTTGATCTTATCAATGATGTCAGTATATATGTATTTTTTTCATTTTTCAAAAATTAAATGTTAGGTAATTTCGATGAGGGTTGTTAGAGATAAATTTTGGAATCAGTCGTACAATATTATAATGTATTCATTTTTTCATCACCTGAACTTGAATCTCGAAAATGTTATCATTTATATCATGGTCACTATACTGTTGTCATGATTATTACTGGGGATGACATCGATTCTCAGAATCGGAAATCGATTCTCTATGCTCCAGAATCGATTAAAAATCGATTTTGAAAAAAAAAGTTGAAATTTTTTTTTTTCTAATTTAAAAAAAAAAATTTAAAAAAAGTTCATTCTCAAAAAGTAGTGTAATTTGAAACTTTTTTTTTCAACCTTCCCAAGGCGTTCACGTGAAAAATAGCTGCTATAGACTTCTTTGAACTGAACTGTACTATTTGTGTATTTCCGTCAACGTTCGGCTGTCAGACGTAACCGAAGGGATAGCTTTTGTCCAGATAGTAATATCTCAACAATACAGAATAATATAGACAACGAAATGAGCACCTATTATGACGTAAAGAAGTACAGCACTGAACCGAAATTTTTTTTTCTTTTGAAAAATCGATTTTTTGATTTGAGAATTGTTTTACATCAGAATCGATTTGTATTTTGTATTTGTATTTGTATTTATTAGCTGTTGTTTACAAAGTACATTGTGTTAACATTGTCAATAAAAATTAGGTATAAGACCAGAAGGTACAGGAATAATGTGAATAATTGATAATATATTTAAATAAAATAAAAGTAATCTTAATAAATCTTGGAAGTTAAAGATCAATGATAATTCAGAAAGTCTTCTATACTGTAGAATGAATGGCTTAACAATAGTTTCTTGAGGGCAGACTTGAATATGTTTCGCTCTGTGATTGTCTTGATCTCTGGAGGGAGGTTGTTATAGAGCCTACGACCCGAATGGTGAACTCCTTGTAGCGTACATTTCAGTCGTCCGTACTCACGACTCAGGTTGGACGCTCCCCTCGTACCATGATCATGATGGGAGGTTCCGTCTTTGAAGCGCTTCAGGTTGTCCCTCGTGAATAGGCATACATTGAATATGTAAAGACTAGGTAGGGGAAGAATGCCGAGCTGTTTGAAACCGTCTTTACACGATGCATTGAAGCTTAAAGACAGCATTGTGCGTATAATTCGTTTCTGGGCACGAAAGGCTCTAATGCTGTCTGTCGTGACACCCCAGAATATGACACCGTATTGCAATATTGATTGCACATTTGCAAAGTACACGGTACGTAAGGTTGAGAAATTGCATTGCTTCACAAGCATCCTCATTATGTGTCGAGCTTTTGACAAGTTTGTGACAACGTTGTCAACATGCGGCCGCCAGGTCAACCCGTGATCGAGCACAATTCCAAGGAATTTCACACTTGTGGCTGTCTTGAGGTCCTTTGGGAGCGGAAGTGACTTCCCTTGGGGGGCAAATGTAATAACCAGTGATTTGTCTTGGTTTAATCGCAGTTTGTTAAGCCCAAACCAGACTCCAAAATCATCAAGGGTTGCAGTTAGATCCACTTGTAGATCTGCGGAGTTACTTGCTTCAACTGTAGCGCTGGAGTCGTCCGCGTATTGGATGACAAATCTAGCATCCGTGTCTACAGAGATGTTTGAAGCCAAGTCGTTGACTAGGATCGAAAAAAGGAGGGGCCCAAGAATCGAGCCTTGCGGCACTCCACAGTTGACTATCTGCCATGAAGATTTCTCTTGATGATTCATTTGCACACATTGCAATCTATCGGTGAGGTACGATTTTAACCAGGCGCCAGTGACGCCAGTCACTCCGTACCAGGCAAGCTTGTTCAATAGCAGGCCATGAGGCAGAAGGCCATGAGGCCAGATTCTTAATCGATTCTCGATTAATCGATGTTATCCCTAAATTTGTTACCAACATTATTGTGTCGTATCTTTAATAATTCACATGTTTTTCGTGAGAAAATGTCATTGTTGCATTCTCAATCTCAATGCTTAACCTAGTTAATTATAAAACTCCACATTTATTCTGCCTCATGATGCCCATCTGCTTGTGATATCATTGTAGATATTATTAGTTGAGCGAAGCGGAGACTCAATTACACCATACTCGAAAAAAAAAAAATGTTTGTTTTGTTCTTTTTTCGCGCTCCACAGGTAAAACGGAATTGCAAATTCGAATGAAACTTGGCATTAAGCTTGGATTAGTGCCCTCATCTAATTCGGCACTGTATAGTTTTGAGGCGCAATCGGTTGCACCACTTCTGAGAATACCCATTCAGTGTTCTAAGAAACACGTAAGAATAATCGAAGGAGAAAATTCGGAATAAATATTTCCTTTCAATGAATTCAAATTTTCACGGAACTTTTATTATATGATACACATCATTCCAACGTTTCACATAAATCGGATCAGCTGTTTGGATGTCAAAGCAGTATTACGTAATTTTTGCACAGCAATCAAACGGTCAAACCTGGTAACAAACCAATCAAATCTAAGCAACAGGTGTCACTAATCAATTTGTAATGATTAAAATGAGCAATGAGTAGAACAGGAAGGCAGGGACATGATTTTTTTGAACTCAAGGTGTATAGGTTTCCATTACATGGCATATAAATATGCCTATAGGCGCTCATTCGCCTATCGCTCATTCAACAACACATGTTGCGTTTTCCTAGTTTCGAAATATAAGTAATGGCCCACCCCACGTCATACAACTTTATTGCATTGCTATTTTTTTATATTTGTCACTCTATATCATTATTTTGTGTGAAGCATTTTTCAATGAATAAAATATGTACAATGAAATCTGAAATCTTGACCGAGTATGATTTGTTACGTTATGATCCTAATTCAGTTAAATATGCTCCTATTTTCATAAACAAAAAAGATTTGATATCACATCAACAATTCCGACGCGTTTGAATTACTCAATTATGCATCAAAAGAAAATGTTCCTTCATTTTTATTGGTCTATTGTGTTCTACTGAGCAGGTAGGTCTTCGATCCCTTCTGCATTGTTCGCGACAAGAGTCAATTGGGTCTGACGATCGGGCGATAAGTTCGGTATTGTCTGGCTTGTGGACCATCCCATTTGCAGCTCTCCTTCACGTTTTCACATGTATATTTCTGTGTGGAGCGACGACAAGCATGTCCTCTCTCTAGAAGGGTCGCAGCTCGAATGAGACGGACCACCCGAGAGTACTGTTATTATCAAATATGGCGGTTATGAATACCCCTTGAGGACAGTACTCATGAAATAGAACAAGATTGACAGCCGAGTGAAACCACTAGGAAAGCTCGATACATCTTGGGCACTTCTATGTGAATATTATCGGGTTATTTCTACGACAAACCATTTGACTTACGGAGAAGACAGAAGTGACTCTGTATTAGACACGGAATGCAGTGTTGATCTGGAAAATAAACATCGTTTCGGCTGGATACGAAATTTATAAGAAAACATGAACATTCTCTTTAAAACCACTTTAATGAAAATTACAGTTTACATAACCACAGTTAGTTTTGTATTGTTATAGTTTGATAGGTTTTCTAAATGGTTATACGTTCGATCTCAACGATCGCCTAGTTATAAGTTGATGCGTAGTTGTACTGGGAGAATTATATAGTTATACCTTTTCTATGAAATCAAACATTGCTATTATCATTGATCAATTACATTGTTAGATAGTATTTATAAGAACTGACTAACAATCTCTAACAGAGCGTTTTGATTGGGCCGTCACGTCGCCTGTTTTACTTCTCGTTCGTAGCTTCTATGACCGTACCGTGCTCGACTAGGGCAATATCCTGAGTTAGAGAATTGTGTCAGAGTTTGAAACTAACTGGCCCAAACTTTCGAGAAATAAATTTTGATTCTCTTATCAATTATTATTCTTTCAGTACAATTAGTTGTAACGATAATGACTTGTTCCGGGGTGATGAAATTTCACTAAATTATAAATCTCTGATGACAAATACTGCACATTTCCTTTAAACTCTATTATTGTGATCCTAGTGGCTATGTTCAGTTAGTGGATACAACGCGTTTGATTTATAATCCGTCTCATGGTCTCGTACTTCTCAATGTGCTCCCTACGGCTTCGAATGAAACACTAAGTGCACCGAAAAAACGTTCAGTTATCATTTTTACTTTCAAAAACTTCGTTAAAATCCCCCCGTAATGTCTCGGTTTGACCTGACCGGTAATCATCCACCGTCCCAGTAAAATACAGTAGTACCACTATCTGAACATTTTTTTAGCATTATAATTTATTTTACAATATTTTGAACAGTGAATTAGCTACTGTAATTTTACCCAATCAACCACAATGTAGGGCCTAAAAAGTCTACTATGCATTTAGATGGAAGAGAAGACTACTAACTAAACAATACAATAGGGGGCGTTCTTTTGTGCATAGTTTAATACATGTTTGCCATACTTAACATTTGACCAACTTTCATTCATTCATAGAAAATACCTTCTACACAGAATGTTATTTTATTTACTCTAAAATCAGCATCAATCAAGTGCGTGACCCGTTGACAACACTTGATATATATACACAGCGAAGGTACCGTTCTGACTTTCATAATAGATCATATCATCAATATTAGTATGTATTATTATTATGTAATAACGAGTGGTCTATATTATATTATGTCACTTTATTTATGACTAGAAATCTGTTGCTAAAATAAAATTCAAATTAAAAACAATCAATATTCAAGTGTTTATATATATTATATTTCATAATCAAAGTAATTAGTGAAGCAAAGAGTTCAACAGGAAAAACACTACAAGTGATCCCGTCTTGAAACTTTGATTCATAATAATTGTTTGATCATATTTGCGTATTTGCCTTTTCCTTTTTTGTATCATATTTAATATTAGGTTTGTTTTATTTATACGTAATCATTATCTAATCAATGGCATTATATATACTGTATATATATATTTATATATATTATTCTAGAAATATCTTTCTATGTTTTTGTCGTCTACTAAGAGTAGTCCTGCTTTCTACACAATGTATATGCACCAATGGAATGTAATAGAGTTAAATATTATATACAAAGAACGTCGTCGTCGGTTAGTGTTACACTACGCCGCTAGTTCGTTCGGTTCTTACGGGGTTTGTTCTCCAAACGAAACTCTTGTATTACCCTCTCCACTCTTTGAACCCACCTTACAAAACATTACTATTTGTGTGTTCTTATTGTCTTCCAATACTTAACTACATAATACAATGTTACATATCATTATAAGACGTTAACAACAACTTTTGACGTGTTCACCAAAGACCGTACGAATGCACGGGTGGAGACAATTCAACGACGAGTTGTGCAACGGTCGATCGCACAGGTGGCAAAAAATGGTTTCCACCAATACTCGGCATACATTTGGGCATGATTCTACTTCCGTGATGGTTGGCAAATTTAAAAAATCAAAAGATGAAAAAAAAAGTTGAAATGAATATTCTAATATCACTACTATATACATACAGTACTAGAATTTATGGAAATTCCAAATGCACTGGCTATGGTTGATTCTGAAAAATTACTGAATCGAAGTGCGAAGATGCGATTGCATAATTTACGATTGCTGTTGGTCCTAATTAACCATGATTGCGTCTTGAAAAGTTCATACATTTTCTTCAACGGTACTTGAAAGAACAAAATTTTTGACATCTGCCACCGGACGGTATGTAACCCCTTCCAAAGCAGTCTGAACAACAAAATGTATGATTTGATTTGTCTTGCTCATATTCTTAAGGTCTTTGGATTCACATTCAAATGATAATACGAACAGCAACGAGTGTGGTCAAGAGACAGTAGATTCGACGATAGAATAAAAATAGGTAACGGATAATGGAAGTTCTAATACATTAACATACATATTACAACTCACAAAACAATCAGCGTGGATAAGTACCTTGAAACGTGGCACGAATCGGCCGACAAACTCTCAAATACTAAAAACCACGTGAGATTTTCTAAACTGAATTCCTAACAAGTTAAGCTATTATTTTTTTCTTGTTTTACCTTTAAATATACGGATGCCAACAACGTAACACACACCGCAGATATGTTACCTAATGTACTAACAAACGAGTCGGTATGTCGACGCAGATCATGTTCTCATATTAATAACAACGACGCTAGAGTGGCCAGAATGGATATCACATTTTTGTCCTCATAACAATTAAGTACGTCCGACCATTGTCAATGTAATACTCGACACATATCTCTAAACAGCTGTCTTTAGTATCTACATAAGTAACATCCTAATATATACATTTACACTCAGCCATTGGCCAGTCGAAACTAGCCGACTGACGGAAAAATAAACGCTAATAGAAAGCACTATTTTTATATTTTCTCATCGTCGGGAACTAGGTTTGACTTGATTTTTCAACAGATTCATATTTTTTGAAATATTACATTATTATCATTTTTTCTTAATAATAAATGAACAAGACAGTTAGTTGTAAAAAAGAGATGCTTGTTTGGTTCAGCCTAGTTCTTAGGAGAAAGGTTTGAAACTAAGTGGATAACGGGCTAAGCGTGGATCTCGTTACTTACACTTGTGTCGTCATGCTTACGCCTGCCTGCAGGCCACCCAAGTGACTTAATCAACGAGACAATAAGATGGTTATCAGGTATATAGTTGGTTCTAGTCACTTCTATACTCATACTTGGTATAGTATTTAAAACGACAGCAGTGACCTAGAGAGTGAAACTGTGCCGATGTTTTATCAAATAACGTTAGATTAGAACAACGAGGTGTGGTGAAAAGTCATAGAACCGTCGTAACGGTGAATGTATATGCGTAGAAACGCCAATCTTCTTTCAGAGGAGAAGAGAGAAACCCTAACTTTATAAACGTGATCATCGTGTTACAACCTGGTCCTTTCTGTTACGATGTTTTATGCCGTTTCCTTCTCCCAAACGAGAGTAAATCCAACGCCGGTGATGACCAATAGGTATTTATATATAGTTTCGATTGCTAATAAAGTACCGAAAAACATGACGTTATTACGATATCCCTTGAAGCAATAACGAAATTATATTGTAAACTCATATTAGCAAGTATCACTTTCATAATTCAGCTTGTTCCGTTCATTGTTTGTTAAATGCTTCTTTCAGAGTAGGAGCCACAGATATTTTAGTAAGATATCCGACCGAAACGAGTCGGATACTGGAGAAAGAAGAAATTCGTGATTTTTTCCTTATCAGAATAGTCGGAGAAATGGTGACATACGACAACTTAAAAAAATATACTCAGCTTTTCTCAAAAAAAAAACACTGAAGAAACCTTAACGAATCCCAGAAAGGAACCGTCGTACGACTTCCCTTAACTGTTTAAGGTTGGTCGTACTGGTTTTCGCGAGCACGCCGTACAGTTAGGGGAAGGTTGGCTCAGAGTTGGTACCACTTCTTGTCCTTGTTTTTGAGCATGAGGCTGTGCGCGGACGAAGCAAACGACTCGGCTTCGTTCATCATCTTCTCGGTCGTGTCCTCGAGCTGTCCCAGCTTCTCCCCACGCTCCACCACCATCTGGTGGGCGCGCGATATCTCACCGCCCACTGACCCCACGCGCGAGTTCATTGACTCCAGGTTCGCTTGCGGGCCCGGCATGTGTTTGGCAACGCTGCGTGATGCCCGACCGCTCGCCTCGCCAACTTCACCACATGAAACATTCCCAACGTTAATCTCGTGAAAACTACATTGATAGTTTGCAACATAACTTTACATAAATTGTACATAATTGTTACACACATAGCTATGGTCTTCGGATACGATAATCATATTGAAACAAAGTTCATTTAGGGCCGGTTTTATAAACTCTTAGTTAAGTATTAATTAGCCAACTAATAGTAAAGGTACGAAAATAACATATGTGTTATAAAATAATGAAAAACAGAAAATAACAAAAATAACAAATATACATACAAGGAAGAACAGAAAATTTTTATAATAAGTACTGAAAATTTGAATATTGCCATTTTCATGTATTCACCAAGCAAAAATAAAGACAATTGAATTGAATAAGCAACTAAGGGTGAAAACAAGTTAGGTAATCCACTAACTATCACCTGATCCACTAATTATTAGTTTGTAGAACTGGTTCTTAACAAATAAATGAATATAATGAAAGAGAATATTGAAAGAGAATTAATAAATGGTCCCTAATCACCAACTTTGACAGATAGAGGATAAAATAATGTTTCCATGCTCTCACAGTTTATTAAACGAGTTACGATAAAAGTGATTACTGTACTTCCTTTGAGCTGGTAAGATTGATTTTGTTGTGCCTACAGAATTACCTTGCAGTCATCCTTAACTTTAATTGACCACTTTCACCATTTCTTCCCCTCTACATCACAAAACATAACATCCAATCATGAACAGAGAGGTCTTGTATCGAGCTATCGCTGTATGCTGGAAGACTGATACCAACTGTGCTGCTAGTTCCACCAAAATCTATGCGAACGCTAGGTGAAACGAGGCCAATCGTGGTTCAGTTGATGTTTGACAGCCACTGACAGCCGATGTCTTGCCGCCAACAATGATGTACGTTTGGTACGTGCACGGGTAGAGCGTGGCCAACTGGCTCTTTTTACCTAGCGTTCTGCACAGATTTTGGTGGAATTAGCAGCACTGTTGATATCAGCCGAAATAGCTTTGATACAAAACCTCTATTCTAGACCGTGCATGCAATCAAGGAGCTGCTTATACAAGGGGATTTTTGAAATCACCATTCAGGGTATCCCAATTGTTTAGATGTAGGAGAAGACATTTTAATGAGCCACACCTATCCATAGCCTTGATTGGGCAACCCTGACTTTGTGGTGTTAGCTATTTATATAGCTCTTGTACAGACCTTATCACTTCAATTTGTAATGTAACAGGTTGTATTGTGTTGCAAGTCCTCATTTGGTCAGTATTTATATGATCTAATGAAATAAAATATAAAGTTTTACGATTGGTTCTGGAAGAAAAAGTTGATTGTTTAAGAAAGGATGGTTGGTATAAATCAGTAATGATGTAGTGATACCAACAGACTCTAGGTGTACCCACTCATTTCTTCAGAGTGAAATATTTGCAGGGACAAAATCTTTGTCTAGTTCAACGTGCTGCGAGCGCAACTATCACTTCTATACTATCAAACTATACTCGGCTCAGTGGATAATTAAATAATTATGTTAGCTGTGACATTTGTTTTGGATGTAAATGATAGATTTTGTAAGTACATCAATGCCACCGACAACGTAGCCACTCATATCTACATCTAGTTCACGAGGAAGTCGCTAAATCACCACCAGCAATCTGTACCTCTGGCCAGTGGCGGCCCGAAGTGGTCAAAGTATGCGGGGCCAGAGGCCAGATAAGTAATCCACCACCCACCCACCCACTGCTACAGGGGTGGATCCAGGTCATATTCATGCATGGGGGGGGGGGGGGGGCGATTCCAGTTTGGAAAAGAAAATGCCATATGAGAACAGTTGTGCAACGGCCTGTTATTGCGAAGCCGACGACCCGCGGGGGGCAAGGGGGCAATGCCCCCTTCTGGCCCCGAAGGGAATTTTTTGGAATCACAACAATCTTTTATACGGTTCAGCTTGTTTCAGATAAGGTTTAGATGCCGGATTCAATTTACTTATACAATTGAAAATGGTGCCAAAACCAATATTTGTAGCTGCAGTGTCGTTTCGTGCTATTTTAGCACCCCTGGCAAGCACTTAATAGTGAGCCCACAAAACTGAGTGTGCATATTAGAGGGGGAGCCATGCCCCGCAGGAATATTTTTTAAAATTCCCCATTTTCAATACGATTCGACGGGTTTCGGGAACTATATGAATTTTTTGGAATTGTTCTACACTGTGATAACAAGACTGATTTTGCCAAATTATTGCTTCAAGCAAATAAAACGCTGAATCAATCTGTCATTCAATAACAATGATATTTGAATAAGAACATTTATCCCATCCAGTGATGTGAATAAGATGGAATTTGATTTATAGAATACGATCACTGATAGAAAGTCACAAATGCCGATAGCACCTCTCAAATTTGGCCACTGGGCAGCCGCTCTCTTCGCCCACCCCTATAGAAACGACCCTCGTCGTTATTGTCATCGTTATTTACAAAACTCATCATTCACAACCTGAATAAAGCACGGTAGTGTAGTGTGTTGATTCTGGCTAGCTAAACTTTTGAAGTCTACGTCTATACATTACCGCATACATTCACATTTGTTTTCAGCTAAAATATGTAGACAAACGACACATGGACATAATGGTAACGCATCTTTTAATTTAATATGATGATCTACGTTGAAACAAATTAAATAATGTCTAGTCAGGTAGGTCGGGACCTACCTGACCAGACACCCACCCACCCCTTTCGGGCGCTGGGCCATGGTCCCGAATTTGTATTGTCGGGCCGCCACTGCCTCTGGCTCTGATTTGTACAGAAGAAACTACAATTACAGGCCATGTTATCAGTATGGGAGTGGGTACACCTTCTTTATATAATGATAAGAGTCCGCTGGTATAACTACATCATGAATCGGTTGAATTAGAAAAAGATTAGAATAAGAATAAAGAGAAATATACAATAAATTATTTATGAGTATTATCAACAGTGGCAAGGTCTACACGAGCGGGTCACGACAGAAATGAACCAGGTGTTTTAGTAAGGTTTCTGCGATTCCTTATGAAGAATAACTCCAATATCGGTTGCTAAACAATATCGATGGATGAGAAAAATCAACCAATCACACCACATTTGGCCAAGAGTATCTACATAACATCAAAATTAAAGGAGCTTATGTTGGGAATCGAGCTCTGTATTCTGGCGTATCAGATTCTGGATCAGACGCAGTAGACACTCTTACTCGGTGGAGGTTATTCGATTCAATAAATTTGATTAATTTAATATTTTCAATTTGTGAATGAATACAGGTGGCAAATGTTCTTATTACAATGAACAAACAGATTAATAATTCATACAATGTAATTAACCATTAGGGAAAGATTCTTTGAAAATAAAAATTCAATATCATGCCATTCCAGTTTTCAATACAGTAGAACGTCAGTTATACGATTCTCATTTATACGATTTTTACATTTATACGACTTTTTCAGGTGGTCCCAACCATTCTCCATAAGACTACATGTTGAATTTCTTCCATTATACAACTCATTTATTCACGACTTTTCGTATATACAACTGAATTTCTTGTCTCCTTCCAACATTTTCAATAATTCCAGTCAGGTGTTCATCATAAAGTCGTAAAAACCCCAAAACGTAAACAACACATGCGTAAGCACACCTGTTTTCCCTAGTAAAAATACCACCTTATCATGACTTCTTCACTCCTACCCAGGTTTTTCCCACCCCAAAAATATTTATAGATATCGTCTAGTCCTAAATCACTTAAATTCATGAAGAGACGCATCATTTTCCTAAACCAATCATCACTCTTTAGAGCAACAGGACCTCCAACCTCAAGGTTTGGAAGCACACTGCCAAGAATGTTGCAATCACACTGACACATTTACCCAGCCAGTGACAGCTGATAATGTGTGGGAGGGGGGTAGGGGGGGAGGGGGTATGCAAGGCGTGTGCAGGAGCCCATTTCTTTCATGTCAACGAAAAGTGATTTCAAAATCGAAGTATTTTAAAAAGGCAATGATGATCGCTTTTCATTGTTTGAAGTCAAATGTCATTTCAATAATATTCCCTTTCTAACAGGGACAGAAAAACAAAAAAATGTAATTCTGTCAATGTCATGTCAAACATTTGAAGTAAATGCCACACTAGGAGTCGTCTGGACAGTGTTAATTAGTTGCTATGAGCATTGGTAAATGTCTGCGTCTTTCTCTCACAAAGCACATGTCATCTGAGAGCTGTCAAGGACATAATGGCATGCTGTAGTGGTTTGAGGGTTGGTGAGGGGGCGGAGGGGAGAGCTGTGACGCGTCTTTACTTACAGACCAGACCAAAAACATCATACACACGAAAATAAAGACCCCAAAAAAACCATTGATTATGCAGTGGGTAAATGTTTGAACCCAGATTCATTAATAAATCATTTATACGTTTATCCATTTATACGATTTTTTTTCTCAGTCCCCTGAAAGTCGTATAAACGACGTTCTACTGTAGTCTTGATACGAACGAATATTTTCCAACGTCCCTCCTAGCAGCTTGTCTTGGTCTTATTTTGGCAACATGTTCTCCTCTCGCTCAATATTAGGAATCTACTGGTAATAAGAATGTTTGATAGATATCAATGGCCTGGTGTTACTCCTGTCGTCACCCACTTATAGGTCGGCGCCGCATGTCGACGGAACGAGTGATTGTACGAACAGACGTGTGACTTACACAGCTCTTCCCTGTCGAGGAGCCGCATGCCGCCGCCAAACACGCTCTTGAAGAAGCTCTCTTTCGGAGGTTCGGGCATGTCGTGGGCTAGGAACAGCTCGCCCACCATCTCCGTCAGGCTCACGCTGTGCAACATAACCTCACTTACTTCCACCGCTTGAACAACTTTCCCGCTTCAACATGCACTCACAATAATAATTATAATTATTATAATTATCATCCTATATAGGCCCTATATGTATTTTTTTTCATCCAATTACTGTACACTAGTACAAAAATACAATTTTTTTCTCTCAAAGAACATCACAACCAAGAAACTAGATTTCAATGAATAATACGGATATTCACTTCCCCAATTCTAGAGTAAACTCAAAATCATCAAATCAAATTCAGAAATTATGATTAATTTTATCGTCCTCCAAAGACCATGAGTTATGACGTAGGCATTTGTTGATCTTATATAGAAACGGAAACAGAATCGAGTAATGTCTACGTCACGACTTGGATGATGATAATTATTGTTTGCTCAATGACCCCACCAACCGCTAGGTTATATGGGAGTATGAAGGAGCAGGTGATTATGAAACTACGAAGTGATGATAAATGAAAGGACGTTTACAAAAATCCATGCCTCATGTGGAATTCGAACCCATGCCCAATGGCGACTTCAGCTTCTGAAGCGGCGCCTTAGCTGACTGAGCTACCGTGGACGGTAAGACATGATAAAAAGGTAGGGTCATAGAAGAGGACAAATGAATGAATTATAATTTCTGACATTGAGATGGTGATTTCTAGTTTTCTCCAAATTTAGGGGAATAAACATTGTCATTATTCGTTGAGATCCAGTTTCAGGGTTATGATGTCCTTCAAGTGTCCACAAAAACCCACCAAGGGTTGAAGTGTGGAAAAAATAATGATACACAATATTCCGAAATTCCACATAAATCGGATCAGCAGTTTCGATTGAAAAATATATAATGTAATTTTTTTACATCAGTCAAAGCTACTAACCACTTGACAGCCGGGCTAAAAAATCACTACCAAGGCCGGGTTTTTTCCCCATTACATTGCACAGATACTTGTATTCAGATGGCCTTTCATAACAATTATAGCAGAAACAAATGGTTGTATTCAGATGATTTATTGTTGAACTCGATATGTGAAACAAGATATTTGCCGATATCACTTTTATTTAGCATTCAGAGGCTTGTCAATTTGACACATTTGGTCTAGAATGATGTTTTGAAATAACAGCTGACTGTATTTTATCATTTTCCAATACATTAGCGTATTCTATCGGCCGAAAAAAAATCAAACTAATTTCTCAATCTATCTCCCAGATGTCAGTACAAGTCCCATGCCAATATGACGTCATTTAGTCAAAATATCAAATGGACTGTTTTGGTAAGTGTGCAGACGCGTATGTGCGCCAGAGAATTGGGCAGCACGATCGCTGCGGACGCGTATTTACGCCAGCGGCCGTCAAGTGGTTAAAAAACTCATAGAACAGATTAGAATATTGAGAGAATAATATTTGGTTACCAAAACATATTGCTATTGTGTAGGTCGGCACTTGGCACCATAACTATGACCTTATTCTATATTACTGTTCATGAATGAATAATGAGCATATACGAACGTACCAAAATTCAGCGGAAGTCGTGAACTTTTGCACTTCGGTCGGCGAACAAAGATATAATCCGTGTCCGCGATTACTGAAGCAGAACGTCCTTGCTATTCTGTAATAATCAACAAACAATATCAGCACGACAGGACAACATGACAAACAGGAACACACTTACACACTAAGCACATTCCTACTTTATTTACAATTCATAAATAAACACAACAGAAAATACATACATTTGATTAGAATACACAGTTTTTTCGAGGAGACAAAAATGTGAACATCCAAAAGTAAAGATATATGTAGAAGCATTCAAGTAAATGTTTTTTCAAACTCTTTAGCCAGTAACATAAAAAATAAAGAGACAAAAATATGGTAATCTTGATGAACAATTCTCCAGCATTGCATTTCCATTGGAATATCAAATATTTTTTGTTTCTTCAATTATCCAAAACCCTAATTTACTAGTAGATGCAAATCTGTTTTCACTCAAAATATAAATAATCAACAGATGTAAATGATAACACAAAAAATGCAAATTGATACAAAATATTAAATACAATATTGAGTAGGCGAGAGGCTGCTCCAATCATGTACCACACAGATTACGATACTAGAAAACTCCACTTGGCCTTGGCTAAATGTGATTAGTTGAGACTAGCTGCTGATTGACCAGTCATCGTTGACAGAACAAGAGCTGTCAATGGAAATCCTCAGAATTTCACAGTAACATTCTGTCTTATTTACACTCTAATCTGGACGATTGACTGTTGTAGAATAATGACGTCGGTTTCAGGCCTGTGTCAACCACCCGAAACAACATCCCAGACCTAGCTAGCCCATAGCACTAGACTTTGATCGGCTAATATTTACTGAAACAGCTAGTTACTATGGAAATAGAAGATACTAACTTGATCTCTGTCTTTTAGATTCCAATAATTCATAATATTTTTGTAGCCCACCTCTTTAGGCTGGGCTAGGTTCTGTATTTAGACATGTGCAAGACTTTTCAAAAGGTACAACCCATCACGAAAAATTGAAAATGCATTTTTTGACAAAGCTATACATTAATTTAAAATAATACAACGTTAGGTGTTATTGCATTGTTATCCTATTGTTATCCCAATATCAAAAACAATGCCGCAAGTGGAGACATCTAGTAACGGTACAACCTACCCAAATCGAGATACAAGACAAGGAAACGAGAATAATTATTTACAAAATTATCACAATACACATTGAAGCAGTCGTTGAGCCACAAACAACGATGCAACATCTTTCTGTGTCATTTTGTTTCTATGTAAAATGTATTCTGTTTTGTGTTTTTTTGTTGTTGTTTTTTTGTAGCGTCCCAGCTGCAATATCAGTATGATTGTATGATGTGTAATGATGTTTAATAGTTTTGAAGCGCATGCACACCAACTATCGAATATGTACAAATGTCACATGAATATATGTACAGATGACTTCATGAATATATAGATATTATATACAGTATGATACATTTGATTAGTATATTGATAGTGTAAGGCAAACACATGCAGAGGGAGTATTGTTTTATAACTGGTGGATGACGGATCGATTGATTTGAAGGAAACAAAGGCCTAGTTTCTGTAAGTTATCGCTGCCTCAGGTGACCACGTATCTCAAGTGTTGTATCTTTAAATCACGGTTTACGAATATATGAGAGGGTAAAATTTATGCTGTGATATTTGATAAAATCACTCTACCAGTACTAAATACTACAACAATGATAACAATGGAGTTGTTTGATATTTTAGAGAATAGTAAGTTTTGCGGAAATACTCAAAATGAATTATTTGAATAAGCCTACGACACTTCAATGGCAAGTGAACTAACATCGTCTTTAGGAAAATTAATTGTTCATTAATAGCCATCAGTTTGCTTGGAGACGAAGTTCACATTTCATTGAAACGTTGCAATTAAATGAACAATTCTGAGTATTTCCACAGAACTGATCATTCTCTAAAATACAACAGAGTGAATGTTATTAGGATATATATTCATAATTATAGAGAAGGTCACATATGTGATGGTTGAGAACTTGAGATAGGTGAGATAGTTACAACATACTGGAATGAGGCCAGGTAAAACTGAGTAAACAGCTGATTGGAGTGATTTTGTATTTTCTATCAAGTTCCTTCCATTCCTTTCTTTTTTTCTTTCTTTCAAGTTGTGAGATGAGCAAGAGTATTGTATAAAATGGAAATATGGATGAGAACATTTAAAATATGTACCTCCAAAATGAATGGTCTTGTTTATGTAACAATTCCTAATAATGCCAAATGCATATAATTGTTGTGTTCAGGCACAGTAACTATTTTTCAGATTTTTTTTATTCCCCTCTGGGTTATGCTGATATGATTCCTGAAAAAATACAAATAATCTTTCTCTAAAACTGATCTAACCAATTTTTTTCTTTCGAAAGATACAATTTCAAGTTGGATAAGTCACATGACAACAAAAAATTGTGACAATCTCCATCCTGTGCAGTGCATGAAAAAAAAAGAACACACACACACACATAGAGATTGGCCAAAAACCGCAAGGCTAGAGCTCATTTGATGAGTGAAGACGTAGCGCTGAAGGATTGAGTAATATCCTGTTGATATGGGGACTGTCACAGCAATGGCAGGGGGGGGGGGAGGGGGGGAGTGATCTTACAGCAAAGAGATTATAAATTGGTCCATGTTAAAATATGGGGTAAGAGTCCATGTTACACAATGTTGGAAATCAATCGAGCCCAAAACAAAACCAACAACAATCAACTAACGTAACCCAATAACAAACTCACCACAATTAGGATTATTTTTCGAAATAATATCATCAAATGCCATGAATATATATATTTATTGAAAAACTATTGAACGATTATGCTACCACGTCAAAAAGATGAAAATTTATAGCTAAAAAAGCTTTTTTTCGTTGAATATTCATATATTTCTGACGCTCGTGAACACAATCGTTCGATATGATGTCATTAATTACATTCCACATCGTGTAGCATGGACAGACAATACGTTGAGGAAGGTGGGGGTGGGGGGGGAAGGGGGCGGGAGGAGATGGGTGAAGTGTCGTGTTGATATTACGAGTACGTATGGATGTCTGTGTTTGACTTACTGGTCTGTGTCTTCATTGACAAACATCTGCTGGCCCCAAATGGACAACATAGGGTCTACAATGCCATGTTTGCCTGTCTGGAAACTGTTCAGGGGTGAACACAAAAAGAAAGAAGAATTGCAGGGTTGGTTAGAAGTTAAAACACAATTGAAAATAGTCGATTGAAGCCGGATCCAGTGCGGGTTGGTGGAGGGGTGTGATGACGGTGGACGTACGAATTAGAAGGATGGAATTGATTTCTGAAATTTAGTTTACAATATCAAATAAACGATCCTACTTTCATTCATAGCCCTAATTGGGGAACAATGATTTTGTATCCAGTTTTGATGTTGCAAACAGAAAAAAATGAATATCAAACAATAAGATTTATTTAATTTAATGATTCATTTATCTCATTCATCATGACCACTTTTATTTTCTCTTATTTATTACCATTATTATTAATTCATTTTTACTTTCGGTAATTATAATTTCAAATTTATAGTAAGCTGGACATGGTGATTCATCGTCAATATCTAGGTAATTCAGAGTTAAGTTAATTATAAATTATAAGACGAGACTGTCTTATACAATCCAGAAGGCTGTGGGTATCACAGGATGACCATTTACAGGCTTAGTTGTTAATTTTATGTTGTTGACATATATTTTCATCACCCGATTTATAAATGTGTACACGGCTTGGAGTTTGAGTTTTTGTGTGAGAAATAAGACTCATATTTCGAAAATGAATATTTCTTTCATAAGTTGATTCAGATGACAGGCTTGTATTTGAATTTAAAACTATACTCAATATTACCGTATTTTTGATGAAGCAAGTTTACATATAAGTGAAGCTTTGTAGTGTTGAGATTTCTATAAAGACCTGACGTTACATCAAAAAGGTTTTACGGGAGTTATTTTCTGCCCCTACAAGGCATTTCAATTTGTTCAAATGGTTCTGATTTCAAATCATCAATGGGTTTTCACAAAGTATCTATCAATTTGAATGCCAATACAATTGTCAGATGAAAACGTGACGAAATGTAGACACTGGATCCGTGAAGTTACGCCTCGCTAAGATATTTCCTTTTACTAAAAAAAGCAAATGCAGGGTAAATAGTGGTATGATAAGAAGAGATATAGAGAGATAGTGAGAGAGAGAGAGAGAGAGAGAGCGAGAGTAATGAAACTTGTTATTACTTGTTATTGCATGCACGTGATGTTTTACTGGAAGAAATAAACCTAGGTTAGTGAAACTTGGCGATGGAAAACCGTTGAGTCTAGTAAATATTGGTTAGTAAAACAGTTGGTCTTTATAACGGAATAACAAGGGTTATTGTACAGAAAAACGTTGATTTTACGCACAATCTCCTATCTTGTTACAAAATATTGTTTAATATTAATTAAAGAAATTCAAAAAAAAATTTCAATAGGAGTTATGTTTCAGAATGAGCATTATTAGTTTATTACAGATATTTCACGGAGCAATTTTAGAAAACGATTCGGAAAAGATAATCAATGCATATTTTGTATCAAAAGATTATTTGTGCATAGAAAAATCTCATCACCCATTGCTCCAACATATTGAATGTAGTGAGTGTTTGAACTAATAACGATAAATACATTTAAAATCAATAGAAATTCTGAGGTAATGATTAAATACATTTGAAATCAATGGGAATTTAGAGATAATAGTTGAATACGTTTAAAATTAATGGAAATTCTAAAGCAGATTTCAATTTCATTGATTAGGTTGGACAGGATCGGCTATATTAGCTCACGACGAAACAGGCTCAAAGCTGAATCTCACAGCCTTCCATATAGTTGGTTGCTTGATATTGTCAAGCATATGACCACTAGTATGAAAAATATAATTGTAAAAGTCAGTTACATATACGTACTAGAATGAACTATTTAAATTCTTCCAAAGGTAGGGAATTTAGATGTATAATACTAAAGGAGATCACAACTCTGAGGCTAGATTTGAAGTAATAATGATGATATTCATCTCTTTGATTTTAGAGAAAATTATACATCATCATTCCAATTTCAGAAATTCCAATTTATTTATTTGTCCTCCAAGACCTGTCCTCTTCTCTGAAACGTGACGTAGGCATCACCTGATTCTGTTTATGTTTCGAAACAGAATCGAGTAATGCCTACGTCGACTCAGAAATGAGGGTGGGTTCTGGAGGACAAATGAATGAATTGAAATCTCTGAAACTGAAATGATAGTTTCTAGTTTTCTCTAAAATTAGGGGAGAAAATACTAAAATAGCATCAATATTCATTCAAATATAGCCTCAGAGTTGTGATGTCCTTTAATAAATACAAATTATAGAACAGCTTTCGTTTGTGAGACATAAAAATTATAATCAAATTTAATTTGGTTTTCATTCCAAGCTTGTTCTACATATAATCATTGAGTTTATAGTGATGTGATACACAAATATGAGAGCGTGATATTATCAAGCGACGTCAACAAAGTGCAAACGAGTGGTCAACGTAACGAAGCCTTTTGGCCGAAATCGCAAGAATCGACGAGAGGGTGAACTGATTGCTGGTGCTCAGTGATTGGGTGATAAGCATGTGGTTGGACCAGTGAGACTTGGTCACGCTAATACAAGCAGAAAACTGTGGGCAGACGTGGCACTATCAGAAATACACACTTTCGATACGTTTGTATTTCATATCTCAAGTGCATTACCTCAATGTATTTTGTAAAATGTATTTCAAGTGAAAATTTCTGATGCGTTCTGTATTTTGAGAATACAAAATAAATGCTACGTGTAAAGGAAAGCCTTCAAAGTTACAGTATCATTATTGATTAATTAATAATAATGTGCTCAAATAACACTTTTTAGGGCAAATTTACATTTTCAAAGTTATGAAATTCAACACATTCAACTGTTACGTATATGGCAAACTAGTTCTATTCACTGTATTCTAAATAAATATATATGCTACGTTATTCGATTTTCAAATTATTTTTACCACAACTATTCAGAGTATCGGCGTTTGAACCGATTCCGACTGAATAGGTTGGGCTGAACCGTTGCTCGGCTCTCCGATAAAAGTAGCTAGTGAAGTACCGATATTTAGAAGCACACTGAACGTAGGTCAGGCAATGCTTATGATGTTACCCGTGCAAAGGCACGTAGAGGAAAAGCTAAGGTTGGACATTTCAAAGGTCGATTTTGATCATTTTTATGAATAGGCTACATTTAATTAGTTCTAATTAGTGCTACTTGTTGAGAAGAGTAAAGAAAGTCAGACACTGTATCAATTAATGCTGATTGGATTTGATAAAGAAAAGGTAATGATTAAAAAATTGCATTTTCACAAAATACTATTCAACTATTCGTTATCTATAACATAAAGTTCAAGTTTCGATGCTCAGAAAACTAAAAATGCATGAGATGAATTAGGCCTACAGTACTTGAGATTCGTATCAAGATTATTAGTATTATTCAGTGAATACGAATGCGTTTAGATATGAAGCTTATCCCAATAGCGTTTCAAGCGTAGAGTCAACTTTTACTAAAAATACAATGGAATACAATATAAGAAAAGAGGAATACAAAAGATGAATACTAGAAGCATATGGATAATTGTACCTATTATGGATACGCAGATATTGTTTTTCATGGAATCAATTAGCAAGTTTAAGCTGCCAAGATTTGAATAACTGAAAGCATGTTCGTGAAACAATTTGCGTAAAATCAAAGTTCAACGTACAAATAATAAGATGGGTGGCTGCTTCAAGACTCGATAGTTTCAATGTACGTCTCTTGAGAAAGTTTGTATTTTTGTTGTCAAGTTGTTTATATTGTGGGGGCGTGTGGGGTAGGGTCAGTGGGGGAGGAGCACGTGAGTAACATACCTGAGATCGGCCAATGGGAGGAAGTCGGTATTGATGAGAGGTCGTAAGCTCGGTAGAGTGTAAGCGGTAACGTGTCCGCTAGAGATGTAGCTAACTAAACAAACGCTATCTGCAACAACAAACAAGGTTATGTTCAGCAAGGGTTATGTTCTGCCACGTTTGACTATATCCTGCACAATTTAAGGGGGGACAACACTGAAAATATGTCCATGTGTTGGAATTTACCTTTTTTTTTTTTGATGGTCAATTTATTTCATATCTCCTTTTTGGGCTATGAACATCAACTACAAACGAAAACAGGGCAAATATGGACATGTCAGTATGGACATAGTAATAGTGAGTATAGTCAGTAATATAGACATTCAATTGATTGATTATTGCTTGCTTAACGCTGAAGAAATAATGTGAATTGATTCACTAGTGTATTTTATATTTGACTTTTAGTCATATAGTGTCGAACCAAATTAGTTTCAGAACGGAATACAGTTAAATGTTTGATGGTTGTTTTCTAGTCATCTTTTTTTCCAACGTATTTTGGAAGGGAGAAGTAAATGAAATCTATTCTACTGGATAGAATTGCACAATTTTTTTTGTATACTTCATGAACTACCAGTAGATGATGAACAAAGTTATGCATTATAAACAGTATGTATAGAGAATATCATGCCTAAAATAATTGTTGAAAAAGAAAAAAATTGAAAAACTTGAAAAAAAGTGTGAAATAGATAAATTTGTCATTCCTTCAAATAAAAATTTAAAGTGACACCAATGCATAACTTTGTTGAATGCACTTTCAAGAAGACTATGAAATTCTTCAAAACTACTTTTCTCACGCCGTTTTTTACAAAAAAGTGTCTCCGTGACCATTGACAAAATATAGATTTTAATTGAAAAAAAAAAATTTAGGAAAAAATGTGACTTTATCATTGCTATTCTTTCAGTATTGCAGTTGTCGGTCATTATCTTTTTCAACTTGTCTGATATTTTATCAATTCCTGACAAGTCTTGCAAATATAGACAAATAATTGAATATCACATGATTTTTCAAATTGGTAACAGAGCTCCCAATTTCAAATACGGTATGTCATTAGTACGTTTTTCAGAGGCCCAGATGAAAGAAACTTATCGAAGTGAAAAGCTTATTAATGTAACTATTCAACATGGAGAGCATATAGATAGGATAAAAAAATAAAAATCACCAAGGTAGTGAATATATAAACGAGGAACTTATCAAAAAGGTTCTAAAATAATCATAAAAATAATCAATCTTGTCCGTTGGGTTGTTGAGCGTGGTGGTACCTTTGAACGCGATGATCTCGGACTTGACGACGAAGTCTGTGTCTGCCAGCTGTTGGCGGTACACGCAGTTGTGTGAGGGTAGTGCGACGACGCGCGCCTGCTTCTCCGACACAAGCACCACGAACTGTCGGTCACCGAACTGGTCCCCCCCACCGCTGCCGCTCAAGGTCGGAGAGCTGGACTTGGTCGGAGTCTCTGCGGGCGGTCAACGCATTGTTGTTACTCTGTTGTAGCATATACTGTACTTCTTGTTTGTTAATTAACTCAATTAATTAATTCATCCATTAATTCATCCATTAATAATTGATTAATTAATTAATTCATCTTTTCACCATCTATTCATTCACTAATTTATTTATCTATCTATTCATTTATTCATCAATTCATTAATTCATTGATTCATCTATTCTTCATCTACTTATTTACTTATTTATTCATTCATCTATCTATTCATTTATTCATTCATCTATCTATTCATTTATTCATTCATTCATCCATTCATTTACTCATTCATTCATCCATTCATTTACTCATTCATTCATCCATTAATTAAATAATGAATTAATTAATGTATTAATTAATTAATTAATTAATTAATGAGTCAATTGAATAATCAATTGATTAATTAATTGACGGACGAGTCCGTTCGAGTTGTAAAATGGTCGTACTTATTCTGTCCTTGGGCTCCTTGGTCTCGTCCCGCCACGGCTCGTACGAGTACGGAATCAGCGCTCCGCTGCAGTCCAGGAACGACATCGTCAAAATGGAACCCTTCAGTCGGAAGATTGTGCCTGGAACACCGAGACAAGCACACGTCCTCGTTCAGATGTTGGAAGGGAGCAGTTTCATGCCATTTATATCAGGTATGAAGAGAAATGTGGAAATTTAGGATCGGTGAAATAAAATATCAAATTTAAATATTTCACAAGGATATACATTTTTGGTTCTCTTTATGTTTCGTGGTATTTCAATGGATCTAACATTAAATTCTATTCCACTTTTTTCCATCATAAATATCCTTTTCATAGCATTTAACTACATCTGGCTATTCTGTGAAAATATGTGGAGTTTTAAAGACAATGAGCAGGGCAGATGAAGCGCAAATACTGGAATAGAGATATCACCAAGAGTGAATGTAGGCTTGGCGTGCGACAATGCCGTGGGAGCTACTGTTTTGGGGAATTGGTTAGAGCACAGAGGAGCTGTGGTTAGGGGTTTTTTGGGTCAGGTTTTGATCGTTTCCTCAAATAGGCACATCCTTTTTCAAGGAAACACTCCGAGCTCACATTCACACTTGGTAGTATCTGTATTCCAGTATGTGCTCTTCAGGCGCCACTAAAGAGATGTATTGTGATACGTACAATTGTTTCCGAAAAGTGTGCTGAAATATAAAATTGATTAGAGAAACCAATGGTCAAGCTGAAAATAATTGTTTCCTCTTTCCTCAAAATAACAAATCAACAGTAAGTGGTATTTGGACAGCTCCCAGCCTCGAACTAAAAAGTCCAACAGAATGTGGGATTTCCATTGATAATCTCGTAGTTGTTGATCTAGAGTTTGCAGATGCTGTTTTTCTAGTAGTTTGCTACAAAATGCATTTCACATGAAAATCGACTACCAAAGCTGAACGTGAATGCTACATTCCTATAAGTCAAGGTCTATCGACGTACTGTAACGATGACTAATAGTTATTGGCGTCGAATGAATAGTTATTGAGATGATGGGATGGTGAGATGAAGGTTTCTAAGACATTGAGAAGGAAGTAGGATGGAAGCTTTATAGTAGGAACCACGCCCCCCCCCTCTCCTCCCCACCTAGAATACTGAGAGAAACCCCGAAAAAAACTCTGTGAAGATGGACGGTGGCATGCCCCTCACCTACTTGATCACTTGGACTGAGTGTGTTGGGAAGTGGCTTCTCTAAAAAATCCTATCAATCAATTCACAATAATGGCTTAAGGAAACAAGAATAACCCCAGTCCGAAGGGCTGGAAAACAACCGGCGGGATGTCAACCCTGGTCTCATGAACGTAATGAAATAAGATATTTCTCAGGTAGTCTGACAATAAATCAAGGAAAATGACGGATAAGGATATTACGTACCACAAGGTGACGCGATGACGGGCTGTGACATCCGGCTCTCTCCGGATGCCGGGACGTTCACCATGATTGTAAGCACCGAGCCTAAGCTCGTTCCAACCCACAGAGTCGGGAACAGACTCGGATCTGCCAACATACACACAAACACACTAGAAACACACTTCCAAAGTTCTATTTTGCTTCAGCTTCTTAAGTGGCTAATAAAAAATGATTTTAAAGCAGCCCAGTTCCGTTCCGACAGACAATTACAACTCAAGTCTGATAAGTTCTTAACATGATTGATTATTGTTTGCTTAATAACCCCACCATCAGCTAGGTTATATGGGGGTGTGAATGAGCAGGTGATAATTGAAAAAATCATGTGATGATGATACGTGAGTGGGTATTTGCAAAAACCCCATATGTCTTACGCAGGGCTCGAACCCACGGCCAACAGTGATGTCAATTTCTGAAGCGGTGACTCAGCTGGCTGAGTTACGGAGAGTAAACCAATGCACATAAATATTTTTTTCTCTGGGCGACAGATTGGTCGTTTCATCACCCTTCTTTACATTTGTTTTTCCAATACAAATAATTTTGTATCATAAATTCAATAAAATTGTATCTGATAAATCACTTAAATTCAGAAATTAGAATATTTTATCAATCCGTTCTGAGTCATCTGACAATATTTAATTCAAAGAGATGTACACAGACAACTTTCGTCTAATAGTTGAGTATTTATTACAATAAATAAGAATGTGTTTTACAGTACAAATTTCATTGCATGTATCGCATCGCGGCTCAATTTTTTCTAATGTAAATAAGTTTGTAATAGAAGTGTGTGACTTTATTTTTCTTTTTCATGTTTTTTTGGTCAATTTCGATGGTATGATACAATGAAATATAATATAATATAATAATAAATATTCGATGATTGCTCAAAGTGGGCAGGGCTCACTATTGACGGTGGTCACCCACCCAAACCTTCAATTAATGATAATAATAATAACAAAAAAATTGATAGTAATACAAATAACTGCAATGAAACCTCGATGCATCGTTCCCGGATCCATCGTTTTCCAGTTTGTATCATCTATTTTTTCCCACCCCACTCCCATTTGATCAATGATACATTTTCCTGGATGGATTGTTTTTCTGTATGGATGGTTTTCTTTTCCTGGTCGCTTGAAAAACGATGAATAAAGGTTTCACTGTACTACTACAAACATATTTGTGCTGGACGTTTGTTTTGTTTTGCTCGTGTGGCGTACCTGATTTCTTGGTGTAGGAGTCGGTGAACACCAGGCACTGAATAGCTTCCGCGCTAATGTTCTCGAGGCTGGACATGCTGGAGCTTCGTGACCTTGAGAACGAGCTGTCAAGTTTGTCTTGACGGGACGAGACAGAGAGAACGAAGGTTAGAGGACGGACACGCAATACGAACCAATCAGAACCAGAGAAAACTTTCATTCATGCAACAATCACAACTTTGAAGCTTGAACAACAAAACCTAAATAACAATTCTTCTACAATAAGCCAGCTTCACGGAACCTCGATTATAACAATCAAATATTCAACGGGCATCACAACAATGGGGATGGATTTAAATGAATTATGACATTATTTTTTCTCACTAATATTAGAGAGAACTAGACGTCATTATCTCATTTTAGAAATGATTAATGATTCATTTGTCCTCCAGGACCCGCCCCTTTTTCCAAGTTGTGAGGTAGGCAGATAGGTAAAAGAGGTTACTCTAGTCTATCGTAGGCATTACTAGATTCTGTTTATGTTTTGTTACAGAATCGGGATTTCTAGTTTTTTTCTAAATTCAGGGAAAGAATAGTTTCATTGTTCATTCAAATCTAGACCCAGGATTGAGATGTTTTCAAGTTGTAGTTAAGCTTGGATAACAACTCTATTTTAATTCTCACTCCAATTGGTGAATGAAAATAATGTTAACATCATCAACAACTTCAATAGATGATTGAGATGATCGAGGTTTTGAAAACTGGTCCTTATTAACCTAAACTAGTGATTCAATCAAATATCTAAGTAATGAGTTGAAGTGAAATAATGTGTTTGAGAAAAATCACTAATATCAATATTTTCTAATCCAATGAACTACGGTACGTATGATAAACTATGACTGTGACGTGAGAATGACCCAAGAACCGTACGTAGATCATTATTCTAAGCTACCGGTACACTATTTCAAGTCTAAATACAATATTGAATATATCAAATAGCTAGCAATAATCTTCTACCACTCTTATGAAAAATACTAGATGTTATTTGTTTCAGTAATTTACTGTATTAAAAATTACCCTACGATAATGAAATCTAGTTTTGTTAATTAAGATATAATTAAATTACAGTATCAAAGAATCTGTGAAAAGCAAATCTTTTATCAAAATTGTAATTTCACTTAATTGTCTCAGCACAATTGCATTGACTGTTTTCTAGACTTCTAACGACGATGGTCGGCAGTCAGCAATTCAACCAATCACAAGTGTCTACGCTGGTAAGTCAAGCAGGTTTGCAAGACTTGCACAGGACTCGAACCCTCTCTCGACTGGCCGTGAGAAGGCGACAGACGGGTTGGCAGCGAATCGCTCGCAGACGTTCCTCAAGTTATTACAGTAATGGAGTTTATTTTAAATGAAATTACCAATTATAAAAGAAACAGATTCTTCTGATAACTGTACAAACACAACTAGCTCACAAACACTCAGTTTTAATCAATTTTAAACAAATTATCAAAGAGGCTCCAATGTTTCTATTTCAACAACTAAATATGAAATTGAGGGAATAATAAGATTTTAATTTGATTTCACATATTTTGAGAATCACAAGGAAATAAGAACTGATTTTTTTGTTCAAATTATCACATCTTATCGATTGTAGAATATTTAGTGTCTCCTATTATGATATGTTAGGCGTGGCCTACGCGTGACAGCTGTCAGCCATGTTGGCTATCAACGGTCGTCAAGGCAACATAACAGTTCAAAACAAGTACATTGAGAGAACGTGATCTCCGGAGAGATAGAATCAAAGTAATGCGAAACAGTTTCGAGCCTCTTTAATTGCCAACGAACCCCAACGAATACACCACGCGTTTCATGTATTCCAAGAATGCATTACATGTTAGAGAAGCCAAACCACGAGACATTGTCATGCACTCACTTCAGTTGACCAGTATTGCCACCTGCCTACCAGCGTAACAAGCTTAAATATAACTGTTATTACGGAACATTCGAGAAAGTTAAGTTCTCGAAAGTTTCTCTCGAGAAATGTGATGTATTGAAGAAGTATGAAAAATACTAGAATTATCACAGAAAATTAGTATAACAACAATAATATTTGGGTTTGTTAAGTTGGTAACCAGTAGACAAGACCAGTGAAGTGAAGAATGTTATAAGCAGTAGCGACCACGGGCAAACAGCACACGTTCAGAAACACTGTTTGGTTTCAAATGTTATAAATATATTATTAAAGCAGCCAAAATACAGAATATACAGACGAAAAACTGGAAAAAAGTTAAATTCTGACATATCAACTGTAACGTCATTCATAAAAAGACGTAAAATAGTAAAATGATATATTTTGAATTCTCAAAATTCAACATGTGCTAGAATTCAGAAAGACATGAATACAAAATTAATCACATTTTCAGTGTATTGACAGTGTTATTATTCAGTACAAAAATATTGATTTATTGTTTCTGTTATTTAAATTGAAGAGATTTGAAAAAAGAGGTGCGTCTACTCATGCCCAAGGTGAATGCAAGAAGAATGAAAACCGTGCAAGGCGTACGTACGATACAACACACAAGAGACAGACAACGACGATAAAATGTACAGAGCACAGAGACAACGGAAGTGCGTAGAAGGTCAAGGGGCTCAAACATACACATCCGATAAACACTGGACACAAGATACACTGAAATACCGATAACGTTTAACATTCAGAAAGAACGGAAATTGACTGAGAAAATCAATATGGATTATTTTGTATAATGTCGGGCATAATGGATAATTTTTTGTAATTGTAGAATAAACACAAATATGATTTTCAATTTTTTTTGTTAATATTTATCAACTATCAAAAATGAATGAATGAATATTAGGGTCTTAAGGCGCATCGGCAGCGAGATCATTTAGCGCCTGTGTCTAAAAGAATATATCAATTAATGTTTATTGATATGTTTATTAATCTGACAACAAACCTGTTGCACAGTACTGTGAAACCTTGAAGCAATGTTCAACGATGATTCAACGATACATCTTTTCCGTGCTTTTATCATTTATCTTGTCCCAACCTAATCCTCTATAAACAATGTTAACTTTCCTGCTTGGGTCATTTCCACGCACGAATGTTTTTTTCTGGTCCATTGAAAAACAGTAGAGACTTTAACAATGGACTAGACTGGGACTCTGTTGTTATTTTGCGTTACTACGTATTTAGGTCGTCTAATAAACAATCACCAATCAAAGTCCTACTTTTTGTAGCTGGCTAGGCCTAGAATGTTATTAAGTGACGCTTGTGGTGAGGGCCGAAAATTCATATTTAAGAGCATCAGTTTCCAATAGTATTTTGAGCACAGTATTGATACACAGGTATGTTATAAGCATTTCTAATATTTGATAATTTTGTTATCTGATAAAAATGTGAAATGAATTTGTTTTAATTCAACTGCCACGAATAGAACACACAAGTCGCTTTTGAGAAAGATGGGATGAGATGATACAGTGTATGTAATCAGCAGCCAAAGTTTTGAATTCTTCAACAAAAAATATCCAAACAACAGAGGCAATTACGATCATTGCCATTACTTTTTCATGTTTACTCATGGGATTTGAAAATTGCAAAAATTGAAATTGAAACTTCAAATCATTATTTTTATCCATAAGATCAAATTTCTTTAGAATACCTAACATTATTATCAATTCATGCACACTCCCTACACCTTTTCAAAGATCTAGTAATAACATTCTTGAAATGGTAGGAAGTGCTCTTAATATTTTGAAAATAATTTTGGTATTGTTAAAAGATTTTTTTTTAATGAATTCTTCTTCAAGGACCAGAATGACAAACATTAGAATAACTCCAACTGGCAGTTCACCATGGTTACTCGGCTTGTTAATTTCAATACACTCATATTTTTGTTGCTTTGATATTTTCAGATTGCATCTTTCAAAAGTATGGCTGCCAAGTATTAGAAGTTGGTGTTTCATTGAAAATAGGTTATCGGCATTTCAGTGTGATAATTTTGACAACCAAATGATTAATTAATGCTTCCGTTAATCGAAAGAGTTACAGGTGATGTGGCTTTTAGAGGTGTTTTTTAAGCATACATTTTCTGTTTAATACGTAATTTTCATAATCAACATATTAAACAGAAAACGTGATAAGTTCATTATTTATCTACCATCATTTTAGTAGTTTCTTTTTCATGATGACATTATTACCGGTAGAACAGAAACTGACACATAATCAAGTGAGACAACTAGATTCTACAGAAAGTATAATAACGTAATAAAGATTTGTGCTGAGAAAAAGAGAGGATAATCTACAAGAGTCGATAGATAGGAAAACCTATTAGTGCCGTCAACGTTAATAACATTGTACCGAGACTCGACAAAACAAGAAGAAACACTGATCGCGGCAACACAAGTCAAGTTGAAGTTTGGATAGTCAGTCACCATCTTGTTTCTACACAAGTTGCTTTCAATGGTTTACATGCGTAGAGGAAGAGAGAGCGAGACAGAATCACACAATCAGACTGGCCACTCTACAGTATTACAGATTCCTATTTTGAAAAATGGACCCAATAACATTAAATATTAGATGAATAATAATTGATGATGAGAAATGATTACGCTGATAATATAAATATATGAAAAGTGAATGCAAATTAATAATATTCATTTGAAAAATAAAATAAAAGTTCATGAAAAATACAAATCATTTTCTTCTTCTTGACCCAAGAATGTAGAAATGTATTATTTTCAAAATTGTAACGTTAAGTATTTCATAACTAAACAATTCAAATGGCGGCAACTGAACGTTACTTTTCAAGCATAGAGATCGTTGGGGATGAATACACGCGGAGTATAGCTTGCTTAAAACTAGAATGTGAGTATGATTTTGAAACTGGGCCAGTCTGCCTGAGAATTGTAATGTTTGACCAATGAGGTAATCTTACTACACTCAGTTGATCTTGGAAATTTCAAGGAATTACCACAGAAATTGAGATGTAGAGAGATTGATCTTATTATTAGTTCTTTTTAAACATAATAACCACTGATTCATGTTTCCCGAATTTTAATTTTGACTTCTGCTTTGTGGTCTTTACTGCTCCAAATTCGAGCGTCTCACATTGAACCAATCGTAAACTACATTGTAATGGCTTCCAACGCAAGAACCCGAAAAATGAATGACGAAATGGCTACCGATCTTTGTTTCGAATCGAGTTTCGTGCCGTCAAAATGTCTCGAAATTTATTGAAGTTTGGCCACTCAAAATGCGTAGCCAAGGCGTCTGCATTTCTTCAGGCAAAGTACAAAAACTTGACGGAGGGTTCTGTGTTCACAAGTCATTAGATATGCAGGCTTACGAAACGTTCCGAAACTTGAGAGACTCGAAAAAGTGACCGAGTTATTACCGACGAATACTGTTCAAGTTTCTATCAATTTTCTGCAACACTACATGCAGATCAATTGAATCGTAAAAATTGATTTTTAAGGTCAAGCTGTAGGTCTACATCGGTCTTGATTTTGATTAATACTATAGTCAACAATATTGATACATATCTTCCCTACATATCAAACTTTTACTTTTAAAAGCATTATTGAAATGAAGTAAACTAGTTTCGAAGTTTCTTAAAAAATACAGATTATTTGTCAAATTATTTGCTTTTCAAAGTTATTATAAAAACCAAGTTAGATTCAGACCAGATCAAATAGGAACGAATAAATGAATGGAGCAAGCTGGATATTTTCTTTTCCTGATGTAATGATCTGTATGTGTTATGGATAAAAAAAAATTGATTTAAAATAGAATTATGAATTTTTAAAATCAATTTTGTGAAGCAAAACTTAACAGTACAGTTTGTCTTCAGGTAATAATTCGGTCACCAACATTTCCAACTATTGCGGTGTGTTATGTTTCCAACACTGAATGGCACTTGTAACAACTGTGGCTTGAATTCAGCTGCGTTCAGATAGATTCGAGACGCAGATCTCGTACTACTGGACTTTCATAGGAAAATATCCACAACAGCGTAAATATCAAGTTCAGGAATGTTACAAGTACAAGTGACAGTTGACTTGAGTTGTAGTTGAAATTTAACAGTCCGTTAACCTCAATGTCACACCTTAAATCTCGATCAACGTTTTCCAGATCATAATATTATATTGACGGACTTTAGGCATACAAATGCGTTAAGTATTTTTCTATAATATTTTCCCATAACAAAGATTCAACTTCAACTATAATTATTCTTAGAATGGACACATTTTTTTCTATACTTGAGCTTATAGGCCCACATTACTCTGGTTATGATCACATAAATTCCTAGATTCATGAATTCAAACAAGTTTAAATTGCGTATAAATTTGAACATCCAGATCATTCGTGAAACTCAAGGCCTCAAAGATTAGACCAGTAATCAAGAGCGACTTTGTGACTAACCAAACGTTAAATCCTAACCACACACCGTCGACAAAACACACGACAGAACACACAGAAAACCGTGCCTAACGTTCTAAAACATGATCGGGGGTGACTGTACTACCAAAACTGCAATATTGTCTGGTAACGATTAGGTTGTTAGGCGAGACAGCGTTGGGCGCGCGCGGGAATAAGCCACCAGCACCACCTGCACCTCCGACTCCAGCGCCGCCCCCAGGCCCCGCAGCAGTCAGGGACCAAGCCGAGCCCATTGACCCGTCGCCCGACACGGGCTCGGAATACGACGCCGTGCTCATACACTTCTGCAGTTTGCGAGTACCTTGCGACTTTGAACGGCGGACGGGCTCGGGCGGACGAGAACGGGAGCCGCCGCCCACTAACTGTTTGCCCGTCGTCGGCGATACGCAAACACCGTTTATCTACAAACCACCGGGGAGTAATGTTACCAACACGAAAGACGGCAGTTGGCAGTGGCGACAAACTGTTGTTACTAATGTTGTGTCCCAAACAATGTGCAGCGTCAAAACTATCAAGTGTAACATCGTTACCCGAAATATAGGAAACATAACACACACTGCAATCTACAGTTGTTGATATATTTCCCCATTGGAGCAACACTTTTACACTTTAAGCTGACTCCCTGCAATATGTTGTGATAACATTGGAAATTATCAATTATCTAATTCTAGGCCACAACAATAAGATGGCTGTATTTGTTATGTGTACACAAGACTCAATACAAGTTCGAATTTCAAGGACCCACACAGTCCATGGGGAACAAGTTCTGAAGTTTTAATGAAGAATGACAATATTTATTTCCCTGACTTTAGAGAAACTAAAAATCATCATCTCAGTATCAGTAATTATAATCAATTTATTTGTCTTGCAAGACTCGGCTCTGTTTCTGAGTCATGACGTACACATAACTCAATTCTGTTTATATTTCTATATAGAACCAGTAATGCATACGTCATGACTCACAGTCTCTGAAGGACAAAAAAATATTTATAATTTCTAAAATCGAGATGGTGACTTCTAGTTTTCTCTAAAATCAGTGAAATAAATATCAACAGTATTTATTTAAATCTAGTTTCAGGATTGTGATGCCCCTTGAAGAATATTTAATTTTGAATATATTTTATTTTCAAGCTATTTTTCAAGCCATTTTGTACCATTGTTGACAATTTAGATTTACTTGAATTAAATAACAAATATATTACTTTGAAGAAGATAAAGAAACTGGGCCTACTTCAATACTTGATTGATTGCAATCAACCGGCTCTAGTCGCGATATTGTCATCTGGCAAAACTCTAGTTCGATACTAATTTCAATTATAATTTCATCTTTTAAACAAGCAGTATTTGTTTACTATTCAATATACGTTTAGGGTACGTGCCAACTACCGTCACTCAAATACATTTGTGGCACATTCGATTTACTCAACGTTGCCGTTGACTCTCTTCTACGTGACACAAACACACACACACACAGAGCTGGACAACGTAAGCACTTCAACGTTGACGCTTCAACGTTGGCGCTTCAACATTGGCACTTCAACTACGACTTAGCCTACGACTGGGAATAGACACGGCCGAGCCTGTATTTACCAAACATTTGGTCGAACAGATGCTTAAGGCAGTTCGAGTCATCGTCATCCGATTCCTTCAACAGGAAACAGAACTTCTGAATCACGCAAAACAAGGATCCAACTTGTATTGACGATGAAATGTGGTGCTTTAGACTCTGTTACCTCTTATGTTTACTTGGATATCCCTCTCTCTCACGCTGTATTGTATGAGTTATGCGTACGATGGACAGAGAGGCGAGAGTTGACCTAGGCTTGAAACAGAGTCTAGCGTGAACCATCGAGACAACCAGAAGATTGAATCAAGCTTTATGGTGATATTGCATTCGTGTTCTAATTAAAAGATGTGTGGATCATTTAGTTTTGAAGATATTTTGAAGAAGAAAATTGTTGAAATGTCGAGCAGGAATGACTTTAAATCATTTCACTATTCGCGGGTGTTTTCATGGATCCTGGGCCTCATTCCTGAACGTTGTGACTATCATAAGTTATCGCTCGACCCAACTGTTGTATTTTTAATCTCCTAATCATCAATGTCTAGGAGACTTAACTCTATATTGTAGTACTTGGTAAAGTGAGTTTATTAAATATAGAATACATCTCACTCTCCTATATATTCATTAATAGGAAATTAAAGATCCAAAAGTTCAGTTTGGTGATCACTTTTGACAGCTACAACATATAGGAATGAGGCTCTTGCTCATAATAAAGAATATGAAATTGAAATTTTGGAATTGAAATTTATGAATTGAACTCAAATAGGTAGGCTGCTGGTTATTCTCGAATATTAATCCACATTCAATATTCTCACGGCTAAGATCCTAATCAGTGGAAATACAAAGCGTCGCGAGGATGATTTGATTTGATTGGCTGAGAAAACCAACGTGCACAGCGCGTTGCTCGTAAAAGCATGGTTGCCGTCGAGTCGATACCGTAAACGCGGCCAGATCGCCGACGGAAATAGTTTACTGCAAGACCTAGTGTATTGTTGATGAGTTCTTTCAACTATCTCAGCCAATCATATAAAACCAGCCTGGCCGACCTTCGGGATCGCCGTACTCATGTTTCTCACGAAAAATATCCGAGACTTATAACACCGCTCTAGTCCTGAAAGCAAACGATTAGAGAGATGTTTTTCAGACGACTTTGTTGTGGAAGACATCACAGTTGGTTGTTTAAATGTTAGTATCGGCTCCATTGTTTAGTAAGAAAATGAACAAATAAACAAATAAAACACAGAGAAGAATCAGTAAAACAGCAACCAAATATTAAAGAAAAAACCAAATAGCCACAGAACACAAAAAAACCATGAGGTAAAATAGAAGGTTTGTTGAAGGAGAATAGGGGGAGAGATGCCGCTACGCTAGTTATACCATTCTCTATTATAAATTCTCTAATAACTTCAAAAACTATCTAATATAATCAATTATTCATAAATATGTATACGTATGCATTTTAGAACTATTATTTAAAGCTGTCATAAGTTAGTATTGAAATGAAATAAATGTTAATTTATACATATTAAAAGATTTAGCACTACGATCATATTATAGTAAAATGTAATGTAATAATAAGTAAGCAGCCCAACAACCATCCATGTCCAAGAAACCTCTACCATTCAATATCAAGACGCACCCACAATCAACTCACATTACTCTTGGTTAACACAGAAATCTCTATTAACCAATGAGAATAGAGCAAGTCAATCCATTGATTCCCCACAGAGATGTCAGACAAAAAAGGAACTGGGAAGACTGAATATTTAAATTGTCAAAATTTAAATAAATTCAATCTATATATAATATTCAGCTTTAATTCAGGAAGTTTTAATTCTAAATTCTATATTTACAGCAATTCGTTTTCAAGATGAAGTTGATTGTGAATAAATCTTCTAACATTAGCGTATTTACACCGACTACGTTCTAGTAGTACTCTAGGCATCACTGGGTAGTACTAGGTAGTACTAGTTAGTACCAGGTACTAGAAAGCTACTGTCTAATGGACATCCTAGCTATGTGCTATAAACTATTGTATAGATTATAAAATTGTGACTATATTATTATCAGTCTTGAATTAGGGGACTTTTACACTTACTGAATCTTTTCATCACTTTTCCGATTCCCGTCGCTTGATTCGCAGCGCCGTCCGAATCCTTCTTACGCAGGTCTCTCAACGATTGATCGGGTTTGTTGTATTTTATATTGGGCACAGATAACAGCCGCACGTCTCGCTTGTCCGGCCACTTCTTCTTGGCTTTCGTCCGCGGTGGAGGAACTGGCCTACCCTCCTCGTCGAACAGCGGTAAGTCTGATGGACGACTCGGTTTCCGCTCCATAACTTCTGCCACGATGTCTTCCATCTTGGTGAACACTTCTGCATCTGGCTGTGCTTCTGGCTCTGTGTTTGCTTCCACCGGCTTACCCACGACCTTGAAACATTCCGTTTCCACGTCTCCGTCCTCGCTGTCGGGCGTCGTGGCGTCCGGTAGCGACTCGGGCGGCGACACAAACTCGAAGGTGGCGGTCGCGTCGGGAGCGTCCGCAGACGAGTAGTAGAACAACGAAGCCCGTTTCTCTCGCCCGTTGCCACTCGGCCCGGCAGAAAACGTGTTCTTCAGTCTCTGGTCCACTCGACTGATCTTCTTCTTCAGATTGAAACCCTTCCACGAAGTGCTCTTCCGTCTTTCCGTCGGTTTTCCCGGCTTCGACTCGAGCGGCAGGCTCTCTTCTTCGTCGTCGGGCGTCGTGACTTGCGGAGAGACGTCTGAGAAGTAGTCTCGCTGGTCGGCCATGTTGCCCGCAATCAGCTGAGTCGGGTCTTCATCGGGTGTGACCTTGACCGGGCTCGACAGGGAGATGGCAACGGCTACGGGGGCTATGGGGAGCTGATCGATGGGTTTAGGGGGCAGTGACTACGGGGACACGTGCAGTGGTCGTAAAAATGGAGCGGGGAGAAACAAACAAGAACGAAGAGAACGGTTACTTGACGAGACGTAAGTGACGGGAGAACAAACGAAAAATAAACAAACGAGGGAAATAAAAGCGTTTTGTTTAATATTTCATCTGGCTTAATTATCAAATAATAATATAAGAAGCATTGTATTTTTGTTGTGGGAGAAATCATGTAGGGTGATTTGGAGCCAATACTGTGGGAGATGTATTATTATTATGACTGTTGATGTAACTAAGTCGGGACTGTTTTGATTTGTGTTTATTACAAGCTAAACATCAAGTAGTTGCTGTGACTTGTAACAAACAGATTGTCAACTGGGTTCACTTTTAAGCACCATGACAAATAAAACACGTGATGAAAATTGTCAACAATCAAAGGTCATCTAGAACATTATGAGACTGATGAAAAGGGAAAAAGTTGCTTTTCTAGGTAGCTATGAAAAGCAGCATAGCAATATTTTACTGACCTTCACTCATTACACTTGGAGGTGTACATAAAATGGTTGTACAAAATGAAAACTTGGATTATATAACAGACTTGAGAAAAATTATTCTTTGTTTCTGTCCCTGTATAGTAAGCATGGTAATAATTTACATTTACCAATTAGACAAATATATTCTATTCAAAGCTCGTACTCGCCATGCTATATCACTTGTCAGAGTCGGAATCCTTCTACCCGCTACAATCTGTTTGTTATCGAGTCCCGCCAGAAAAGATACGACACTAACGTAAATAGCTTAACATCGACAGCCATTTTGCAAGTCCTACCTGATCGTTGCTAGGTGACCGGCACCTATCGTCCATCTCTCTCGTCTCGCCCTGCGTTCCCCTCTTGGGGGAGCGGGGAACACGCTGGTAGGGGTCGGCAGATCCGTACAGGTCCGGGGTTCCCATGTTTAACACCACCGTCTTCTGGACGATGTCGATTATCACGATGCCCACCTCGTTGCCGTACGCCATTCTGGAATCACGCAAAAACAAACGATATCAATGACTGATGGAAAAATGAATGATACCAGAGATTTAGTGATGGAACAGTATGGCAGATGACTGTAGGAAAACATGTTTATAGCACGTTTAAGGGGAACCCAAAGATCAAGATTATCAATGTCAACTAACATATGTACGATCGCAGTAGCTTTCTGTTTGAACGTATTGTAGTTAAACTGCATCATACCATTCAGAGAAGTATCTTCTAAAATGCTGTTGATTCATAATAAATAAATATTCACATTAGGTGACATGTTATTTATAGGGCACGGTACATGGTGAGGTGAAAATTGATGGCTAAAATATCCCTGCTTAACCTCATGAACCGTCACAGTCGTTATCAACAAAGATTGAGCCATCAAAAAAACTTGTCTCAATTAAATCAATAGGTTTCAATGATTCACATATTTTAAATGCCAATTCAAACCATTTTTTCATTTTTTAAAACCTTTCCGTATGCCATATTATTCTATCTATTAAAAATATCATTCGTTTCATGTAGATTGAAAGCTCCGATTAGCTGTCAACTTGGGCACCGCTTTAGAAACCGAAGTAACGAGTTTTTGTAAACTCCTTTCACTTATCATCACTTCATAGTTTCATAATAACCTACTCATTCTTACCCCCGTATAACCCAGCTGTTGCTGGGGTCGTTAAATAAATAATAACCATCGTGCGAACTGCATGCACGCAGCGCATTGTACTCACAGGCCAAGCGAGGAGTTGAGGGTGAGCGCGGATATCTGGCTCGGCTGAACACCATTGTTGTATGGCGTCAGGCAGACGAGCGTAGCCTGGAATCCGGGCGGCTTCTTCTGGGGACCGGGACGAACCCGGAGCGGGCACGAGTTGTCCAGGGATGACTGGAGACAAGACATTCACAGTAAATATTCATTTTTTATCATTCATTTAATACAGCTCTATCCATCGTTTTTAAAGGGACTAGGAATAATAAACCATCCATCCATAAGAATTTAATATTGATTATATGGTATTGGGGTGAGAAAAAATAAATGATAGTAGCGGGAAAACGATGGATCTGGGAACGATGCATGGAGGTTTCACTGTAACAGCTTGGGAATCACTTACAAATATTATCTTGACAATAACATGAGTCAGTTAGAATTCCAGTGGCTGCCAGTCGGTATTGGTAATTAATTAGTAATTACATGTTGATATGAAAGGAAAAATACATGATAATATAAAAATAACAAGGTAAGACGAGAGCGAGTTGTGAATATAAATACGTATTCATTTATGTTGGGCAACATGTATTGAGGGTTGCGTTGGTTTGCCGGTCTCTTATGATAGTTTTAACTCGTCACCCCAACAATGTTGAAACTTTTTACCAATTTGCCGTCCAAATCTCGGAACCTACCAATCGTGAGTCATCTAGTAATGAAACAAGGAACTGACTGTGATTATGTTTGGTCGGCTCAGCTTTGGCAAAAGTAATTTGAAATGTCAATATATGAGGGATATGGAAGGCATACACGCATAGTTTCATATTGTATACTAGGGCGAGCAGCGATTGCTAGATTCAAGGACAGTACTCATGAAATAGAACAAGATTGACAGCTGAGTGAAACCACCAGGTAAGCTCGATACATCTTGATATTGGTTTTCAACGACGCTCTTGATGACGTTGATGCGACATTCAAACGTGAAGTAAGTTTAGCGTATATTTCAATCATTTTATAATTTCCGATTTGAAGGGAATCACAGAAAATAGCACGCTACGTAGGCCTACTCATGATTTGATTTCTCTGTTTGATTACTTTTTGTTTGAATATTTCCACACATATGTATGGATGGAGTCTATTTGTTATAAGAAAAATACGAGCTCGAGCTAAAGATAAAGTATTTTCGAAGAATGCATGTTATTACTTCGTTATTTAAACACGTCAAGTCTATAAGAAACATAGAGAGATATGGAATTTCTGAGCATTTGTCAATACTGTAAGAACTGTTCTCTATTAGGATATTTCTTGACTTAAGTGTTATTAATGTTTGTAGTTTCAGCTGACTTGTTTCTGTCTGGGAGGTTGTTGCTCACCTGTGAGTTCATGGCTCGGGTAAATTTTATCTCATTTTCTAATTATCGTATATTCTCCATTATTAAATTATCTATCATTTTAATTTTTTCACCCATTATTTTCGAACTATCCTAGCTCTAATACTTGATCTCAATTGAGAAGAATGATTTTGTATCAAATTTTGGTGTTAGTAAAAAAAAATTGAGAATAAAAATATCATCTTATTTTTTATTTCAGTTTTGATACTCTTAACAGGACTTTTCACGTCAGAGAAGATCTCCTTAACTTCACATTGGATATAAATCATTGGATGCAGTATCAATTTCAAGACAATGAATAAAATAAAAAATACGGTCGAACATACTTTTTTCGAATCGTCGTTGAGGTCGATCTTGCCCTGAGTCAGACTTGGTCTGGGAGGGTACTCGTACTCGGGTGAACACTCGCCTTCTTCCGTCATCTCGTAGACAATCGGGATTTCGAGCGCCTGAAACACATCGCGTTACGTCGTTCAGAGTTTGCAGCCGACAGCGTTCACACCTTCGACACTCTCGATAGTAGCTACCAGAATATCAATATGATTTTGATCACATATTTTTACTAAAGAAATAAGCTATGTTTGCGCCGGTACAGAATGTTGATACAGTTCACGTATTCAACTAGGCGCGTGATTGACTACGCAAACAATTGACTACATGATCGATCAACTATGTGACCAATTGAGTTCGTCTCCAACACCTGCCTGCTCTTACAGCCCTAACAATGTGATTGTTGAGTTTTTATTACTCCAAAAATTGTATGTAAAAACTCAAAACTTGTTTTAGTGCATATAGGAAAATAGACTGAGAATGTATATTTGAATTGGGTACATGGGAAAGAAAGAACAGCAGTTTACCAAGGTTTAAAAGTAGAAATACTCAAAGTGTACTCAAAGTGAGTTTGTTGATGGAACACAGATGATTATACAGTATGAACAAACAAGATTTTTAAAGAAACTAGTAAGTACCATCCGATCACGAATTTGTCATTGATACGGAATATGACATTACAAAAATTTCGAAATCGGACGTCAAGCCTATTCAAAATGGTGAAAAACTGAGAGAAGTTCAAACAAACAAAGTTCAAAGTAGAAGTTATCAACATTCGTGTGTTTGGGTTTACTCTTAATACCAATTCTGGTCATGTCCGGCTATACTATGAAAACGGGCTATACACATAATGTGTACCGGACTTTTGGAAACTGAAAGGCTTTTACCTGCGTCAAAAAGTATGGTCACAGACAGCGCAGTCCTGGTGTCCAAGTTCATTTTTTTCAATTTTAAATAGTCCAGAGATAATTATTAATATCAGTGACAAGACCGCCCTGAAGTCTCAAACAACCAAGAGGTGCCGCTTCTGAATGGTTCTACTAACTCAACCTTAGCATTATATATATTGAGTGAAAGGGAAAGAAAGAACAGCAGCTTACCGAGATTTATGATCAGAGAAAGGCCTACTTATAGTAGAGAGTTCGTTGAACTCTAGAACACAGAGATGAGAAGTACAGACGAGATTCTGACTTTAATTGAGAAACAATGATTGTTTATCAAGATTTTGAAGTTGATAAGGGAAACTGAAAAAATTGACCAAAAAAGTCTTACTGAATCATCCTTGAGACAAAAAAAGGCTACAACAAGTATGTCAGCGTACCATGGTGTCGGCAACCGACTCATTCTTCTTGAATTTGAAAAGAACGACGTGACTGCTGGCTCCAGCTACACACAGCTTCCGGCTCTCCGGGCAGAGCGAGATCAGCTGTATGGCAAACGGGTCGTCCGTGACGCCATCGACGCTCTTGGCCCGCGGTTTCTCGAACACCTTGGCCGTCTTCAGCTTGTACAACACCTGAAGCGTGCCGGCCGAAGCGTCCCAGAACTTCAGGCTGCCGTCCGCGTGCCTGCAACCAATCACAGCGCTCATTTTACTGTAGTGTCCAACCACAGCGCTCACTTTACTGCAGTGCCCAATCACAGCGCACACGTTACTGCACACTGTGAATGCAAACCAGATGCTCTACTCTACACTCCGCAAACTCTCACATGAAATGAGAATGAAAACATGAAAATGTGAATACCTTTAGAAAAAAATGTTGAAAACTGATAAAAGAAGAAGGACTGATCCCCAAGTCTTATGATGTGATCAAATACTGGGATCAAGTTAACCAATCAATAATTCACATTGTTATCTCAATTAATTCATTTCTTCAACCTTGTTAAGTTTTACCATTCAACATATTGAATTGTTAATTGAATTGTATTTCTAGTTATGTATTCCACAGAATAATTGTAATACTAGTTATGTATTTCTATTTGTAACTGTTGATCATTGTTGTTGTCATGGTGATTGCAGCGTAAATGAATATCTTGTCATGTATTTGATCTTGTGCATACGCAATACAGTGAAACCTCTATGCATCGTTTCCAGATCCATTGCTTTCCTGCTTAGATCATTCATTTTTTCTCCCCCCACTCCTATTTAATCAATGTTGAATTTTTCTGGATGGATAGTTTTCCTGCATAGATGGTTTTATTTTTCTGGTCCCTTGAAAAACGATGGATAGAGGTTTCACTGTAATGCTGAATAAATATCTTCTACTACTACTGCTACATGTAGTGGTTATCGCAGTGGTGAGCCTTAACGTTGTCTCGTCAACAGCCAGCTTACCCCGTGAGAATGATCTCGTTATAGCTACAAGAAGTCGGGCTCCACTCCCCGCCGCACAACGGCCACTCCCGCTCGCTGAAGCCCGATCGCTTCTGCGTGCGCGACCCAACCGAGTAGAACGCTGGGATCAGGTCCGCTGGGCAGTCGGCCATGTACGTGCAACAGGTGACAGGCGACTCGTGCAGGTCCATCGGGTACGGGTTCTCGAAGCAAGGGTACCCGGGACTCAGCAGGTCGATCACGACAAGGTCATTGTGGAGCAGCACGACGATCGCATACGGATCTTGGAAGTCTGGAAAAGGAACGAATACTCGAGTTATGAATTGAAATATGTAATATCGAATTTCACAAATGATTTTATTGTTTATCACTGAATGTATTAATTTGTAATTTCTAGTTTGTATATTGAATTACAATATCTAGGTCTGATGGATATCATCATTATTATTAGTATCATTATTATTAGTATCATTATTATATTACTAGGAAAACGCGGGATGCGCGTTGTTAGACGAGCTTAGGGGTATAGAAATCTAGAATGAAAAATAATTTGTCAACCCAATCTACATCTACAGACCTTGGATCACTCCAAACGTTCAAAAACCTTACGAGAATCAGTTATGTCACGGCCTTCTTCTTCATTCATTTCAATCGTTTTGAATTAATTAGTGACACTTGTTGCTATAGATTTAATTGGTTCCCGTAATAGCCTAAATTGATGGGAAAATGCTTTATAAATGCGTTTTCTTCGTTATTTCTCATCCGATTGATGCGAAAAATCTCTCAAAATGTGCTTAATAGTTTCCTTTATATTCGGCGAAAATTTGAGAGGTCTTGAAAAATTTTGATTTTTCAAGTATTTTCCTCCGGGTTATTCTAATGGGGATTTTTGAAATTTCTAAAATTCATAAAAAAAAAAGTACCCGATAATGCCACAAAACTATACAGATCTAAGTTAGATGAGGAACCATGACAAAAAAAAGTTTGAAGTTGATAGCTGTAGCCGCTTGACCTGTGGAGAACCAACAAAAAAACATAAAAAAAAAAAAAAAACGAACACCAATTTTTTTCAGTATGTCAAATTGAATCCTCGCTAAAGCTCGTCTAATTATTATATCCCATTATTTGTGAAAAGACATCATCAAAGTCTCAACAACCAAGACAGTGCTAAGCTGGTATTCAAAAAGGAATAAACCAGTGAAACCGGATTTAATTTCGCCATTGCCGTGTATCACAAAAAGATTCCTGGAAATCCCAACCAAGTATCTCTATCTGCTATGACTAGTCTGCTGACTTTCTACTGAAAATCAATTCATCACCATCCTTAATCATAAGGCTTACTGATTGTATACCAAGAATTTGGAATTGTTGAAAAAAAAAATGAAAAACACATAAATAACATTATTATTTGAACTGCTCATTTTTTTCAATTCAATTCAATTTTTCCTCATTTTGTAAAATACATATACTCAGGAAGTGATATAATATAAATTGTACAAAAAAGGTGATATTCAATATTTTTGGGCAGGACTGGGTCACTGCATGCCCTATTGATCCTTTTCTGATTGAACAGTTTTACTTTCAAACAGTAACTGTATCTATGTATTTGCTTGAACGAGTGCAGGAAATTGTTGTTGTTGTTTTCATATACTCACCGCTGACCCACGGGCTGTCGCAGAGCGTGATGAAGTCCACGACGTTGTGCTCCATCTCGAGCACCGTCGTGCTCTTGCCGTTGATCACGGTTATGCTCGGCGTACGACCCGCCTTGTCGTAAGTCAAGCCGCCGGAAAATATCACATAAGCTTCCCTGAAAACGACAAAAACACGAGATACTGTACACGTGGCTTTCTTGTTGCATTTTATTTTCACTCTGATAGGCCTAAATGTCCAACACATATTTCAACAAAAATTTTGAAAACATCCTCTACAAATGATGAGAAATCTATGAAGATAAATGTCCACAGTTTTCAACCATAATTCATTCAATTCATACTTATTTATATTTGGTGACTAGTTCACCTTGAAGTTCAAAGTCTTAAATAACCAAAAAATGCCAGTTCCAAACTACCTAATCAATTGACGACTAGTGATTTGACCCACCCACAAACGTCACAAAACAGGACATCCAATCAAATGAACTTTGTTATGTGGGAAATTTGACATTTACCTATCAGAGTATCTCTAAATGCCTACATGAAGTATAGATCAAGGTGGCCTGCCAATTAGCCACGCCTATCACTAGTGGTCAATTCATCTTCATAGCCTCAATTGACCACTAGTAATAGGCATGGCTAATCGCCAAAGCCACCTGGATCTATACTTCATGTGGGAATTTAGAGATACTCTGATAGGTCGATGTGAAATTTCCCACATAACAAAGCCCATTTGATTGGATGTTCTGTTTTGTGACGTTTATGGGCGGGTCAATCACTAGTCGTAAATTGAGAGACAATGACTATAAGCCTACATCAACATCTTGAGGTTTTAAGAAAAAAGAAAAATCTGTAGGAGTTCAAGTTCAAGTTCATTTTATTGGTATTATAAAAAATTAACAAAATAACATAGTGATGGCCCTATTGATTCAGTATGTATTTATATTGGTTTCAACGATGGACTGTCACGACAATGTATTGGCGTTGATGAACGATGAATGAGATATGGGACGATGAGATGAATGGTTATTTGATCACTCGTTTTGGGTGGTGGGAAGGAAGCAGTCGTGGTCTGCTTATAAGGAATCATCCCAACGACTGAGAGGAACCAGAACGACGTCAGTCAGGATGGACCACCAAAGCGGGAATTGAACCCTGGTCTCCTGAGTTACAGTCCAGTACGCTAGTCACTGATCAGTTCTTTTTTATACAGTAATTATAAACGTACAGTTGTAAATTGTGAATTGAAAGCTAGTGTATTCAGAGTATCAACCAAGAAGACTTACCCCGATCTCGAGGATTTCCATTCAACTTTTTGAATGGGTTTACAGGGATCAATTTTACCCTCTTTATTTGTTTTGGCTGGAAATAAACAAAAAACAGTGTAAATAAATCAATATGAAAATATCAATATTTCTGCAGAAAAAAGTCGTCAACCCAGTAAATTATTGTAAAACCATATTTAATTACGTAAGATTGCCATACCTCTGGGAACTGAATGCTCTTGAATGATAAACATGGATTTATTATTAGATGAGCGTGGCAAAGACTTCTATTGACCTTAAAAAAAAAATGGGTCTTCAATTTTATTTTTTCATCTATTCGTGCATAATTTTGGGGATAATTTTGTATGTGGCATACAGGCCAGGAAAAGTAAACAATCGATTTGAAACTTTTTGTGCACATCAGTGTCATGCCAGAATTGGCTGGGATTGTTTTTCAGAGAAATCAGTTACCATACGCAATATATTGAAAATCATATTGAAAATCTTCCTTACTCTTATTTCATTAATTATTATCATTGATCATCACGTACAAGCACATTTCTATACTTGAATCCACAAAAGAAGGTTGTCTACCAACACAACAAATACAAATATCACCTTAAATTTGTAAAGAAGAGACATTTTCATGTTGATATGATTTTTCAGGGCCAGGTACACAGTGAAAAACACAACTACATCTTTCAAAAGATTAAAATCCTCATAGTAGCATCAGGATTATGTTATAACAAATAACCAAAGTTTTTAGAGTTATCTAGTTGGTATATGATTTTCTTTCGTGTATACAAGTATAGGATCTTCCACAAGACTATAATTGAATATAGCCGTATTGAAGGCCACATGACTTGACTGAAATTGTATCCAGAGTTCAGGTTTAGTACTGAGAAGACGTTATTTTTATGATTGAGCAGGTGAAATGGCAGCCGGTTTACGATCTAGTTTACTCCCGAAGGAGCGCTATAAGAACGTACGTCACAGACGCTGCGGCAGTAAAGACAAACAGCTGAGCAAGCGGTCTCACCACGACCTTTTTAAAGAACATCACAACCCTGAAACTAGATTTTAGTGTCTAATGATATTTTTTCCACCAATTTTAAAGAAAACTGGAATTTATTATCTCAATTTCAGAAATTATAATTAATTCTTTTGTCCTCCATGAGACATGAGTCTTGACTTCTGCATTACCGATTCTGTATAAAAACATGAACAGAATCGTGTAATGTATACCTGAAGCTCGCGACTTCTGTGTCAGTAGGCCTAGTAATTCAAGATGGCGGAAACACCTCGGCCAAGTGCAGAAATATTAGGCCTAGTGCTTTTCTACCTGACTTCACTCTTCTCTCATCGCATACATTAACCATGTAAGTTGATAGAGATCAGTGGTTTTGTCTCATCACAGTATAGAGAGAACTCAGTAACGTCACTCCTATATGCACGCAATAGAACAATTTGCTGCAATTGCGGAATGAGTTTTGACTATCTAAGAACCTAGTCTGTGCTTTGACACCACCTTCAACCGGCAAATCAGCACAACCCTCGATGCGTCTTGAATCTCACCGCTACGCAGCGACACACTGATGTGACCTAATCTAACCCAATCAAACCTAACCTAACCTAACCTAACCTAACTTAACCTAACCTAATCAAACCTAACCTAACCTAACCTAACCTAACTAAACCTAACCTAATCAAACCTACACTAACCTAACCTAACCTAACCTAACTTGACCTAACCTAATCAAACCTAACCTAACCTAACCTAACTTAACCTAACCTAATCAAACCTAACCTAACCTAACCTAACTTAACCTAACCTGACCTGAATTATCCAACCGGCAAGTCAACGCAAGCCTAAATGCGTCTTGGTTCTCACCGTGAGGCAGCGACACGCTGAACGCTTTGGGTGCCTGCCGCGTGGCCCACGTACTGAGGCTGCCATCTGTGTGCGAACACATGAACTGCTTGCCCTCATGGTGCCACGATATCGACATCAGCTCCTCCGTCGAGTTGCATCGCAGCTCGGCGACCTTCGTCTTCAGGTCCCACAACACAATCTGGCCGCTCTTGTATCCGATCAGCAGCTGCCAACATAACAACAACATTTCAACATCAACAATTATCTGTACAACAAACAAAGGATTTTGATTTTATTTATAAAATTGAAACAAATAAAGGAATTTGATTTTGTTCTGTTTGTTTAGAATGAACATTTTCATTCTCAGTATTATGTTACAATTTAAACTACCGGTAAGAAGCAAATAATTAACAAACTTAATAAGGGTAATAAATAAACTTCTCTCTCTGATATGTTCAAGTTTGTGAAATATGTGGTACAATGACAAATGCAGTTATATCATGTTCACTCTATTGCCTGCAGACAAGTCTCATTAGAGCAGTGGTGACCAACCCATGGCCCGCGGGCCACATGTGGCCCGCAAGCGTTATTTCAGTGGCCCGCTGAGGAATTGAATGAATTATATTTTTATTTAACATGTGGAAATCAATTGGCCCACGGGCCAAGACGTGGGTGCACACAGAGTTTCAAAGACGAGGTAATTCTCTAGCTAGCCGCTAATAATCAACGTTATATCGTGTTAATCAAAACAAAACGTGTATCAAAAACAGTACCACATGCGGGACCGAACACGCGCAAATGGCTAGCTCGCTACCACTATACGCTACCGGTGAAATTGGAAATTGAAGCAAGCACAAAATGACATTCACAGTTAGTGAGTGAGTCATTGTCCCTTGGTCACTTTTAGTTTTATCATGTGTTGTGACGGCAAGTGTGTTTCGGAGCGTAATTACATTATGTCAAAGAGCAAAGCAACCAATAATGAATGTCGATTATTTCAGGAAAAGTGGACAAATATGTACTTTTTTATCTCCCTCAAAGGCAAATCGGTGTGTTGTCAGTGATTTTGCATTTAAAAAAATCAAAATACTTTGAACAAAGGCCTACAACCAAAGACGTAATGTTTTTCTTTTTTTCCCTTGTCTTCTCATCTGAATCCATTCAAACGTTCCATCTGAAGTCAACAAAATACACCTAAAATTATGGTTCGAAAAAAATTCCCTGCGGGGCTAAAAATGGGGGCCTTGCCCCCCAAATCCCCCGCGGGTCACCGGCTTCGCACATACTACCCTGTATGTGCTGATCGAATTTTTATCAAGAGTATAGTATACCCAGCAAAATAATCACCACACACCGCTGTATATATAATACATAATTTTTTTTTAGTGAACATGTGTGGCCCGCGGTGATATTTGGAAAATTTAGATGGCCCCCTGCCCAAAAAGGTTGGTCACCACTGCATTAGACGCTTTGTAGAATATATTTAGAGGCAGAGTTCATTGTTCCATAATGTGTACAGTAAATGTGTGAATAAAAAATGAAAAAAAAAACGTTTTTTTAATGTTCTTTATTTTTTCTTACTAACATCTGATCACACATTCACATTGTATCTAACATTTGATACAAAATTATTGTTGCCCGATTAAGGCAAGATAAAAGATAGGATCGGTTAGATGGGGAACCACAAGGGCGATCTTACACGTTCTTTATGGAACTATTTTCATTATATTGGGTTTAACAATGCACTCTCATCTTAAGTATAAGATCTATTGGCGACGGATGACGATTAATGAGATGATGCTATGAAAATTTCCGATACGTAATGGAAAGGAAACGGTTGTGGCCTATATCATAGGAATCGTACCAGCATTAGCCATCGACCTTCTTCCGTTGATACAAGTGAACACCTTCTATACTTTCAAAAATGCCAAAAAAATAAAATTTGATCCAATTTAATCATAAAAGTATTGTCACAGACAGTGCAGTCCTGGTGACAAAGTTGATTGTTTTCAATTTAAAATCTTCTAGAGATTGCCTTGTTCATATTTATATGAATATAAATATGAATATATAATTTATAGTTTATTTATATTGATGACAAGAACGCCAAGTTTTGAAATAACCAAGAGGCACCGCTTCAAAACTGTCTTTATACCATCCATTAGTATTAATTGGCAAACAGTGATTGTATTATCAAGACTTCGATGTTGATGAAAAAAAAATTCACTAGATTATATGCAAAAGTCTGTTTCACATTTAAAATCAGACGAGATGATGTGAATGATAGTATGTGATTCTCATAAGCCTATAACTGTATGTTCATTATGGCATTGACTCTTCGTTTGTTTACTTCTATACTTGACACGGTTTATACATATTGTATGTTTTACACTAAAAACCACGAATGAATACAAACACAAATACAAAAAAATACTGTGTTGTAAGGACGATGACGTCAACCTACCTTGCTGGCGTCTAGAGGGTTATCGCTGAGATGTATGACAGGCCCTGGATGTGTTTTTCTCGATCTGAGAACAGAAGAAACAAGAACTACGTGAGAAACAGAGCACACAAAAGATCAAATCCCTCTCTTTCACGTAATACTCACTTGGGCAACGCGACGTTCACGGTAAGGCTTTGAATAGAGTGCTAAAAACATAAAATGTCGAGGGTGTTTCGCCAGATGAAAAAAGAGAGAAACCACTTCCGACAAATGACTTTATTATGAATTAGCCAATCTAACACTATAAAAGTGAAGTGATATTAAACTGAAAATAATTGAAGATCGAAATATGTTGACCCGTTTTTTTCGTGTACCGGTGAAATATTTAGAAACGGTTGCGGACTGAAGGAATTCGACAAAAATAATTTTGAATACTTGAAACATGCCATAGTTGATGTTCATACTATTGAGCAGGTCATCAGGTAATGTCAGATTTTATCATATACAATATCAGATACAGATTTATTTCAAATCGGATAAAATTATTTAACAATTTCTTGACAGCTAACATATCACTGTTGTTTAAACAGTAAGACTTTTGATAATTATAATTATCTGACGACCTGCCTACGAACGTCCTCCTTCGAAAGTTTCAAGTGTTTCAAATTATTTTTGTGGGATTCCTTCAGGCCACTAGCGTTTCTCATTATTTTGCCAATACATGGAAAAACGAAAAGGATTTCAGATTTTGATTTTTTCTAGTTTAGTATCATTTCTCGTCTTCAATAGTGTTGCATTTGTTATTTCATAAAATGGTTATTTGGCAATAGTTCTTCTCACTTTTGAAATGGGTATACAGATTTGAGGATAACATCCAATTCAATTGACGACTAGCGATTGACCCGCCCACAAACGTCACAAGAGAAAACATCCAATCAAATGGGCTGTTTGTTATGTGGGTAAATTGACATTGCCTATGAGAGTATCTCTAAATGCCCACATGAAGTATGGATCAAGGTGGCCTGTCGATATGAGCTACGCCTATCACTAGTGGTCAATTCGATTTATAATTCTTTTTATTCTCGATCTTAGTTGGCAAACAATAGACTACACGTGAAACAACAAGAAGAGTATGAAAGTAAACAATATATGTGTACATTAACATTGCAAGATGGCAAATAGAAAAAGAATAAGCCCGTGTATAGGCCTAAGGTGTGCGGGCAATACCAGTGAAAGTTAATATTCATGTTGGCGAAATAATAACAAATAATAAATGAATTTATTTTCCTTTTTTTTAAATCATCGGGACTTGATACAAAATCATTGTTCCCCAATTGACAACTCGAAATATGCGTGACTTTAGCAGTACGCCAGTTGGATCATATCATTTGAAGTCACTTCAAGATACCCCGATTGGATATTTGAATTTGACTACAGTTCTAACAGCCCTGTTGATTGGACGGTATGATTTGTGACGTCAAGAGGGCAGGGCGTATGGACTGCAAGTCGTCAATTAAGGCAAAGGATGAAAAATAGGATCGTTTGAATGGGGCACCATAAGGGCGATCTTACCACCCCAAATTTATAATTTATTTTACTGTACTTGATTCTCCAAGTGATGATCAATGAAGAAATGTATAGACATACAATTATGAATGCAACAGATACCAACTTGGAGAATATTCTAAATAAACAAAGTAAATACAAAAAAATAGATAATATTATTTGAAAAAAATGAATACAAATTAGATCGAGACACACCAACATGCCTGCGAGAAGATATTACAAATAGTTTTGATAAACTCATGAATTTCTTTTCAAAAGCAGATAATTTGGTAGTTGAAGGAATATTGGTGGGAATTTTATTAAATATTCTGAGACATCCTATGTATATAGTCAAGATTGGATATAGATGTATAACACAGAAAGGGGCGTGGTAAGAATGTTGAGCTAAGAATACGGCAGGAAGGGAATGATGGAAAGGGACAGGAAGGAAATGGAATAAACCAGATGAGAAAGTATTTGAGTAATATCAACAAAGAATTGTCAAGACATTCAGAGGAAGAGACTACATGAATTGACTTATCTTAAGATAAAAGTCATCCATGAGCCAACAAGTTTCCGCCAGAGGGATTTCTGAGATATGTTTAATCACAAAAATTTAAACTGTACATTAAGGTACACAAAGAAAACGAAGCATATATATGGGTTGTGAGATGAGCGAGATTTTATATGAAATGTAATGGAAATGTATTTATGGTTGCCGTTCGATATAAAAATTGCAAACTATATCGAAACTTCAATATCGAATACTGATCCAAATATATCGGAATTTTCAATTTTCAATCGATATCGGTTACAATATATTTTTTTAAATTCTGCTGGACATGGCAATAGGCTGGATGGAAGTGCCGGGTATTCTGTTTGATATACCAATTGGCTGGGTGGAGGTGCCGGGTATTCTGCTTGACATGAAACTGAGTAATAGGAAACATTTAAACCAATATTAATCACAAAACCACTAACCCCCCCATACCCCTCTCACTCCCCCTCTCGTCACACTAGAAACAGAATAATCTGACATTGAGAAGGAAATGTAAACGTTCTCTCTCTCTCTCTCTCTCTCCCTCTCTCTCAGGCCGTGACGTCATGACGTAACCGCAATGCTGGCTTGTACTGCTTCTGAGAGACGTATTCTCTCTCGAAGCATCAGGAGCCTTCACCCAATAAACCACTACGAAGATCGTGCTAGGTCCGGCTAGCTTTACGAGACCAGTACTTTGATTAGATAATGTTTACTTAGAAGCTACCTACCATGGCAACTTGTCTAACTTTTGTACATCTCAATTGGTGTTAGCACAAGGCCCTAGCCATTCTCTCGAGGTGAGTTTTACAAAATATGACACATTTTTGCATTCTAAGAGACCCACGCTCAACGGTGACTTCAGTTTATAAATCGTTGCCTTAGTTGACTGAGCTACGAAGGGAGGTTTGCAAGAAATTTCTGAAAACATCATTTGAAATAGAAAAAAGTATAGGTGCCTATAGAGCAAAGTGAACCAGATAACGGAACTATTATCCAGATGATATAACGACAATTCATATATAATGTGATGGATAAGATGAAAGATCTAGGTGTCACAACACTGTTAATTATAGCTTAATTAACTAACTATCAATTTGTACAATCCCCGAAGGTTACTAAAATCACCAAGTTTACAAGTTGACCAAGTTTTCACACTATAAGGCTGCGCTATCATGTTACCGACAAGAACAATTACGATGTCGAGCGCAGGCTAGTTGGAGGTTACAGGTGTTGATGTACAGGTGTGTACATTGTTGAGGAAACCGAGTGACGTCAGCAGGGGCTGTAATTGCACTGACTGACATATCGACAGATCGAGTAAATCAATCAATCACCAGCCTCTCAATCACCAGGCACTGGCTGAAGGCTTCATATCGACCTCATAGAGAAGAAGAAGAAAACCTGACGAGAGTGAGCGTGAAGAAAAAAATAAGAAGAAGACTCTATACAAACAAGACTAGACGGGAGTTGAGAAAAAAATAAAATGAAGAAGAAGATAAGAGCGAGTTAGAAGAAGAGGGCTTTATGTAGACGAGAGGAGAGTCGAGAGGAGAATAAGATGGGATGTTGCATAATTCAGGAGAGAAGTTGATGACGTATGGCATATTGTACTCGCCAGATAGACATCGCCGGTCCGGATGACCGTGTCTACGGCAACATGTGCATGTTTACCAATCAATCATGTTGCATCATGTCACGTGTGCAGCTTTTTCACACCGATATCTCCATATAACATATACAAGTTCCCTTTAGTATAAGTCGTGTTATTGCAAGCTGTTCAGGACCCTTATTCTATACTGCAAACGAAATGAAAGTGTGACAAAAGTGTCCGAGCCTATATGATACACCATTTTAAAGTAGGTCTATACGGAATCGTCGGAATCAAACGAAGACGAGCGTCTTTCATTTTTTCTTATAACTATACAATACTGCCCCAGTTTTTCTACACACAAAGTATATACTTTAAGACATGTAACGCCATCTTGAATTGAAACGGACTCTCCTCTCTGTTATATATCCACTTTTTTATTTTAACTCATTAGTACATAATAAGATTCAACTCATTAAAGTATTTTAATGAATATTGTCTGCATCTTGTGATATATTTGTTGGTTTTGTATCTTGCTCTGTTGACAGTTGTACGACCAATCTGTGAAATCAATCTGGGATGGCGGGAAAGTTTTGCCTATGAAGACTGGAAACGCCTTAATAGCAGGTCGTTATCAGAATCTATCCTCTGTCCTTGTCTTTCACGGCCAGAATAGTATCAGTCTGTCTCTGTCTGACAGCCGTAGTTTTATGAGCGGGCGAGCAAAGGCGTCTTCGCATGTTTTAAAGACTAGGTCAGTCGTGCAGACAGGAAGGAAGGGGGGGGGGGGGGGGTGATTCCATGTTGCCGCTTCGACCGCCTGTTTTCATACATTTTATTATCTATGCGATGAGGAGTCTCGAGTCTCGATCTTTTGAAACAGGGATGTCCAACAAGGTACATATAGCTCAAATAAAACGCACCGGAGTTGATTGAGCGAAATTCAGTTTTATAAATGTAGGCAAGTGATTATATATAGTTAAGGTACTGCAAAATGAGGACTATTTGTTAATAGAAAGAAATTATGTTTTATGATTGCCAGTGCATAGCACGTAAGCAGCTAGTCTATGCTTGCTGAGAAAAATTTAGGTCACACAGGTTGGTCACCCCTGGTAGTCACGAGACCAGGTCAGCGGTGATAAGAGGAGTAATTGTCCTGACCCGACGACCCTTGTATCAAGTCGGTAAACGTGCTTCTTCACTGCACACTAGATCACCTCACTGCACACTAGATCACTGCTGTGAACCAGTGCACTCGAGATCGAGGGGGCTCTGGACTTCCCTGAGGCACGCTCTTCCAGCACGCTTATATAATATATACGCCCGGACTACTTTAGCCAATAATCTCGAAGGTATACGTTGATCCACGGAAGAAAGGTGTGGAATAGCATAACAAATACTGATACCACTGTTACGTATGTCACCACATGCGGACGTTGTTGTTGTTGTTGTTGTTGTTGTTGTTGTTGCGCGCAGTGCAAACTAACCTAAATGACTCAATCTGACTATAATTTAATGAACCTAATTCATTCAAACTAACCTAGCCGAACAAACATCATGAACTGAATTCAATCTATAAAGTCTGAACTGAAACCAATCTAAAACTTACTTTCGGTCCGACGAATAGCAACTCCGTTTTTTTATTATTATTGATCAAATACACTGATACAGAAAAAAAACACATTTACAGCAAAAAAACATCCACAAAGCCCCTAAAAAAAGGGTTAACTGTGGTGGGTTAAAATAGTGACTTATAAGTACAAAATCAAATTAGGACGTATTTCTCAAACATTAAAAGCAATAAAGTAGTTAAAGTGGAGTGAGAAAAGAAAAACATTGAGTGATTTGTTACATTCTACTTACAAAGTGTAAGGTATCTTTGATTACTATTAATTTTGAGAAATCAAGTTACATCAAGTGGCGAGAAAAAGTGGACATTTGTACAAGATTGTTAAAAAAATACATAAAACCAGTATTAGGACACTTTGATTAGATGAGTATAAATTTTCGGCTAAATGAAAAATAATATAGTATATTTTTTAAATTGATGAGTCATAATTACGCATCACCATGGCAATACGCCGCCGCGGTCACTCCGAAAAAAAAATACTCATAGTCTATAGGCTGTGGGATAACTTATATATATATATATATATATATATATATATATATATATATATATATATATATATTTATATATATATATATATATATATATATATATATATATATAAATATATATATATATATATATATATATATATATATATATATATATATTTATATATATATATATATATATATATATATATATATATATATATATATATATATATATATATATTGTATAGGTTTATGTATATTCATGTATAGGCCTCTGTTTATGTATGTGTATTGTAAATAGGCTTAAATATATATATATATATATATATATATATATATATATATATATATATATATATATATATATATATATACGTTTTTTTCGTTGCATCTTCATGGAATTTGTAGCTTCTTGAAAATGCAGTTGCATATCAACAGGGTTCGCCTGACGTCACGATTCGTAGCGAGGTGTTGTCGGGATATCGATATACATTCGATGACGTCACACACATGAATTGGGATGCAAATTGTTTCTGCAGCGTGGAAACACGGAATCAATATTATGGTAAAAAAAGTAGAATAAGTTCAAACACCTGCAGCTTCTTTTCGGGGGAAAAACTTTCAACCAGTTTCGTCGAAGAATAGAGAGAGAAAAGTTGCGATTTCTCTTCGTATAAAAAGTTGATGTTCGAAAGTGAGACAATTTGATAAAGTCGGGTATGAATATAAAATAATATTCATGCGAATTAAGGTCGCCGGCAACACTGTTCTGTGTGTTAGACCTTCAGGCAAAATGTCGTAATGTCGAAAAGAGGTAGTATTTTGAAAGAAATCCAAAGATGTCTACACAATTTTTTTCTACAAAACTTCTACAGACCTACAGCGTATGATAGTCGATTCAGCGGAATATCAGCTCTCTTAGTGATACTTTTGAACGGTATGAGATATAATAATTCTAATACGGGAGACACATAGATATTTTCAGTACCTTAAGACGGTATATATAAATATATATACGACTATATGTCACTATGCTATGTAAAATACTATAATCTATAGACAAATCCATCTCTCCACAACGACTTAGTGCTGGTAATTTATGATTATCTTCGTTCTATTTGTTTTCTGTTAAATATCAAATATTATTTATGTATTACGTCTCTGCTACGAGCTACAATATTTATAAATGTTTTTCTTTTGACAGCCCGCACTCAAGAACTTGTGTTCTTACGCGGGCTTCTGTTAATTTTAAAATCCTTCTCATAATATGTATCAGCTATTATATTGTGCAGAATAAAATGAAATGAAAATGAAAAATGTAATGAAATGTATGAATAGGGAAAAATCAATTTTTAAGCTAGTTAGGAATGATCAACAAGTTGACTGAATAAGGAAATCAGTGTGTGCATGACCAGATTTAATAGTTTCAAAATCAGGATGTGTAGGGCCCACATTGCTATAAATGCATACAACGCATACAACGTTCTTCTGGTTCGATACAATTCCCCACTTTACGGACAAGAACACTCCGCAACTCCAAACAACTCTCTTCAGGGGAACCTAGGCACAGCGTAAAATTTTCAGTGTCAATGATACATATGAACGATCGCAGTGATTTGCGGCCTAAACATATCGTAGTGAAACTGCTTCACACCATTCAGAAGATTATCTTCTATAGAATAATGTCGAACCATGATGAACATTCACAATATGGGGGCGCCTGAAGAGCGTATACTGGAATTAAGTCTACTCGGTTGAATGACATGTGTTTGTGTGTCCAACCTTAGCTGAACCCTAACCACATTTCACAACAATCCATTAATAACTACCCCGAAGCCTATGTCACACGACTGAGTCGACTTTATTCCGGTGTACGCTCTTCAGCGCCCCCACAATATGTTACGTGTTATTTGTACGTATAACAGTACGCTGTGAGACGAGAATCAATGGCTGAAATAGTGTCTATTACTCTGACATACAACTGATCTTTCCACCCTAGTCATTATAAAATTTGACTCATTAGTAGGCCTATTTTCAGCAAATATTGTCCATTTGCTAATTTTGTATCTTGCACGGTTCAAGTGTGATGATCATTTATATCTGTGAAATACCCCTGGTGGGAACTTTTTGCCCTATGGAGACTGGGTACGCCTCTAACTAATGCAGTTCGGTTTCGTGTCGCTCGACACGAGCCATAACTAATCCGTGTCAATGCCGAGCGTGGCGTGTCACGACACGATTAGCTTGTGAAGACAGCCAGCCACGGCGGCCATTGCTTATACACGTGGCAACACGGGACGCCAGACACGCTGCCCAACCTAACGGCGAGGAATAAAATATGAGCACATGCACATGTACTCTACATAACTTATAGAAGAACAGAGAGAGCTTATATATTATGAAAGAGAGTGGCCATACAGTAATTTGAGTTGGCAAAAATATGGCCGCTGCTTTTTTGATACTTCTCTTCCACTACCGTAATACCTTCAATAGCTTTAATGCCTTCTCTGTCACGTACAGACAGGTTTCTATACAATTTACATGCGAGTGGTGATGAATTATCAATTACAATTCAATTCAATTATTTTATTCTTTTATTCAAAAGAATGAGTAATTATAGAATACGAGATAATTTGTGAATATGAAGTGTTGACTGGCAAAAATATGGCCGCCTCAGCTTCCTTGGTCGCTCTTTTTCATATATAGGATATATCAATTCTCAATTTCAGAAATTCTAATCACTTTTTTCCCACAGAGACCATGAGTCATGACGTGGGCATTACCGGTTCTGTGTAGAAACATGAACAGCATCGAGTTATGTATACGTCACGATTCATAAAAAGGGCCGGGTCCTGGATGAAAAATAAATAAGTTGTATATTTTGAAATTGAGATGCTTATTTTTCTAGTTTTCTCAAAAATTGGGAAAATAAATATGGTGTGTGATTATTCGTTGCAATCTTGTTTCAGGGTTGTGATGTCCTTTAATATTCCATCTGGCCAGGCATCACAGCCTTTACGAACACGTCACACAGCAACCAGTGACGTCATGCAGCTGCCCAATTACAGCACAGAGCGACAAAATGATATTCCATCCAAATCCCTCCCGTGGTAAATACTAAAAGCCACTTCTACTACTCGCCTACATTTAGTTGTAATGCTTGCCGCCTGCCGCGCCACAATCAAGTCTAATTCCGGCGCCCCGAGGTTAGGCAACGTGCGCTGGGCCGGGGCCGTAAATCCAATTAGCAACGCGTGCGGTCGGGTAATGCAGTTGTTGAGCGGTCGAGCCAGAGTTACCGTCAACACTGTGTAGTATTGTACGAAAACCGCTAGGGTCAACCAAAACACATCCAACATGGTGATGCCCAGGCTGTAGTAACAAGCACACTGCACATACGACCTTGTCCCTATGTAGCCATTTTGTTTAAATGGCGATAACATAATGTTCTATTTAATAACCACTTGAGGGCAGCACAGTCACATCACTGCCTTCCCGATGGTGTGTTTTCCCGTCAAGTTCACACGTATAATTACAACAGTCAGCTATAACTTATGTGATGTATTAAAATACTCTTTGTAATGAAAAAAAATATCACCAATTTGTGATTTCGAATTTGAATGAAATCACATTCTGGTGAATAGCAAGTAACAGATAACTTCCATTCTTCCATATCTGCTGAGCAACCGTGGCCGTTTCCTGAAGATAGGCCTATATGTTCTGAGGAAACATTATTTTAACATTGCGAATTGTCACTTTTTATCTGACAATCAAATTCTCAATCAAGTTGTCTCTGAATATCCACATAAAGTTGGGTATTCACACACAACTGCCGACATCGAGGTGGCCTACTGACAAGCCACGCCCACCACTAGAATTGAATTGACTCCAGCCACGCAGGGTTTCGAGTTGCCGAGCCAATCGGGTGATTTGAAGAAAATGTCACAAGAGTTACAATCTCACCGGATATCCCCATCTTTCACTCATCCCCAGTCTCAACCAACTACAATAATTCTCAATTTAACAAAATCCCAGCTGTACCACCATCCGAAAAGCACTAAAGAAAACAAACATAAAGAAAAACAATCTTGTATCCTGGTAATATTTTTCTATGGTGAATAAAAAAAAAGGAAAAACAAAATGGATTCGACATTTTCGGTCGTAAAGTTAACGATGTTCTTCTTCTTCATTATCACGCCAGCTAGACGTAGTAATATCGACTGTGTGCTCAACGACGCCCCCCAACAGCGATCAAGTTTTATGGGGTCACCGCACAGTAAATATTACTGCTGGTCGGAGAGGTTTTATCGCGTCATCAGCCGGGTTATGGACCACGTCACGTGACTCGGTCACTAATGAGCAACAGTGAGATGAGGTTTTGTTTCCTTGACTTGTAGTTCGGATCAGTAACAAGCAGCATTGACCAAGCAGCATATATGACCTTGACCCTATGTAAGGCTTCTGTCAAGTGACGCCACCCATTGTTGAAATATACAGAGAACAATGCCCACCAGTTGGAATGGACTAATCGGGATATTTGGTAGTTCACCAGTTCAGGACAACTATTGTTTGTCATTTGTTACTTGACAGAAGCCTATTGTTTTATTTGATAACTACTTGAGGGCGGCACTGCCTTTTCGATGGTGTGTTTTCTCGTCAATTTCACACATATATAATTGACGACTCGAAATTGGCGTGGCTTCACTATAGTATAGGCCAGTTGGATCTATATCATTTGTAATCATTTCAAGATACCCCGATTGGATATTTGAATTTGACTGCAGTTCTAACAGCCTTGTTGATTGGACGGTAACATTTCTGACGTCATGGGGGCGGAGACTGCGAGTCGTCAATTACAAGTGTCTGCTATTAAATAACTGAATGATGTATTAAAATACTCTTTGTACTGTATTTTTTGAAATATCATCAATTTGTGACGGAGTTAGGATAAAATCATATTCCGGTGAATATCAAGTTGCAGATAACTACTATTCTCCCATATCTGCTGAGCAGCCGTGGCCGTTTTCTGAAAATACTTTCATCTAATAACCACCCGTATAGCAATACTATCGCCCTGTTTTAAGGAACCATTGTCTTAACATTACGTTGCCGCTCTTCCTTTCAATACGCTTGTTGGTTCGTATGAGCGACAATATTCATGCGTCTGACGCAAGATGCACTGAGGGTTGCGTTGGTTTGCCGCTTCTTTAACCAAACCGGTAAACGCAACCCTCAATGCATCTTGGTCTGACTTTCCAATTAGCTGGCAGTCGATGAGCCACGGAAATGTTTCAGATAAACTCTAAGTACGATTTTGGTCACATAAAATGATTTTCCTTATATACATTCAAATGGATTATGAAAATATTTTATTGCCGATTATTTCGGAGACTAGCTCTACGTGGAGTGATCCATAGCATTACACGCTAATACATAATTTGGATAAAACATATTGTGTTCTGAACTCGGCGATTGATTGATTGTTCGATCGTTTGAGTTCGTATCGAGAGCCTGCCTGCTCTCAAATCAAAATGAAATGTCGACATCTCTAAAACTACGCACTCAACAGTCACCTATACATGTGGCCTGTGTTGGTGCGATCTTTCGGCCGTGCACACGTGTCCTGGGTCAATGCGATCGTTCGGCCGTGCCGATGTGACGTCACTATCCGTATCGCTGACAAACGAGTCACGTCTCTGGTTTTTTAGACGCGCGAGGGGAGATGGGATGGGGCGACGTCAGCACGAAACGTCGCGACGCCGAGTATAAAGAGCAGATCGGGGAAATCAACGTTACATTATAATGAGGGAAACGGATGTGCTGAGTTGTCTCTTCATTTTATTTGTTTTCATGTTGATACTCACAATTGCACCGAGACATAACCCTACACTATTTTTCTTATTTACACATGGGTTTGACGATCGCATTAAGATCTTAAACCTGAAGTTCAACCCTCAAACTGAATGATACAATTTGAAATTAGAAC
>OZ023329.1:18422573-18427573 GCA_964007535.1 Brachyptera risi | reverse complement strand
CGCATATTTTACTGCTCATATTTCCACAGACTGAGAGTGGATTGGGTGATACGTTGTCTGCTGGTTTCAGAGTGTATAATGCAAGTGTATTTTTATCAGGATGTTTTTAATATCGGCCACTTTATGTGGCTTCGAGTGTACATGTTTCAATGTTGCGTTGGATAGAATGTTGTTACATACAGCAAGGGTTGAGACCATCTGTAATTAAACCACTCTTGAAAGCCACCGCTCTCTCTCTCTCTCTCTCTATCTCTCTCTCTCTCTTTCTCTTTCTCCCTCTTTCTTTCTTGATGACGATGATGGTTGTTTGCTCAACGACCCCATTAACAGCCAGGTTATTTGGCGGTACGAATTGGCAGATCATAATATGAATGATATTTACAAAAGCTTCTTCCTTACGCGGGACTCGAACCCACCTAGACTCTAGAGTCTAGGTTCTCACGCAGAGGTTATCATTGAACCACAGAGGCAAACTCTCTTCCTTCCTTTCTCTCTCTCTCTCTCTCTCTCTCTACCTATTTCTGAAAAAGTTACTCTCTCTCCCTCTGAAATTACTCTCCATCTCTTATCTCTCTCTCTTTATAAAGTAAGTTGATGAAAGAAGACAAGACTGTCAAGATAAAAAAGATAAATGAACCAATAGTATATATCCTATACGTCATCTTTCACGTCGATCTGAAGCTATCTCTTCAACCACACACGACTAAACTCTTTGCACAACCATTATCCAGATTGAAACCTTTGTGCTGAACGTCATCCAATCACAAAGCACGCTCCTCCGTTCAACCAATCATTCAATCTAGATAGGATTCAAAAGAAGAACGTATTTCTGTCATTTTTGAAATAAGAACACGACATATGTATGGAAGGTTCTATGGAACCGTGGCTTTGAGCTCGATGCTCTCTTGACTTCGTTTTCGAATGCAAATCAGGTAATGAAATGCTTTTAAGAGCAGATATCTTAGTTCTGAAGATAGAACATCTTGATCTCGTTTTCTTGTGAGACGGAAAGGTAATAAAGAGGAGTTTGATAGCAAAATTCTAGGATTAGTCGACTGTCGAGATTATAGAATACGTTGACTTTTTATCGTTGTACTTAGTCAAGCGTTGTACTTAGTAGCTGTTGTATGGAGCAACGGTATTTGACGGGACTCTATAGACACAACATAATATTTCAAGTGCCAGCTGAGCATATCAATTATCGTAGCGACTTTCCTTCTGGAAAATTTTAGTGAAAATTCCACAAAACCCATTACCATTAAGAAAAGTGAAATAATATATTCAAGTAGAGAAACTTTCATGATTTTTTCTTTTCTCTTACTACGATTTTAGTGTTTCAAACATTAAAATATTTTATCCTTATATTATCATCCATTATGCTAGCCTACTTCTTTTCTTTTTACTTCTTTTTATACTTCTTTCACCGGAGTATCCTATCCAATCAATTAGTATCCAATACATCTTTGTCGATCCATAATGAACATTTGCATTGGGTTACATTTTATTTGTATATTATTTAAAGTTCACAATTATTTGGTGGGTAGACGATTCGATGTAGACCTATATAAGTATAACCGACTGGTTCATTTTTATAAATATTAATTATCACTCACATTGTTGTCTTGACTTGTCTAATATTGTTAACGATTTAGATTATTAAAATATATTCAATTTTATATTCTATTCTATAAAACATTGTTCCAACACCACAAGATTTTACTCATCACACTCCGTCGTTTTGATCTAATATAAATAGATGTAAGTCAAGTTAGTTGGAGATAGCTGGAAGATAGTAAATAGTAGTTGGAGGCAGATGTTGGAAATAGCCAACAGGAAGAGCGGTCATGTACAACCGAACTTCGCCCATGTGAATAAGACATAATGAATGATAAATAAATAAATATAGGCCTACGGAGTCCAAGTCTTAACCGTATTGGTCACAATATTCAATGCAAACATATACATCCTTATTTTTAAGCCCTAAACAGAAATTCGCGAGAGAGCCTTATCTTGCTACTAGTACACACAAGAGTCCTCTAGGCCCATCATGACACAAGTCACACGTAATGGCGGCTCGAAACTCCCAAACACTACTGTTACTGAATAGCAGAGATCTCCGGTCGTGGCCTCTACATACTTGTGTGTTATTTATAGAACCATCAGAGTGATGGTAAAAGGTGGTCCGTCCCCCGAGCCGCCCCCGAGGGACGTGTGCGGCGGCCAGAAGAGGTTCAGGGCTACCAACAGGCAAGCATGCACTTGTCACATCTACTTCCACATGTATATGCCTGAATGTGTGACATGACAAGAAATACGATACCGGTCGAGACGCGTGGCCGAGTGGGAACCCACTGAACCGTCATTCGGGAGACTGGGGTTCGATTCCCGCCATAGTCAACCATACTGACAGAGATTTTTCGTGGTTTCCCTCTGTCGTTCAGGTTGTTACTGGGATGGTTCCTTAACAACAGACCACGACCGATTCCTTCCCACCATCCAAAACACCTAATAAAGTAACCTTTCATCTCATCATCTCATCATCTCATTCATCATCCACCGACGCCAATAGATCGTGGTCATCGGTACAGTGCGTCGTTGAAACCCAATAATAAAAAAAAAAGGAATACGATGTTGCTGAATTGGCTTACACTTTAAATTATTAATTTGGAATATATCACAATTCTGAGGCTCGATTTGAAAGAATAATGACACTATATTTTGGCAATTATTCTAGTGAAAACTAGAAATCATCACATCAATATCAAAAATTATAATCAACTCATTTGTGTCCTTTTCATAAACCGTGTGATAAGCATTACCTTATATCGTTCATTTCATTACAAAAACAGGTTATGATTACGTCACGACTCGAAGTCTCTGAATGTATTATTCATGATTTCTGAAATTGAGTTGATAGTTTCTAGCTTTCTTTAAAATAGGAAGGAAAAATTCGCCTCGTTATTCATTCAAATCTACCCAAGGATTGTGATGTCTTTCAACAGAAACAAACATTTTCTCTTCATAATTGTATTCATGAAAGAAGAAGGTTCAACACTTCCATTCTGATTAAAACATCAGTTTATAATCTCGCATCAAAAATTTATAAAATTATAATTTTTAATTTAGAGAATTTAGAAAAATAATCTCGCAGCAACTTTAGAGATTCGACGCTTCAGAAAGATGTGGTCACGTTTCTCATCTTAAACCTCGTCACGAATTGATATAATTTGAACTGAAAATTTCACATTCATATTTTTTGTAATTAGATCTCGACGCTCATTATCGGTTACTGAATAGCAACAAACCCCGAATCATGAATGGCTAAGAATCCAACACAATATGACTGACAATTAGAGATGAAATACCAAAGAAAAAAGAAGAGAAATATAATGATCATTGATAATCTGAACCAGTTTTGATAGAAAAATCATAACTTATATCAAACTGAAAACGAAGATCATATTGTATTTTTTGTGTTGGTATAAACGGCGTACAACTCTTGTGGCTATCGCAAAGAAAGGTTAAAAATATATACATATGTATAAATATATATATATATATATATATATATATATATATATATATATATATATATATATATATATATATGTATATATATATATATATATACATATATATATATATATATATATATATATATATATATATATATATATATATATATATATATATATATATATAAATATATATATTACGTCCTGATTATATATAATATACGTCCTGATGAGAACGAGACCAATTTCGTTGAAACGTTGGTCAGTTTAAATAAATAATATCACGATTGAAAAAACAGCCCAGTTTCACTCAATTTATGCACATATATATATATATATATATATATATATATATATATATATATATATATATATATATATATATATATATATATATATATAAAAATTATCATCTGTTCAAATAGTATCCAAATCTAGACGCTATCACAGGTATCGAGTGACAGAATATATATATATATATATATATATATATATATATATATATATATATATATATATATATATATGAATATATTTATATATATATATATATATATATATATATATATATATATATATATATTTATATATATATATATGTATATATATATATATATATATATATATATATATATATATATATATATATATATATATATATTTATATATATATATATATATATATATATATATATATATATATATATAAATATATATATTTATATATATATATATATATATATATATATATATATATATATACATATATAGTTATATATATATATATATATATATATATATATATATATATATATATATATATATATATATATATATATATATATTTATATATTTCAAATGAAATTGTGAATGGATATATCATGATTCAATCAATATATTCTTTATACATTATTATAGTTTCAAAATGAAACATATTTGGCGTGATTATTTCGGCCCGGCACCTCCACCCATGTTAAGAATGCGGCAATTCAGCCAGGGAATCTACCACACTAGCCTGATCGAGAGCAGCCCCGTGTCTACGGAAGCAGGAGGTTGTACACCGGCAAGTATCCACTTCTCAGAACGGGGATGGGACAACTGTAATATAACTCGACTGTCTTAAAAATCGACCAACTCCACTGAAAAATGACAAACTGTACTGAAAAACTGTACTGAAAATGGAGCAACTATACTCAAAACCAATTGTACTAAAACCTAATTGTACTAAAACCTAATTGTACTAAAACCTAATTGTACTAAAACCTAACTGTCCAAACTTCTATTTCTTGAGCAACCTGCATATAGGTTAAAGTAATGGGAGGGGGGGGGGGGGATGGCTCGTCCCCTTCACATATTTTTACTTCTCACGAACTTCTGTATACAGGTCGCTCTTGGTACATTGTGATTTCTAGGACAGTCGGTTTTAGGACAGTCGAACTTAAGGACAATTGATTTTCGGTGCAGTTGGTACTTCTTCTTTGAAGC
>OZ023329.1:18407573-18417573 GCA_964007535.1 Brachyptera risi | reverse complement strand
AGTTTATGAAACGGAGAAACACGATTTTATTTCTCCCAAGTGGCTATTCGTCAGACCGAGAGTAGGGTTTAGATTGGTTTCATTTCAGAATCAACTAGCTTAGGATGTTTGTTTGGTTAGGTTCGTTTATGATGGTTTAGGCTGCGCGCAACAACAACAGCAACAACGTCCGCAAGTGGTGACATGGACCGATGGACGGTCCGATGAATAGCGGCTGCCTCATTTTCAAGTAATCTTAACTTGTACAATGAAAAATGTCATAAGTTGTCTTTCTAACAATACAAATAATATAGTGTAACTATAGGGCGGTGAAATTTCTCAAAGTTATTTGAAAGTCAAACATCAGTACGATTTTGAATACTGAATGTATATCACATTGAGAGATGATATATTTGAAGCGGGTTTCAAGTATGATCATATAATGATATATCATCTTGAACTACAAGAAGTAAGAAGTACAGTTATTTTTATCCACTGAAGCATGATGAGAGCTTCTTCTTCCGAGCCAGATGCTGAATATTCAGTAGTGGCAACATGACAAGCCAAGTTGACTCGATGTAGTCGAGTGTCGTGGTAATTGAAACAAGAAGACAAGTGCCACCAATTTGGTACGACGATGTCAACAGACTTGGTACTTGAATACATTTATTTAAACTGTTGGAATTACAGTAGATCATTTGGTAGAAATCTACTCGCATGAGTTTGAAAAATGATTAGTAATGAACTGATGACATATATATATATATATATATATATATATATATATATATATATATATATATATATATATATATATATATATATAAATATATATATATATATATATATATATATATATTTATATATATATATATATATATATATATATATATATATATATATATATATATATATATATATATATATATATATAATTGATGATCAAATCTTTATGGATAATTAAAAGTCGAGTTGACGAATAAATATTTATTCAATTGCCCATCGGCATTTGAAGGGCAAATTGAAAATGAAGGGCAATTGAATAAATATTTATTCGTCAACGCGACTTTCAATTATCCATAAAGATTTGATCATCAATTACATAATAAGTCGTGAAAGCTTTCAACAAAACATATATATATGAGAAAATATATATATATTTTTTTTTATATATATATATATATATAGATGTATATATATATATATATATTTTAAAAATATATATATGTATTTAAAAACAAAATATATATATTATATATCATATATATAATATAAATATATATATATATATATATAAATATATATATATATATATATATATATATATATATATATATATATATATATATATCCAGTTTTGTATGTTTTATATATTTTTCATGCTGCTCAACGACCCCACCAATGGCTAGGTTATGAGCGGGTGATGAAAGGTGAAAGGACGTTTACAAAAACCCGTGTTTAAAGCTGGACTCGAAACGACGCCTGATCTGAACTCAGCTCCTAACGCAGTGCCACCATAGTTCACTGAACCATGGGGTATATATATATATATATATATATATATATATATATATATATATATATATATATATATATATATATATATATATATATATATATATATATATATATACATACATATATATATGTATATATATATATATATATATATATATATATATATATATATATATATATATATATATATATATATATATACATATATATATATATATATGTATATACATATATATGTCCTTTTTTTTCTCATCCAAAGTACGTTTTACGAATACATTATAAATATCCTTTTATGACTTTTTAATAAGTTTATAATTGAAAATTAAACAACTCTGCGGACAATTTGTGTGAACTAAATGTAGTAGCGATTGAAGAGTTTTGCCGCGGGGATGCCAAAATGACACAATAATTATTGTAAAATTCACAGCGCCTTTTTCAACTGATAATAATGGTTCAATTAAAAAGAGTGAATCGACAAACAAAACAAAAGCGAACAAATCACAGGCGAAAGTTTGTTAACGAGGAATTTGTTGATTGAAAACAAACTCAATTATCGGTTTTAGCAGCCAGTCGAGTATTACTGGGAAATACGTTATAATCGATTTTCTATACATTATTTCACATGACCGTGAAATATTCAATTATTGGAAAATTATTCAATTTTTAATATTCAGGCCTGATATTAAAAATGCTTCCACCTTAAAAAGAGGCGATTTCAATAAAATAATACCAATAAATATAAGACGTACATAGTTTTTTCAATTCATTCATGAAGGTGAAATAAACAATAATGAAGATAAATAAATAAGTGAATCGACTTTAAAATTATGTATAAGCTAGGATTAATAATGTGTATAATATAAAATGTCTGATTATTCGGGTTATTCCCAATTCACTATGATAACAATGAATAAAAGAAGTCAAATCAGCAAGCTCGATGTACAAAATAATGTGTTCTATAAACTCTTGAGTTCTTTGGATTATTGTTGACGAAACGAATCATCCTCCCATTCAACTCCATACTAATTAATTTGATTCATGTTTAACAAGGAGTGAATTTCACTGCATTTATTTAATGACTCTCTTAACGATATCCATTATAATATAAGTAGTCCCGATTCAGTGCTTATGTACTACTACAGCATGTTCTAATTTCCCTGATCTCAATTAGCACGAAGATCTTGTCTGGATCTATTGTTTAGACTCTAGTTACCATGGTGATGTATCCCACCGTCTCCTAGACTCACTCAAAGCACGCGTCTATAGAAAGCAGTGAGTGAAACAAAAGCGATGCAGTGAATAGACGAAGACGGAGATATATATAGGAATGCAATATTAAGCAGATAGTTGGAGATATAAAACCTGAATTGCGGTTTATTTAATCTAGAAGCATTGTGAATTGCAACGAGACATTTCTCTTGGGGAATGGAATACTTGATACAAGTCCATAAGAAGGCATGAAGTTTGAACCGTTGATATTTATTGGATAAAGTTCGACCTTTCTGAACAGTTCAATTCAGAACAAATAGTTAACAAGCTGCAAACACGAAGTTCCTTCATTATATAATAATAAGATTGGAGTCAAATTTGGTGCATACATCAAAGACTTTATTATGAAGGGAGAGAGCATGATTGGCAGCAAATAGGGCAAACAAACTGTTACTGAAGTTGTGATTGTATAGCACGATTTGGAGGACATTGTTGTTCCCTCATCACATTAATGTGTGACACCTCATGCTAGCAAAATGAAGTTATTTGCTGTACGGTTAACTTTGCATCTAGAAGGCAGTGATTCTACTTTTTTTTGTGAAACCATGATTGTCACTGAAGAGCACTGTTGACAACAATGAAAGCGATACTGATGCCCACTAGCAGCAAAGTCGACCTTGAAACGGGTTGTAAAGTTTTTGTTTTCATTCACCACAATACTTGGTTTTATTACAATTATTGTAACTGAAAAGTACTGTTGACAACAATGAAAGTGATACTGATGCCCAATAGCAGCAAGGTCGGCCTTAGAACGGGTTAAAAAAAAAAATATATATATATATATATATATATATATATTGGATGTTACAGTCATCTCGAAAAAGATACGCCTCGACCGAGACGTGAACCCGGGACCTTCTGCTTGCTGGGCAGGTGCTCTACCACTAAGCTTCCGAGGTATTACTATTACGACATGACTATACTAGAGTGACACATGCCAAATCAATTACCTTCTTTTTGTGAAACATTTATGAAACTCGTTGTGTAATAATAACATATAGACTATTCATGACTATAATCATGTTATCATATCATGTTATGCTGATGTATCATATCATGTTATGTTCAATTTATATTGTAATGAAAATAATAACTGAATTAAAAAAAATCATCGAGAAAACAGGCATTGGGAAAATTTCTGATGAAAAAAATTCACATCTCTGAATAATTAACAGAACAAAAATAGGGGTGAAATACAGGGAAGCACCGGGTTAATTTTCATTGATCTCTGTCTATGTTGAGGTGAATCACAATATGAACTTTTCATCCGTAATTTTTCAGTTTCATTTTATTTTTGTCTGTACGTGAAAAACTGAAACCACAATGTAAAATGTTTTCATAATAATTTTATAATCTCACATTGTGTATAACATGGATATTTTTCAATCTGATTTAGAATTCGTTTTCTGACACAATATTCAGTGCATATTCCATTATTACACATTCCGTATGAATACCTCATTATTGTGATATTGAACATCAATTTATACCGATATTGACAACACCGCGTTCAATCGTAATTCCGTTAATTTCAATCGCTCTGCACGCTACGGAAAAAACCGATAAGTCCCGATAGAATGCGAACATATCCATTATCTACAGAATGTATATTTCCAATTTCCTATTGACGATAAGTATATTTATTAAATACCATTCAACATATAGTTTATCGATGTTGATTCACTGAAATTATATCAAGTATTTCATTCAAAAGAGCGACTATCATCTCATGCAAACTTTCTGTTCATTGTTACACGTCATAATGTGATATCTAACTACATTTCATTCAATTTTCTCATTCCAATATGAGAATAAATTGTACTGAAATATGTTCTTATATGTTATTCAACGTAATATTATCATTGATACGCTATGGACTCTTAACAGATTCGCAAATAGGCCAAACTATTGAGATAGCCACTTTATAACAACATATAATGAACTATAGTATTCGGGAACATTGAATAATGAGATGATTATCATAATAAAATGAATCTAGTCCATATTCATGGTTACAGTAATATATTATTGTTATAGTGTGTCCAAGTGGCAGTGTTCGAAATAAGCCATTTCCCTCGAATGGAAACACAACGTTAATCTACTTACGAGTGGAACACGAGGTAAAATGTCTTCTTCACATGATTCCATGTTTTCTACATACAAAACGAATAACATTATAATGTTGGCAAAGTTCTGTGGCGTTCAGATTCATTTTTTAAGCGAAAAAAACATTAATGAAGTTTAGAGATTGAACGAAATATGTTTTTAGAATATTTTGGCTCGAATTATTTGTTTTCACATATATTAGAAATACATTCTTGTTCTGCACCAAATGAGGAAAGGATTGAAAGGCTGTAGGAGTCAGTCAGATGTGTAAGCTTTCAAGTAGTCAACTTTTAGCGACCATATTTTTGAAATTCACATTTGATTTTTGTTTCGTTTTAATAATAAAAATATAATCTAGGTTTAAGCCGATTAAGATTTTTGAACAAATACAGACACTGAACTCGGTGCGCCATAGACTACGTATATTGGAGGTCGTATTGAGCGCATGCCCGCTCTTAAGGCGTCTATATAGTCTCTATAGTACCAAAAGTTTCCACAAGGGGGATTTCATAAATATAAATGATCATAAAAATTGAACAGTGCAATTTGAAAAATTAACAAATACATCATTGGATGCAGACAATTGTCGAAAATGCTAAATACTCGAATTTTATAGTAACAAAGGTGAAAAGATCAGTTGCATATAACAGTAACACTCGATATTTTTGCTATCGATTTGTACCTCACCGCGTACCGTTATACATCATCATACAAATACCGCGCTATTATGGATCGACAGTTTTTTTAGAAGATACTTCTATGAATGGTGTGAAGCAATTTGCGTACAAAATGTTCAGACGGACAGTCAATGAGATCGTTCATATGCCACGTTGACAATGAAAATGTTGTGCTGTGGGTAGGGTCCCTCAAGATTACGGAGTTGATGAAACTTGCTTGTATTTAGTATGTTATTAATTCTCTCTCTCTCTCTCTCTCTCTCTCTCTCTCTCTCTCTCTCCCCCTCTCTCTCTCCCGATAATAGAATCTCTCGCCGAGTCTCCCATCAGTCTCCAGGGATCTAAACTTTCCACAGATAAATATCATTTAAAATAACAATCAAGTTAAAGGCGAGTTGGTACGACTGGGATATTCGTGCATAATGCATAGCAACCGTTGCCATGGCGTTAGACACGAGACAGTTGCTATGGGAATAGACACGAGGGGGGAACAGTTTTTAGAGGTATTTTCTGATCATTTATCCGGTAAGACCTCAAATTCACTTGATATTACTTTTCTAAATGAAAACACATCAAAATCATGGGTTAAATGATTATATTATTTGGCCAGTGTAAATTAATAATATTCTCATTCCATTCTTTTTAGTTTAATATCATTCCACTTTTATAGTGCTGTATTTGTTATGTTATAATATGGTTATTTGTCAAAAGTAGTTTTCCTCATTTTTCATACGATGAAAAAAAAAAAATACAGCTCCTTCTGTGTACGAAAGTAACTCAATCTCATCGTTGAAACAACTTGACAACAATGTTCAAGGTATTGTATGCTGTGTTCTACAATCGCCACATCAACTTTCCCAGCACAACGTTGCCATTGAGTGAAAAACACGAACTCGATATGCTTTTAGCTGTTTTTCTCTTTCCGTTCCGTTCGGTTGGCTAACGTGTGTCGTGACAGACGTGACGTCCCTACTTCAAGGGGAATAACAGAGGCTTTGTGAGACGCGCCACGTGGACGATATTGTTTGACGGGAGAAAAAGGAACTGGGTGATGTTTATTTATTCTTTATCTTTAATATTTACGTCGGGTACTATACATGTCTATATACCTATTGTTGAGTCTAGAGATTCTTTTTAGACGGAACTACTCTGGAGTTGGAGGAAATTACCTTTGTTATATTTATTTATATTATATATCTAGAAGTTCGAACTCGAGAATGGAATAGGCTATGTGTTTGTTGCATACCTCGATATAAGAAGTAAAGTACAAGTCGCATTTTTGGAGTTGAATATAGATTCATACCGACATTCATAAAAATGTAGACCTTACTATACCTGTATCCACGAAAGAAAAAGGTCGTCTACCAACCGAACACACAAATGTCACCATTATACGGTTAACCGTTATATTTTGAGAGTATTATAGCTTTTCAGGATGAGATTCACGATAAAGAAGGAAATTACGTCTTTTCGACGTATGAAAACATGAAAGTAGAAGAGAGTCAACTGTAAAAATTGAAAACTGCACGATTATTTTGTTGGTGGAGGATTTTTTCTTTTGCTGATACAATGTAGTTATTCTATACAATCTACATGTATACCAACTATAATGCATTTCCATGAGAAAATGAGGCGTATTTATTGGTTGGTACACATACACGCTCTTCGAAATGCAAAGTAATTCTTTCAATTAATATTCTATTGTTTGCGCGTGTTCCAAGCCTAGGTTAGGACTGATGTATTTTTCGTTCAATTTTTGAAAATGAATTATAATTATAGCGTCAACTTGATCCAAATATGTTCTACTCAGGGATATAATAACCATGTTTCTTTCCTGATTATGTTCATTTTTATCACCTAATTTGTATTTATTACCTAATATTCATCATTTATTAATTACCTTATTTCTTTCTTAATTATGATATTCAATTTTGTTCGTAAATATGACCGATGACATAAAATTTGTTTAACCCACAGATAAACTACACTTCGTAGTTTTGTGGGATACTGTGGATGTAGTGGTTGTTTTATTTGCTCTTTATTATTATTTATATATTGTTCATGAAAATGTATGCATGTCAATTGTCAGCGAAAAAAAACTTGAACGGCATCTCTTACTAGCCCTCAAACCGAATTGCACATGTAGTACTGTAACTAGCCTATCTGTCCGACATATGTATCAATTTCAAATTCAATTTCAATTTCAATATATTTATTTCATAATTATGAATCAACAATCACTCATGCGCACATACTCACATAAGATAAATCTGTACGACTATTGAAATACGTCAATTTTTAATATTTTAAAATTAGTCAAATTGGTTTAGCAAGACAATTACATATATAAGCTTCAAAGTATCATAATTTTATGAAAGTAATACATCTTAGTTGAAATATCAGCATGAATAATTGGTTAATGTGAAAATAAATTACACGGACTACTGAAAAGCGTTTAAATTATGTACAGTACCTGTCATAAAAATACCCTGAAATAGTTTGCGGGCTTGGATCTCATTATAATCACAATAAAATGAGATATGGAGAATTTGTTATCTCCTGGAGTGCATCTGGCGGGTGGGTTTGGAATACTTCAGATATTGTCAGAACGAGAAAGAGACAAAGGTTTTTTCAAGTATAAAAGTTGAGAACACTGAAAAATGAAGTCATGTTGCTCTGTTTTTTTAAACTAGAATATAAATGAATATACAATATTTTTGCTGTGTGAAAAACTTTGAACATTTCACACGAAATTTAAAAAACGCAGACAACATGAAAAATTCAATATTTTCAATGTTAAAATATGTCGAATTCTCTTTGTTACATTCAGTCATGTTTTGATAACAAGGCAAGCAAATGTTCATAGTTGATTTATTCGGTTCGATAATGCATAGTTTTTAAAATCAACCGAACTCGTTTATTATTTGATGGATTTTTCATTATACTCATCTACAGTTGATTTTTTTTTTGATTTGTGAATTTATATGCATTACACAATCTACTTGACTGATTCATTCATTAAAGAGCCCATGCATTGTGAGATGAGCGAAATGGGCTTATTTATGTGAAATGCAATAGAAAGTTATACACACTTATTGCTTTGAAATACATCAATGCACGGCAACGATTTCACTGATTCACCTTCTGATTTTAATAGGTTTTGAGTTGATCTGAAAATTAAACCATTTAATTATTTTTCACAAAACGGCTGATCCGATTCATACAAAACTTTGTCATAATGTGTATTATTGTTACGTTTATATTCCGTGAAAATTTCGATCCATTCGAAAATAATATTGTCTCCAATTTTTTTCTCTGGGTTATATTCTTATAGAGTTTTTAAGAATTTAGAAATGATTTTTCTCATAAGTGGTGCAACTGATTACGTCTTAACATAAGCTAGACGATGACATATATGTAGGCCAAGTTTAAACAGAATATGTACCCCCGTTTGACATGTGGAAAGAGTAAAAAAAAAAAAAAAAAATGTTTTTTACCAGTACGGTGAAATTAAATCTTTTCTCTGCTACAAAAAAGCGTCGAAATTGTTGGAAGAATTTACCAAAATCAAGCATTCTCAACATTCAAAAACATCTTGTGTTTATGGTGGAGGTGCCAGGTTCATGACGTACATAACGCTTGTTTATTAGTATACCCGTATCCACGAGGGATGACGGCTTGAACCACCTGCTCGCTAATGGTATGGGACTAGGAGGGACGGTCGATCAGAACCTGTTTCTCTCGTGAACGGAGCAACAAAAGATCCAATTAAACAACACACTTTATTCGGACCTTATGTGGTACATCGAAACTGCTAGCTCATAGCTTATACAACTCATCTAGCAGAGCGGTAGGTTGACGGAAGCCAAGTATCAAGCGTGAAGTAATCACGCGGGAGTACTTGAACCGTCTCAAACAAATGGTACTTATTTAATTTTTGGACCTTGAGAAAAAATAAGCCAGTAGTACTTGATAAGGATGGATCGTACAATCTTCCAAGTCCTTTGAAATGATAAAAGGTTGGAACTATTACAGCTGCATAAAGCTGGATTCACAATGCGAACTAATGATTAGTGACTAATACTAAATACTAAAATTAAGAAACTGAGCATTCACATAGGCTTGAAATAAGAATTAATTTTCATGAGTCGTAGCTGTATTAAGATGACGCATTCAAATTGAAATCTACATGTTAGAAGGCTGTAAACGAGCGGTTCATCGAGCGGGATAGCTTCCTTTTGCATTGACTTCTTGTCGTTTCGAATTCACGACTTCTGATTGGTCGGAATATTGATTGAAACTAATTATTAATATTAAGTTGAAAGTTAGTTAACTTCCAAGGTCAGTCACTAATATTAAACACAATGTGAACGTCAACACTGATTCCGTATCTGCCAACTTTAGTTGATCATTAATCACTAATCATTAGTTCGTATTGTGAATCCAGCTTA
>OZ023329.1:18317573-18405073 GCA_964007535.1 Brachyptera risi | reverse complement strand
TTCAGTGTCAACATAACATATAAACGATTGTGATGGCTTGGTATGGCTTGAATGTTTGGTTAGGTTAGTTAGTGTCAATCGCTTAGGTTTTACAATTAGTTAGATTGGATTGATTTAGGTTTCAATTCAGGCTGCGCGCAACCACAACAACAACAAAAACAACGACAACAACAAAGTATGCATGTAACGACATGGATTGGTGGCCCGATGAATAGTGGCTACCATTTTGTGTGGACCTCACAAACATTGAGGTTATTCTGAGATGCGTATGAGCTGGCTTACGGAAATCCATACGACTCGCGCGGTACTCGAACTCACGCCCTACCCGACCCAGAGCAGTGCCTCGACTCAACGGAAACGTACCTTCTTTTCTTCATTACACAGACAATTCGTCATTCGAATAAAAATGCACGCCGAAATATACTTTAATTAAATCCATTGGAAGAGGACCTCCGGTTTGATTTCAGATGCTTTATTTCCCACTCGTGACGTATTCGCAAGAACCAAGTAGAGTGAATCAAAATACTATTATATACGCGTACATTTCCATATAGATTCAACGCGAGGAGCTTTTATTTGCTTGAAAAGTGCTTTCCTGCAACGATAAACTTTTTACTGAGAGTAAGCATCTCTCTCTCTCTCTCTCTCTCTCTCCATCCCTCTCTCTCTCTCTCTCTCTCTTTATCTTCCTCTCTCTCTCTCTCTTATACCTGATATGTGCGTGTTTACTCCTGCTATTAGAGACAAGATTTAACGCATGAATAACTCGTCTTCTATTCAGTGTAGCTCACATGCTGACAGCGACGATTGCCCGTCTCCTCTAGTCATTAGTATGAGCGATAGAGAGGTTCGACCCGTCAGTTGAAGTATGTTCTACTGAAAGTTGATCTACTATTATATAACGTTCATGTTTGTTGTCATGGAAATAACTGGTTACAAATATGGGACCTGAAGACGGGACTGAGATCTCTCCAACAAGTGCGTGGTTTATAAATAATATGTATTATTGTATTTTAGTAAAACCGAAATCTTGATGTACGATACTTGTTTCCCAATTAGGGCTACGAATGAGTTAAAGAAAGACCGTTCAGAAGCGACGCCTTCAAGTTGTTACGAGACTTTGAGGCGGTCTTGTCAACGTATGAATATAAGTGAAAATATAAGTTATAAATAAGTTTTTCGTAAATAATTTATTTTTCAGGATAAAAAATAAGATAACAGCAAAAAAGTAGTCGTTCTGGTCTCAAGGCTAGAGATGAGAAGTATGAATAAACAAGTGATTATAATTAGAAAAAAACAATTGAGGCCTCATAAATATTTCAACGAGCAAAACACAAGGAAAAGAATATAGATTTTTGATGTTTTCATTGTTGAAATATGGTGGGTAAGAATGGGAACAGATCTACCAGAAATCATACCGATGTCGTGTCGGACGACAAAAAGAAATCGGAAGTGGAAACTTTGTTCTATGGTAGACTTGAAGAACAGAAAAACTTGTTGAATATTTCCGTTACTGGTGGAGGTGCCAGGTTCATTTCACTTTTTTCATTATTCATTTATTATTATGAGGAATTATCTTTCAAGTCAATATTGTAATCACTACATCAATCTCAAATCGACTCAGAATCATCTTAAATCATATTAAAATTTATTTCAATCGACTTTAAATTAGATTCAATCGAATTTAAATTTAATTTAATCGAATTCAAATTGAATTTAATCCAATTTAAGTGAATAATTTGACTCTCATATCACTTGAATCTTGATCGTCCTACTCGACAAAAATGGTAATTCAATCATTATTTAAAGGAATTATCTGTGAAGTCAATATTATAATAACTACTTCAATTTTAAATGAACCCAAAATTGACTGTTATCACCATGAAATGTAATATTTAATCGACTTCGAATTGGATGAAATAAAAAATTGGTTCGCCCTTATATAGATGAATCGATCGACTCTCATACGTGAATCTTTCTTTCTCTATTTTTCAATTTTCAATTACCATCTAGAATTACATTTTAATTTCAACTTTTTGATATTCATCATTGTGTATTATTATGCATTACGCGTTATTCTGCCAGCAACTGCGAATCAACCAATCCCCTGACAGTAAATAATACCCTTTTACTATTGGCTGATCCCCGGTGAAAGCATTAACGTGATGTAGATATCGTGTTTGCTCGACGCCAACAACAGATAGCAGCACATGCTCAGCAGATAACACCGAATTATAAACTCTCTGTAAACACCGCCATGTTTGTTTACTCGTTTATCATTGCAAACGTGGTACCAACATGAGAGATAGAAATGGTGGTTGCCAAAAGGGATACCAAACTAACAAGTCAAATACGATTCAGTTATGGTGAAATAGAGAGGCATAATGTGGGATCGATATCTACAATTATAAAATGAGCGAGAGATAATACTTCTATTCGATCCAAATCGGGTCTTAATCGTATTTTGAAACCATTTTGAATGAGCATTGTTGTGTTCAAGCACCCTGTTCAATTGCTTTTTTTGTGAGTGCTTGATCGAAATGGAACGTTTTCTAATCATTAAACATCTTCTAACTTGGTGTTATACATACTGGTGACATGTTGATAGTCAGAACTTGAAACGAGTTTCTAACTTGGATTATAGGATTTATTCAGGACTTATGAAATTAAATTTATACACAAAGCCTTGGCTTGTGTGGGTTTTTTCATTTTTCATTTTTCATTTTATAGTTTATTTGTTTCTCAACTCCAATAATCAATCAATTACCGCACTAAATTACTATGTACATGGAAAATTATTTACTTTTCTTTTGCCAAATATTCATGAAAATCATTGTGTATTTATTGTGTATTGTGTCGTTGTGCAAATTGTAATTAAATAATTGATAATTATGAAAAAAAGGATTCCAATATCGAAAAAAATGATTATCACAAGTGTATATTTCTATAACATCTTTTGATCACAACATCACATTTATAGGCCCCCTGAGCACACTTCCACTTGGATACATCCACGAAGCCGTGTTTGCCACGCTGACGTCACGTTTCACAAAACAAGATGGCCGCTCGGGTGTAAAATTTACACTCAAGACAAGCCACAAACACATCCAGCTTTTATCTTGTTTAATGAATCTGTTAACCTGTTTACTCTTCGCCAACCAAGTGACGAACCAATCAGAACGCTAGTTCAACATCACGTGATCACAAGGCTGATATAGAGTGAACTTCATTCCAGTTAATTAGAGAACAAAATGGTGTAAACTAGAACACTACCAACATAACAATAACAATATGTTTGACATGTATTACTGCCCTACATTGACGAACGTCAGAATGTTTTGTTTTCATGTTGGTACACAAGCTTCTACATAATGCTATCAAGTTGATGATTAAAATGTATCTAATGTAAATTAAGCCAGGACTATACTTGTATTACATGCATGCACATAAAGCAGAACACGTCAATAAATTAGCATGCATTTTGTTGAAAGAGTCTGCATATATAGAGCTAGTTGATATATGAGGAAAGATATAAAATATAACATTTAAGGCGTACCCAGTCTCCACAGAATAAAAATTTCCCACCAGGGTGATTTCACAGATATAAATAATTATAGAACTTGAACCGTGCACGATGAAAAATTAATAAATACATCACAAGATACAGATATTTGTCGATTTATAATAACGGATGTGGAAAGATCACTTGTATGTAGGGCCTAACAGTAACACTTCATATTTTTGCCATCAATTTTCATCTCATAGCGTACCGTTATACATACAAATAACACGTAACTTATTGTGATTGTTCATCATGGATCGATATTATTTTATAAGATACTTTTCTGAATGATGTGAATCAGTTTCACTACAATATGTTCGGACGGAAAGCCACAACGATCGTTTATGTTTCACGTCGATACTGAAAATATCACACTGCGGGTGGGAATTCATCTTGACGGAAGATTGCATATTAATAGTGTGGACATCAGATACACGAGGTAAGTGGACTATTAGCTTGGTAATAGGTCGGTGAGACGGTTAATGGAACTGCGATTGGAGTTGTGAAATGAGCCCCTGGCTGTGTCTGAAGTTGATGTCACGGTGGATCGGTGACGTCACGATATGACGAGATGGTTATTGGCCAATCCAATCTCGTGGTCTGTTGAACACGAAGAAATTTTTGGTCCGCTTTTTCGTCATGGAAATGCGAAACTCTATGGTGAATAATGGTTAATGATAAAAATAGTATCTGTATAAAATGAAAAGGATGTGCATTATAATTGAACTGCATTATAATCAGTAGAAAAAAATTCCCATTATTATAATTATTGAAAAAACAAAAAACATGAAAGAGAACAGAAGAGTTCAAGAGTAACATGAAATTAAGAAGACAAAGAATTGAAACGATATAATAAGAAGATTGAAGATTTTTTCTCCTCAGTTGTGAATTTCTCAATTATCAACTCTTCCTGGATTATTACCTCAAGGTTTCTTGCTTCTTGGATGAGTTGTCTTATTACTGGTAATTTGTTTTGGAATGGTTATACATCGCTCGTGTGGTTTCTCGTTCGAACGATCCTACCTTTCATCCACAGCTTCAATTTGGAAATAATGATTTTCTATCAAGTTTCGATGTTGATGAAAAAAAATGTAACTACAGTTCAGATACATCTTACCCCCAAATTTTAGCATAAAGTTTCGAAAAAAAGTTTGAGGAAGGTGATAAAGAAGATTTCAGAAGTAAGAAAATGAAAAGATGAAAAAACGTTTCAAAAAGTTGGAAAAGTTGGGAAACGAGTTGAAAAGAGTAATCCAAGTAATCCATAAACTTTCATCATACATTTTTCCACGTTTCCTTTCAACGATATCCTAATTCAACTCAATATTTTGAGGACAACTAATGAGGCGTAGCGACCAAACTGCACACGTGCGCAACTACTTCTTTCAAAAGCGGTAAATCCTCAAAGTTCCAGCAAGGTTATCCAGGACTAAACATAGCGTCCTACGTCCAGCTAGCACAAAAAACTGAGATGTTGATTGGATAATCACTAAAAGAACTAAATACTACGACAACATGTTTAATCTTCGGTTATTTCTATTGTTGTAAGCGCAAAACCCTAGCCCTGCTGTAAAGAGTGCTACGAAATATGATCAACTATTGTATATAAACTATTACGGTCAAAATACCGTGACTGTGTTTTTAAATTGTGTTACCACAGTAAGTAAATCTTTCAGTGAACATTAAACAATCAAAATCTTAGCCTCTTGGAGCTAGCTAGCCCTAGCACGAAATTTCAAGTGGTTCATTAGGCAAGGGTCTTGGATGCAACAGAGTGAAACTATTTGAATTCACTGCCAGTTGTAATAGAAGCAGTCGAGTCCACTGCCAGTTGTAGTACATGTAGTTGAGTGTTCTGCACACAGAGAGAGTGACTGTTGAGGAAGGAATGCATGCGGCTAACACAAGCATGCGAGGAATGTGACGTAGCATTACTCACTGCATCAACATCGCTTGTCTTTCTCTCTCTCTCCGAGCCGTTTACAATCAACTATCTCTATACCGTTCAACTTTATTCAGACAAATTAATATACAATTATTATATCATATAAATTGTAAGAATTGATCGATTCAATTTATTGTAATTTCACAAGCCCCCAAGCTTGATGACTACTGTAGGGCCATAGAACATTATTTTCTTTGCTCACTTTAGCAGAATGATATCATTTATAACATAATATGACATGTCATAACATACAGTAAACAGTGAATAGCAAACTACACCATATTATCACATAACAAGTCTTGCCCATGAGACGGAAACGTGATGATATATATATATATATATATATATATATATATATAAATATATATATATATATATATATATATATATATATATATATATATATTTATATATATATATATATGTGTATATATATATATATATATATATATATATATATATATATATATATATATATTTATATATATACATATATATATATATATATATATATATATATATATATATATATATATATATATTTATATATATATATATATATATATATATATATATATATATATATATATGTATATATGTATATATATATATATATATATATATATATATATATATATATATATATATATATATATATATGTATATATATATATATATATATATATATATATATATATATATATATATATATATATATAAATATATGTATATATGTATATATATATATATATATATATATATATATATATATATATATATATATATATATGTATATATATATATATATATATATATATATATATATATATATATATATATATGTATATATGTATATATATATATATATATATATATATATATATATATATATATATATATATATATGTATATATATATATATATATATATGTTGTATCATTTTCTCGGGTTGATCACATTTGCTCTTTTGCTCTATTGTTCCATTTTTCATCTTTTCACTCATTGTTTTTCATCCTCCTTAGACTTTTCTCAGCTGCAAACATGTTTCACAACCAAGTCGTTTTTCTTCTGGTTTCAAGTGTCTCACAACACCTAAGCCTAATTCTCTCATACTCAAGTTGAATATCATGTGAAGACTGTTTGTAATGTATCATAAGTCGAATTAACTTCTCAAGTGACCGTGAAAAATAGTTTTTCTTTCAATTTTCCTCTGTGTTTTCCATGTCGATGTGTTATCAGGATATATTGCAAGAGATTGTCAGGACTTGGCTGCTCATGATGTGACGACAGTACCTAACAGGAGGTTGTCAGGACTGGACTGCCCATGATGTTACGTCAGGAGCTAGCAAAAGGTAGTCAGGACTAGGCTGCCCACGATGTGACGTCAGGAGCCAGCAAAAGGTAGTCAGGACTGGACATGCCCATGATGTTACGTCAGGAGCTGGCAAAAGGTAGTAAAGACTAGGCTTCCCATGATGTGATAACTGTACCTAGCAAGAAGTTGTCAGGACTAGACTGCCCATGATGTGACGTCAGGAGATAGCAAAAGGTAGTTGAGACTAGGATGCCTATGTTGTGACGTCAGGAGCTAGCAAAAGGTAGTCAGGACTAGACTGCCCATGATGTGACGTCAGGAGCTGGCAAAAGGTAGTCAGGACTAAGCTACCCATGATGTGACGTCAGGAGCTAGCAAAAGGTAGTCAGGACTAGGCTGCCTATGATGTGACGTCAGGAGCTGGCAAAAGGTAGTCAGGACTAGGCTGCCCACGATGTGACGTCAGGAGCTAGCAAAAGGTAGTCAGGACTAGGCTGCCCATTATGTGACGTCAGGAGCTAGCAAAAGGTAGTCAGGACTAGGCTGCCTATGATGTGACGTCAGGAGCTGGCAAAAGGTAGTCAGGACTAAGCTACCCATGTTGTGACGTCAGGAGCTAGCAAAAGGTAGTCAGGACTAGGCTGCCTATGATGTGACGTCAGGAGCTAGCAAAAGGTAGTCAGGACTAGGCTGCCTATGATGTGACGTCAGGAGCTGGCAAAAGGTAGTCAGGATTAGGCTGCCCGTGATGTGACGTCAGGAGCTAGCAAAAGGTAGTCAGGACTAGGCTGCCTATGATGTGACGCCAGGAGCTAGCAAAAAGTAGTCAGGACTAGGCTGCCCATGATATGATGACAGGAGCTAGCAAAAGGTAGTCAGGACTAGGCTGCCCATTATGTGACGTCAGGAGCTAGCAAAAGGTAGTCAGGACTAGGCTGCCTATGATGTGACGTCAGGAGCTGGCAAAAGGTAGTCAGGACTGAGCTACCCATGTTGTGACGTCAGGAGCTAGCAAAAGGTAGTCAGGACTAGGCTGCCTATGATGTGACGTCAGGAGCTAGCAAAAGGTAGTCAGGACTGGGCTGCCCACGATGTGACGTCAGGAGCTAGCAAAAGGTAGTCAGGACTAGGCTGCCCATTATGTGACGTCAGGAGCTAGCAAAAGGTAGTCAGGACTAGGCTGCCTATGATGTGATGCCAGGAGCTAGCAAAAAGTAGTCAGGACTAGGCTGCCCATGATATGATGACAGGAGCTAGCAAAAGGTAGTCAGTACTACCATGACGTGACGACAGTACCTAGCAAGAGGTTGTCAAGACTAGGCTGCCCATCTACCCTATATACAACTTTCAGCACCATGATGGATTAGTCTACATTATACCAGCTTTCACTCCGACGTTAAGCAACACGCTTTATCATACTGCTTTCATCTCACAGCCTTCATACTGAACCCATTATCTTTGAACCATTATCTTAAAACCTTTATCTTGGAGCCTTTATCTCAGTGGTAATAACAAACACCAGGTAATGGTTGATGACCATGTTGATGGGAGGTTAGATTACGAGGGGAGATTCATTAGGAAAACTTTCCTCGTGAAAAACTAGACACGACGTAGTGGATCGAACAAATCTCCTTTATTTAATCAATAGTGGGAACGTTTGCCACACGATTACTGCATCGAGATAAGGTAGGATCGTTCGGACGAGATACCACGAGAGCGATCTCACTAAAATAAATTAAATTATCGATTTAATGCAACTCAATAAGTGAATATAGTTAACTGAAAAGTGCAGGGATTATATTTGATTCGGATTCGAATTTGATGAATTTGAATGGAAATCCACTTTCCAATATCTTGATCTAGTTGGTTGATTATTTTATTGGTTGCCCAAAATATTGTACCTTCCTATGTATCAATTGATAAGATGCGATTATGAATTGATAATAATTAACGAATTCAAATGAATTGAATCAAAGTTGAAGGCGTCGACAAACTTCACCAACAACTGTTTCCAACAACTGTGTAGTTTGTCTTCTTTAACAAGTTCTTTGCATTTTACTTCATTGCAAATAGTCTCCCATAGAAAGTGTTGTTAATATCTTTGACTTATGAAACATTGTATCAAGAAACGAGTGCGATTCTAGCAACACGCCAAGTTCACGCTAATATAAATGAGAGCGAGAGAGAGAGAGAGAGAGAGAGAGAGAGAGAGAGACAGACAGACAGACAGAAAAGAAAGAGAGAAGTGAGAGAAAAGAGAGAAAAGGTGAACAGAAGTTACAGTAAATTACGTAAAGCTGCTAAGTTGGACATAAATAACGAACGGTATATGCGTTAAAGGAAGCTTCTCTCTCTCTTTCTCTCTCTCTCTTTCTTTCCACCCGCTAGCAAGACGTTGACTTATTGTTGTAGAGTTCACACTCTTGTCTCGTGTTCATCTCCAACAGAAAGAATCGATACGCCGTGCGGTCAACGTTAACTTCACACTGTCTTCAGACAGAAGATTTCTATCACGGCCAAAACTGCGAGTCCACATGAAAAATTGAACAGAAATCTGCCCGCAAAGCCTTTTATCAGGACTGAACGAATCACTATAGCGGGTTAAACGCGTCAAGAGGAGACGTTAAATATGAGATCGAGTGTTTTCTTTCCTTTGATAAATATTGCATTTAGTATTAGAATGAAACTGTTCTAAGGAATACATTACAGCATTATCATAATGATAGCGTGCTCTCACGATATAGTGATACCAACATACTTTAACATGATATAAAGGTGTACCAACTGAAGATATTTGTTGTTTCTTGCGGTCAATTCAGAGCCAGAGGTCCAGATTACCTGTCGCGATTTAACGAATTCCCTTGTAAACTAGATGTAAATAAGAGTGGCTACGGTACATGTGGCATAGTATAGCATTGTATTTCGATATTTTTTCATTTTTCTTTATTTGCTGATAATTGACATTCATACATTTTCATGAGCAATATATACACGATGAATCACAGCAAATAAAACAACCACGTTACATCCACATTATCCCACAAAACTACGAAGTGTAGTTTATCTGTGGGTTAAACAAATCTTATGTCATCGGTCATATTTACGAACAAAATCAAATATCATAATTTAGAAAGAAACAAGGTAATTAATAAGTGATGAATATTAGGTAATAAATACAAATTAGGTAATATGAACATAATCAAGTAGTTGCGCTAGAGGCAATCGAGACTCTGGACCCAGATTCTGACCTCGGAAATATTTCACTTTGAAGAAGCTAGTCGGTACACCTTCTTCATAATATGATGAAGTATGTTAGTATCACTACATCGTAGTAATATTGCATATTTGGTCGGTATACTGACCAAGATTCAAGGCCGCCGCTTTTCATTGGGCCATTAGCCCATGTCACAACATGCGGACCTGTTGTTGTTGTTGTTGTTGCTGCGTCCAGACTTAACTAACCTGAATCAACCCAATATAATCAATCAGATAAACCTGACCTATCTAAACTAATTTAACTTGACTAAACTAACCGAACAAACATTCGAACTAATATAATCCAAACTTGAACCAATCTAAAACTCATTTCCGATCCGACGAACAGCCACTTCGGAGATTAAAATAAGAACAATCCAAACAAAAAAGATTTAGATGTTAATAAAAACAGAATTCAATATCGAAATATCAATAAAATGTGAATTGTTCAAAACTGAAAAACACGGCACTTCCACCAAAAAGTTTTATTAGATGAGGAAGTCACCATTTTCTCATTCAGATTTCAAATTCCAGATTCCTTGTATTAAATATTCGATTGAATTCTATTGAATTTCATCAAAGTTATATATTATATAGTCTCCAAAGTGTATAAAACTGAAAAGACAAATCCTTCGTTTATCAAGAGTTCCTCTAAAATATTAGAAACTTTTCAAAACGACCATCAAATCGATTTGGTACCTAATTTAATCTATGTGTAAATTTTGTTTTCCATTATAAATAGCTGATTAATCACACTTTTTAACGTGCTTCAAAATATACTTCATCCTCCATAGTATCCTTAAAATATAACACTTAACTTTTCCGTCCAATGAACACTGTTGACTTTTATATACTACTATAAAAAAAAACTCAAACCAACACCGAGAAAAAAAAAACACATTCAAGAAACGCCAAACTTGTTTTTATCCAGTACATCAGGCCTGATTGATGACTGTCAACATTTCAGTTCCGTCACATTGGTACGACGACCGCTTGTGGATTGCCCAGTACAGGAACCATCAATCCGTCCCCGCGCCATTATCTGTCCCTAATGCTGCCTAACCGTCTTCCAGAACCTCGAAAACCTCAAGTCGTTACGTCACGGAGGAGGGGGGGAAACCTCAAAATAGCGACCCTTTAAATCGAGGACCTTTCTTCTCGCCATATTCAGATTCACAACGAGAAGCGAAAAAGATTGATTATATTATCGACAGAGCTATCGTGGATTTAGATATCAGATTCAGATGTGAAATTGAAGGTAGGAAAAAAATGAAATGTATTTTTTTTTGTCGTGGAATTCAGGTGGAATGTGAGTCCACTTCAGGATGCAATCTGTGAGAACTGATATTCAGATAGTTTATTCATTTGCTTAAGATAAAAACGAGATATTTTGTTATAAGAAGTATATTTTTGTCCGAAGTAAAAACTTCCCAAGGTGACAACAAATGTGAATGAATGTTCTTGGTGCAACAGTGCAAGATACGAAATTGGTGAATCTTTCATAAGATAGACAATTATTGTCATGAGTTCTGATAAAATTAATATATAAGTAATAACACATTAGAAACATTAAGATGTAGATGAAACTGTCATATGCACGAACTATTTTTACCTCACAGCGTATTATCGCGGTGAGGTAAAAATTGATGGCAAAAATATCGAGTGTTACTGTTACATACAAGAGATCTTTCTACATGTTTCATCATGGAATTTTGATCATTAGTATTTTCGTCACATATTGTCTGCATCTTGTGATGTAGTAGTTAATTTTGTATCTTTCACTGTTCAAGTATTATGATCATTAACATCTGTGAAATCACCCTGGCGGGAACTTTTCGCCCCAAGGAGAATGGTGGCGCCTTGATTGCGACTTGAAGCTATTCTCATGTTGGTAAATCTAGAACTAAATTGTGAAAAAAAAAGTTGTGTAAGTTCTATCGCACATTGATGGATTTATTTTATTGCCGACTATAAAATATACGTACGACTCTGGAAATAAAAATGGCGTACGTTTTTGATTTATGCTCCACATCCATGACTTTCATCTTGACATTCGTCAATATAACAAACTTGAGTGTATTCCTTTTTTGAGAAAAAAATAAACATCCATTTCGAAATGATATACGAGGTTCGTTTCCATTCCCTTTTGGAAACGTTTCGACCTCGCGATGTGAGTTACAAACCATGCGCTATATATATATATGAAGCGAGAAATATCCCACGGGAATCTTTCCAGCTATTTCCAGACTATGAATCCTGAATTGACGACAGGACGAGTAGGCGATGGACACAAACTCTCCCGACGCGTCCCGGAAGAGGGATCAGGGAGGAAGTGGAAATAAGTGTGGGACTCACAATGGAGCAGGGATTGCACGAGTCTATATCATCGATGAGCACACAATCACACGCGAGAGCTGTTTACACCCATTTCAATATATAAATGTTTACTCTATAAATGATCGTTTTTTGGAAATCCTAGAAAATATGTACATTGTATCCTTGCTTGGAATAATAATGACCAAAATTGTCTCAGCTATATGTTTTCAGAATGATAATTGTAGCCAAGTATGTTGACGTGGATTATCTCGAATAATTTTACAAAATAACATATCGTGCACCAATGTGATCATTAAATGACGCCATAACCCTGAAACTGTGATTAACGATATTTATTTCCATAATTTCAGAGAAAACTAGAGATCATCATCTCTCAATTTCTTTTTTTTTCTCGTACTCCATAAACTATGAATCATGACGTAGGCATTACTGACTCTGTATAGAAACGTGAACAGTATCGAGTAAAATCTACGTCGAGACTCAGAAAGAAGGTCGGGTCTTGGAGGGTGAAGAAGTTGATCACAATCTCTGAAATTGAGATGATGAATCTTAGTTTTCTCGAAAACTGTGAAAATGAATATCGTGATTATTCGTTGAAATCCAGTTTCCGGGTCGTGATGTTTTTCAAAAACCTGTAAGATAATCTTTGATTCCTTTGAATTAAAAAGCCTTCTTTATTATCAGCTCTTAATTGTAGGGCTGGAAGCATAAGTAAAAGTCGTTTGATACCTGTTGAATCCTATGCAATATGACACTGTCGACTGGTTTGACCAGGTAGCAAAGAGACCTTTACTTCTGCTTCGAGCTGTACATTGTCTTAATTCCCGTTAAGGGTGTAACCATGAATATCAAGCAGATTAATTATTTCCATCATCTCTGTTGGCATTTCAAAATGTGAACGTATATTAATATGCATATACTCATGTTCTCAGACTACATTTCTGTTCATCTTAGCACTAATAAAGAGAGCTTATTGAGATAACGATGAGATAACACCTCTGCCCATATATAGTATGCATACATATAATTTTGTTATCACGTATTTTGACTTCTTCGTAATGGATCGTACCAAAGACCTCAGTATCTAACTTAGTAGCGACGCTAGATACTCAGGTCTTTGGTCGTACATATATTGCAATGTCTTGAGCACCCCTATAGGTGATTCACGTTGATGACTGACTTGAATTACTGTTTCATTGTCTTGAATAATTAATATAATAACTATAATATTATTATGGAACATGATAATCATCTGTATCTATTTACTCACAAATTTCCAAGTATTACTTTCTTGCTGAGATTTTTTTCGAACTGAATACTCAAAATGAAATGAAATGGAAGATAACTGAACTACCAACCTGGCGATGTAAAAAGCCGTTCAAATGAGTACTAATACCTGTAACATTATTACGAAACACTCGTCATTTTCTGTTTGTTAATTTTTTTTCTACAGTTGGCAATTAGACTGTCTAAGCAGGCGTACTCCTATATTACATAAGCGCCTTTCAGTTTGCAATTCTCCTGTGTGTAGTTGTAATTACTGCCACCAGAGCGCCCTAAGCTCGCAGTAAGACGGGGACAGAAAGAGAATTTACCTCCACGCGAAAAGAGGAACGATTATTAAGTAATGAAAACGAGAGTATCTTTCAAGGTACATCGCTAAGGGCTTTGTGAAATAAGACCCAGAGAAAATTAACAGAACAATTCCTTTGTGCGTGGAAATTCAGTTGAATTTGAGAGACAAATAGTTTCATTTGGATTGTAAGATAGAGTGGATGACAGAGTTTTCGGGAGTTGTTGATTGGAGCGGGGAAATTTGAAGAAGTATTGAGAAAGAATAGTTGACTTCACAGAAAGTTGAGGAGGCCTTCAGGAGGCCATTCGAGGGTGGTGGGGAGAGGGAAGTATATGGGTACACAATCTAATTTGATTTCGATTCTGAAGCTATTTTCTCATTGAATATTTTTCTCATTGAATATATTTCTCAACTATAAGCTCACCATGGGATATTTCAAATTGAAACTGCTATTTTGTATTAAAATAACACACATACACAGACACAGTTATATCATATCACATTATATATATATATATATATATATATATATATATATATATATATATATATATATATATATATATATATATATATATGTATATATATATATATATATATATATATATATATATATATATATATATATATATATATATATATATATATAGTACTCGTGAGACCCTTGGCCCTTTTTACATTAAAAAATTGTGAATTATGAATTAAAAATGATAGATTGACCCTAAATTGATCAGTTCACCATGATTTCACCATGAATGATTGGGAGTTCACCATGATTCACATTTTCATCATTATACACTGAATAAGAAAGAGTGATAGGTCTAAATAAGAGTTATTGGTGGAGGTGCCGAGTTTGTTTGGAAAATAGATAGCCTCAGTTTCAGCTCTCTAAACGTCTGTGATACGTCAAATTATCAAACAACAACTCGAAAGTTCCACATTTGGATGTTACGACACGTAAAAAGACAGCCGTTCGAACCGTCATACGGTTATAGCTGTCAGATCACAAAGAACAGCTAAAAGCTGACGAGCTACAATGACAAACAATACACGAGAACTGCCGGTCGAACCTTGCCGTACGAAACTTTATCGAAGAGTATAAACAAACTTCGTGTATACATAAATGAAAAAACAGGCAGCTTTTTTTTTAAAACCGAATGTTTGCATTATTTAGCATGCCATTTTTCAAAGTCTTTATATTCTCCTTTCTGCTTTCAATCCCGCGCCGGTCGCACTTCTATACCCCAATCCTCGCACGATGACGTTTCCGAACACCCGGCAAGCCACCTACAAACATCGCCGCTCGGGCGTTCCGAGCTGACAACTAGTGTCGAGGTAAGCTGGCTGTATACGTATAAGCCTGCGTCTTTTCCTGTCAAAGAATCCATTTCTCAAACGGAACGGTGCGAGGTGATTGCGGTGGGGGGAGGGGGAGGAGGAGAGGGGGGAACGAGACTTTTAGATTTATCGTCAGAAATGTTGCGGTTCGATTGAATTCCAAAAAGATAAATAAAAAAGAAAATATCTGAAGCTGTTTTTTTTCTCCCGTCAGTGTATCGAATATTAATAAGTGTGGTTAAAAACGAATGAAAGCTTTCAAGTTTTAATAAAGAGTGGAGATGTGGTGTGAACCAATACACTTGCGTTGTCGATAAGAATAATAAACGTTATATATACGTCATTTCAACGATTCCACAACGATTTTAAGAATATTAGAAAACTGTTCAAGGAATTGAACTTCTTGAAAGACTACATAATCTCTACGTTTGAATTTTGTTTGACGTATTGACGAACGTATAGGCCTATATGCTTCTGTCAAGTGACGTCACCCATTGTTGAAGGAGACAGACAACAATGTCCATCAGTTGTAATAATTGACCAATCAGAATATTTGGTAGTCCACCAGTTCGCTGTATTGCTATGGTAACGATTGTCATTTGTTGCTTAATATAAGCCTATAATACGTATACGAACATCATAGAAAGGTTTCAATCTCTCCCCCCCCCAATCTTCCACTTGTGGCTCATTCAGTCAAGACACTGCCATGGAAACTAAAGTCGAGTCGGGTGGGGGTTGAACATAAGACATACGTTTCCAGAAACATCATCTCCCCAAGAAACCTAGCTGATGGTGGGGTCATTTCACCAACAATAACCAATCAACTAATAAGAGTTCATCTGAGGTGATATGTTCTGCCTGATGATGCTCAACGACCCCACCAACAGCTAGATTATGTGGGATTCTGTGACATGTGGACCGCTAAACAGGCTACACACCAAATAATCGAAATACCATCTGTTCGAAAACCTAAATTGATATGGGATTTCGATAGTGTGGTCTGTCGAGGAAACGAGCTGTCGATGAAATTGTTATTCGAAGATATGGTATTTCGATGATTTGGTCTGTCGATGAAATGAACAGTCGATGAAATGGATTTTGCGATTGGAGCGATTGTTTTTTTGATGATTTGGAGTGCACCCGCTAAATAAGCGAATAACGTAGAATACAGCCTTTCGCTGCAAGTTTTTACCTCTCACACGTTTGCGCAGAACGTTCCACTAGGTATGACCAATTTCGATAAATTGAAACGTAATTTTCTGGCAAAGCTATAATAATATGAAATAAGTCAATGTGGTTAGATATATCTGATTGTTATCATGATATGCTCAATTCATTAATTGGTGGGAATATAAAAAAAATGTGAGCCTGAAACATTGACCATATATATATATATATATATATATATATATATATATATATATATATATATATATATATACATATATATATATATATATATATATATATATATATATATATATATATATACATATATATATATATATATATATATATATATATATATATATATATATATATATATATATTCATATATATATATATATATATATATATATATATATATATATATATATATATATATATATATATATATATATATATATATAGCCTCCAAGTGGCTCTATTATTATGTATTATTCATTAATTCAAATTCATATATATATAAATATATAAATATATATATATATATATATATATATATATATATATATATATAAATTTGAATAAATGAATAATAAATAATAATAGAGCCACTTGGAGGCTCCCATTTCACCCTGCAGGTGAATTTCCGACATTTCAAGGATTCAGGTGATTTTAGAGGTCGAACGAATCACGTTGGTGCAAGATAAGTTATTCTGTGATAATTATTAGAGATAATTCACGTAAAATATTCAGTGAACCTTCCTTGTAGTGTAAGAGGTCCGACCCGGGCCGGCCCTGCGTACTCTGTGCGCACGCCCTTCCAAGTCAAGAAGATTCGAGTAATTAAACCAACTGGTTGTAATTCAATAGCAGAGTTCTTGTATTTAATCGGATACAGTTCCTATTGTTTGCCTCGAATTGGAACCGAACCCGGCACTTTGATACTAATTATCGTCGAGGTGATGAAGGCTAGAATATCAATACGCGATGATGTCGTATCAGACGAAGACAAAAGAGGCTTACATAATTATTCCTCCCTTTCTCCACCCCCACACCAGTCACCAGGGGGGACCGAAATGTAAGACCCTCATTAAATATTAAAATTAATCTTTATTTCTATGAAAGAGAAAAAAAGTTGAAACAAAAGGAGATGAACTCGATTTATTTTCTCTCTCTTTTTTTTCTTTCTCTCTCTTTCTCACTCTCAATCTCACTCTGAATCATACTCTCTCACTTCCTCCATTAAAATAAAGTCGACTTAACTAGGGCTTGGAGAATAAATTAATAAAGTAAATGGTAACTTTTAAGAAGTACGTTTAGAGTGTAGGCTTTGAAGGTATTAAGAAATGTAGGCCTACAGACAAGATGAAAGAGAGTGAACTTTTTGGTACAAATTATTACTTGATAATACAGTTAGTTGAACACGAAGTTGCATTCGATATAAATACAATGGATGTAAAATTATTTACTTCTATTCACGAAAGAAAAAAACCGTCTACCTAAGAAACAATTGTAGATACTTTAGAGGGATGAACAAATAATCTCGGTATAGCTTATAAGGAATTTAAGGAATAATGCATACAAATGTTCAGGTTTGCGTCTCATATACATCTTATTTCTGGATTTATCGCTACGACATACGATTCAATTCGACATCAATGTGGAAAAGGTATATTTCGCACTCGCGTATTTATTATACATTCGCAATATTATCACCATCTATTCTTTTATTTATTGTATATATATATCTTCATCACTAGCTGTTACACTCTATGTTGTATATTTACTGTACTTTTCATTTTCAGGTCTATTTAAGTTCCAAATTACGATGTGTAACTAGAATTGAGATGTATTAAGCCTATGTGAATAATCATTGTGTTTATACCACAGATAAGCCTAATTTGGCTTTGTGGGTCATAGTGTGGAATGTATATATGTTTTCATCTGATATGTCAATAAAAGAGATGATAATAATAATTACAAAAAAAAAAAAATGTTTTGTTCATAAATACGAGTAGACGGTGACAATCAACCAATCATACCGATTTTCCTGAGCAACAATCCCAACCAGTTCTGGTTTGACATTATCTAGAAAAAGTTACGAGACGATTGGTTTTATCCCTGACTTGTTTGGCGCGTACAAATAATATTAATAAAACAAATTTTTCCTCTTTTTATTAAGTGAAGTCTTCGCTACGCTCATCCGATGATGTATCAAATATTGATCATTCAATTTGCTATTTCATTATTGTTTAGAACGAATATCCAGATGGTTGTTATAATGATGTGAACTTGGTGACTATGGTAACCATCAGCAACAAACCAATAGCCAACCTTTGGTATCACCTAAACAAGGCATTTATATCATCAACATATTGTTATTATTCTATCATATTATTGTTTCATATTCATATTATTTACAAAAACGGTTTATACTCACATGTTTTTTTTAATAACATCAAAAATTGATGCAATTTCATTGTTCTCTAATTAAGGCAATGGATGAAAAATGGGATCGTTTGAACGGGGCATCACAAGGGCGATCTTACCACCCCAAACCCTATATAACAAAAATATTTCATATATATTTAATTTGTACCGGACTTTTGGAAACTAAAACACGACGAGAGAATATGATCACAGACAGCGCAGTCTTGGAGTCAAAGTTCATTGTTTTAATTTAAAATAGTCCAGAGGAAGTTATTTACATTGGTGACAAGACCACCCCGTAGTATTGAAACAACCAAGAGGAGCCACTTCAAGACGGTCTCACTAATTCATCCTGGGCCTTAACTTTGGGAAACAATACTTGTTTATCAAGATTCCGATGTTGATACAACAAAATATATGGACCCATCCTCTTACTCTCTCTCTCTCTCTCTCTCTCTCTCTCTCTCTCTCTCTCTCTCTCTCTCTCTCTCTCTCTCTCTCTCTTTTTTTCTCTCTCCGTATATAAATATATATGAATATATATATATATATATATATATATATATATATATATATATATATATATATATATATATATATATATATATATGATATAATTTAATATATATATCTATATATATATTCTACTATCCACCTGGAATCAATCTGAAATGCCCATTTCAGCACCAAATGCATTTAGCAATGGTCATTAGTAATATCATTTCCCTATAATTTATTAATATGAACATAAGTTTCACCACCGGGTGAAATCCACCCCTAGACACATCATCACTAATGATAGATCTGATGGAATATACAAGTGTTTGAAACTTGACACGTCACCGACACTCGTATCACGGCGTGAAATCATGCGACATTCAACGACAGGGCGGACGATTGCGTAACTACAAAGTAATTAGAATCGTTAATGAATCACAAGAGAGTATCAATGTATTGAAGTATTAATGCGAGTTTATCAATTATTCATATTTTTCCTATTACGAGCGGTTAGGCTTAAGAGGCCTCTTTACATCCTGCCTACCGGCTTGATTGCAGACGTTTGGGGCCCAAGTTGGCAACCGTAAACCAATCATCGTAGTCACTTACAGTTTTCGGTTAGAAACCGTTAGATGATCACTAGTATTCAATACGTGCTCGTACGAAGAGCTTCAGTTCGTACTATGTTTTCAACCCTTTCAAAATAATTGTCCAAAATCAACATGTTTCCACCTGTTTTTCATTGTTTTCTCGATTTTTTCAGAGTAATATAACATAGAATTATGATTTTTAGTGAACGTGGAGGCACTGATATACTCATTGTTGTTTCACTGCGAAAAGAATTATACTGATTGGTCTCACCATGCATTTACCCACCATGTGTTGGGAGCTAAAGGCCTGTATTGACGCTTTTTGTCCTGTTTTGTTCGTTCCCTGCAGGTTTTACTCATGAGTTGTGAGATGTAAAGTAGCCTCTTAAGGCAAGTCTGCGCAGAGCTAAAAGTTCCCTCCAGGTTATTTTACGGATATAGATGATCATAAAGCTTGAACATTGCTAATACAAAATTGACAAAAAAAGATGCAGAAAATATTGATAGAAAACGCTGATGGTTTTAATGTTATTGGATGAGCGAAGCGAAGACTCAATTTCACCATACCCGAGAACAAGGGCTTTATTTTTGCTCGCGCTCCACAGGTCAAACAAAAATTCAAAATCAGTTGAAACTTGGCATACACAAGTGTCCTTATCCAATTTGATACTGCATAGTTTTGAGGCGCAATCGGTTGAACCACTTCTAAAAAAGAATAACCCAGAGGAAAAAATTCGTGAAAAATAATTCCTTCGAGAGAATTAAAATTTTCAGGGAATTTTAATATAATAATTATACACATTATTCCGAACTTTCAGTCGAATAAGATCAGCCGTTCCGATGTGAAAAAACATATCATCTAATTTCTTAAAATCATTCAAAGCTATCAAGATACCAATTAAATTCGAACAACAGGTGTCCATTTAATTATGGAAACGATTAAAACAAAGTCTTCTTCATTATTATAAAAATCAATCAGGAAATAGAAGGGCAGTGACGTAATTGCTTGAATTTCAAGGTGGATCTATATATATATATATATATATATATATATATATATATATATATATATATATATATATATATATATATATATATCCAATATATATATAACCAAATATATATATATATAACCAATCCAAAGATATGTTGATATATTGTTCCAGCTCATCCATCAACGCGGAAACACATAACGCGTTTTCCTAGTAAAACAAAGGTGGAAAGATCACTCGTATGTAACATTAACACTCGATATTATTCACCAGCGATGTCGCGTATCGTTACTACAAATAGCACGTACAATATTGTGAATCTTTATTATGGAGCAATTTTTTCAAAAGATAATTCTCTAAATGGTGTGAAGAAATCTGATTACAAGATGCTCGACGGAAAACCACTACGATCGTTTATAAGTTACGCTGGCACTGGAAACGTTACGCGATGTACATGTTACTTTGTATGGTCAATGTTACTCCTCAAGCTGTAATCGTGTGGATTGATCTTAAACTAGTCAATTGTCCAAGTTTGGAAATAGAATTTATCACGATTCTGTATATTGGTCTATACCTAGTTTAATTCATCAGTAACAAAATGAAACGAAAATAAAACTTAATTTAACTAAATTGCGGACGTGATAGTTCACGGCGTAAAAGCTTACACGCAAGCAGATTCCTGCGACCTCGTCAAAAACACAGGCATATGATTAGCATGTTCACACGGCGCATTGGAATGTCAATCATACAAAGTTGAATCTTCTAGTGCCATGCAGTGTTATGGTCTGTTCACACGGCGCATTGGAATGCCAATCATACAAAGTTGAATCTTCTAGTGCCAGTGTTATGGCCTGTTCGCACGTGGCATCGCAATGCCAATCCTACAGAGTTTAATGATCGATGATTATTATTTGCTCAACGACCCCACCAACAGCTATGTTATACGGGGCTACGAATGAGCAGGTGATTATGAAACTATGATTTCATGATAAGTGAGAGGACGATTACCATAACCCATGCCTTATCTCGAACCCACGCCCAACGGTGACTTCAGTTCCTGGAACGGTGGCTCAGCTGACCGCGAGCTACCGAGGGTGGCTACAGAGTTTAATCTTCCGGTGTCAGTGTTGGGTCGCTCAGACACAGATGACATTGCGGCAATGCAGTCGAATTACAAATTGAATCAAATTTGTAAATATATTCAAATACTAAAATATATTTTTGACATTACTAATTCACGTTGGAGTGTGTCCAGTGCTTCATTAAAACAAAACTTGATTTTTTTCAATGGATAATCGGTCGAATTAAACAATCAATTGAATTGGTGAATTTAATTTGATTGATTTGGTGAATATTCACTAAAATATATAATTAATTCCCATTGGAGGGCGTTGAATGCCTGATTCATAGTGAAACGGTTGCACGTTTTTTTCCGTCCCGGTAAGTCACGTGAACCAATTATAAACATCACGTGAAGTTTCTAACTGGTTCACGTGATTTACCGGGACGGAAACAACCGTGCAACCGTGATACTATTCGAATCCCGATTTGCTCCAACACATAAGCGAGAACTGACGGACTTGAGCCGTTCTTGACCACAACGCTTCCGATCTACTTCCTATAAATGGCCGTTTATCCTTCTCTCAATTGCTCGATGTCAGGTTCGGAACTGCCGAACGATACGTTAATCGATACGTGGAACGGTCGATCGTAACCACCAAGGTATACTTATCCTCTGCATTGTCCGAAACACTTAGCCAATGCGTGTAAAACGGGGAGGTATTTAGCAATCAAGTGAAACCTTTTAGTGTTAGGATTACTGGAAGTATACTATACCCCGATATTGTAACCAATAGCAGGCTGTTGGGAGACCATATATGTTTATTGCTACACCATATTGCTAATCGCACTGAGACTATTGGCTGGGAACTTCAACTGGTATCCATTCAATGTATTTAGATACTTCAACTGCATGCTTAGTCCTTCTATACAAGCAACACTTGGACATTCATAGCCTCCAAGTTCAATATAATATAAATTCAATTAATTATATATTCTTTTATTTATTTATATTGGGTTTTAACGAGGTACTGTACTGATGGCTACGATCTATTGGCGTCGGTGAATGATATATAAGATGGTGGTATGATGATATGAAAGGTTATTTTTTGCATTAGGTGTTTTTGGATAGTGAGGAGGAGTCGGTCGTGGCCTGTTGTTAAGGAACCATCCCAGTATTGGACCTGAACGACAGAGAGAAAGCACGAAAAACTCCTGTCAGGATAGTCGACCATGGCGGGAATCGAACCCAGATCTTATGAATGACGGTTCAGTGTGTTAACCACTCGGCTACTCGCCTAAGTTATTTTATATGAATATGGTATTAATATCGACAAATTAAAATCAAGTTTGTACAGTTATTTGCGATTGACTTGCCTGTTATTGAGCCAGATTTTCATTTCACTACACACTATCATTATATATTACTAGTCAAACGCGAAATAAGCGTTGTAAGGTGAGCGAGATATCTGAATAAGGTGTAAAAGTCCTTGAAGTAGTTCTACCCTTGCTACTTTATCGACTGGCATTCTACACACCTTGATATCTGAATAAGCTATTAAAGTCGTTAAAGTAGTTCTACTCTTGCCACTTCATTGACTCTGGTGTTCTACACACCTTGACGCATATAAAGAATACTTCATTGTTGGTCAACTCTTGAATCTAGAAAGCAGTGAATCTCGACAACTTAATTCTGTCACAATTTTTATGATATATTTTTTGAATATTATCAGTTATTTTATATATTTTTTCTTCAAAACGACTGATCAGAATTGCTTACAAAATCGTAATAATGTGTAAAATCCATGTATACACATTTAGAGAGAATTTCATTCCATTTGGAGAGATTTTATTTTTCAACATTTTCTGCCCAGCCAAATCTTATGGGGTTTTCAGAAACTTTGAGATGATGAATCTCAAAATCGGTCCGACCGATTCATCCCAAAAACTATACAGTTCTAAGTTGGATGAGTTTGCGTGCACAAAAAAAGTTTCATGTTGATCAGTCAACCCTTGCGACCTGTGGAGTGCTTACAAAAAAAAAAAAAAACACAGACAAAGCCCTATAAGAGTGGGATGGAGACTTCGCTACGCTCATCAATGAGAAGCTTTACACACACCCTGATTTCGGAACCACCATGTCACAGCCTTTATGTTTCATTCATTGCATATTTCAATCGTTCTACGACTTGATTAGTTCAACCTGTTGCTAGATTTTAATAGCTTTTTTGCTAGGTTTAGAAAAATTAGATCAGGATTATTTCCTTTGAAACGAAAGATCCGATTCATGCAAAACTTCGGAATAATGTGTATCATTATTATACCCAAATTCTTGAAAAATTTGATATTTTCGAAGGGATCGTTTTTTCATAATTCTATCGTTCGGTTTATTCTCGGAGAAATTTCCGAAATTTCGGAGTAGTTTTTCTCAGAAGCGATCTAACCGAGAACTCGCTTCAAATCTTCACAGTAACAAGTTAGATGATGCTAAATTCCATCAGAAAGTTTGCTCTTGTTTAACCTGAAAAGCGCAACAATTTTTTTATCAAGTTCAAAAATTATTTCAAAAAATAACAAAACATCGTAAATCAGTCACAATATGTCTCACGTAACACAAAATCAATATACAACCAACGTTACTCTACAAACACACTTTCTCATTTGTGAAGTTTATTATTATCTTTCTTCCATCTCATGTTATACATCTACAGTTTCTTCCTTTTGTCTTTCATTTCTTCTTCCATTTCTCTCCTTCTTTTACGAATCAACTCATTGATTGAACATCAAGCTGCCAGCCATTAAACATCATTACTGTGCTATTGACGTTAAATACTAGAAAACACGTCTGAAAACCTTTCAGTTTCTTCACCAGGTTTTCACGGCGAGAAAATGGCTTATATTTTCACTTTATCTTCATTGCGTTACGTTCTACCGCTCAACTTTCATCAGACAGATCGAACATTCTTTTCCCAATACAATTGATAAATTGCTCATCGTCTCGGAGGTTATTAGTTCACTATTGACGACTTTTTGATGAACTTTGATATGGTTGAATATCACATCAGGACCCTCCCCGCGACTGCCACTTGAAATACCGTCCTGGGCCCTGATGAGTTACATTATAATTCATCATTTTCTTCGGGGTGGCTTGTTGTACTCCATACGAACGATCCTACCTTTCCATCCTTAGTAATAATTGGGGAATAAGGACTGTGTGGCAAGTTTTATATGGTGATACAAAAGGGACATATTTTTTACAACGAATTAAAATATAAAATATCGAGAGAAAATAACGTTATAGTCATGTGATCAAGTCCACGACGTCAGATGAAAAAATCTCGCAGATCATAAATCTTCTCAAACTTACATTCTGGACTTTACTCAATATTTATCCCCACGTCGACCTTACGCCGCTGTGAATTAATGACAATACTCTTGGCGGTTCCAATCGACCGTCTCGTCCATTGAGTGGCATCAACGATGGTTAGTCTCGACCCGCGAAGACTGCTGAGAGGCTGTTAGAGGTACACAAACTTCAAGTTTAGTTGTACCACCGATCGAGCAAAAACTGTCAGAACTTTGGGCTGGGGAAGAAAGAGGAATGGGGAAGAAAGTGTGAGAGGCTGAGTGAAATAGCAAGAGACAGAGAGAGAGAAAGAGAAAAAGAAGGAGAAAGAGAGAGCGAGAGAAAGCCAGAAAGAAAGAGAAAAAGAAGGAGAAAGAGAGAGCGAGAGAAACAGTAAGAGAGAGAGAGAAAAGAGACAAAGACGAAGAGAAAGAGGGAGAGAGAGAAAGCGAGAGAGAGCAAGACGGTAATAACGTTATAACAATGACAAGCACAGACTTTAGAGTTGTCCAACCGGTGGTAAACTTCACCAGATATATATCTTTGAACTAAGATATTTGATAATCGTGTCACCGCAGTTTGCACTGCAGTTCCTTTTCTAACACCAGCCCTCAACGATCGTCAGCTTCGAGCCGTCAGTTCGCTTCGAACGGGGTTTCCACTGACATCAGTCAGTTAAATTGATCGCATGATATTATTATGTTGGTACTATTGGCTCATACCCAAGTCCCAGCTTCTTGGTCACATGATCATGTGACGTCATGGAGAAAAGTTGTTATCCGTGAAATTAGCGCCTGTTGCTTGCTGCGACAGATGCACAGTGCTTTGTCACCAGTTAATACGTCATTAGACACTCTGACGTCACATCATGCGATAGCAATCTATTGCTTTTAAGGAAAACCTACCCACAGCAGAACATTTTCACTGTTCAAATAAAATATAAACGATCGTTAGTGACTTCCCGGATCAACGTATTGTAGTGAAACTGCTTCACTTCGTGCAGAGAAGTATCATATAGAATAATGTCGATCAGTAACAAACATCCACAATATGTTACGTGCTGTTTGTATGTAACGGGGCGCTGTGAGGTGAAAAAAGAATGCTAAAAATATCGAGTGTTAGGCCTACTGATCTTTCCAACTTTGCTATTTTAAGGGGGGACAACACTAAAAATCCTAAATTCTACATTTTACACCCGATCGAGTTGATTTTTTTATTGTGGTCTCACATCACTACCAGAAAAATATAAAAATATAAAGTCACATTTTTTCCACAACTTTTTTTTCTAATCAAAACCTATATTTTGTCAATGGTCACGGAGACACTTTTTTTGTGAAAAACGGCTTGAGGAAAGTAGTTTTGAAAAATCTCATAGTCTTCTCGAAAGTGCATTCGACAAAGTTATGCATTGGTGCCACTTCAATTTTTTTTTGTAGAAATGACAAATTAATCTATTTCAAAATATTTTTTTTCATGTTTTTCAATTTTTTCTTTGTCAACAATTATTTTAGGCGTGATATTCTCAAGATATACTGTTGATAATGCATAATTTTGTTTATCATTCATTTCATGAAGTATACAAAAAAAATTGTGCAATTCCATCCAGTAGGATGACAGACGGACAGATGACAGATTTCATTTACTTCTCCCTTCAAAATACGTTGAAAAAAAATGACGAGAAAACAGCCATCAAACATTCAACTGTATTCCGTTCTGAAGCTAATTTGGTTCGACACTATAAGATTGAAAGTCAAATATAAAATATACTAGTGAATCAATTCACAATATTCAGAAGTCAAAAAAGGAGATATGAAATAAATTGATCATCAAAAAAAAAAAAGGAAATTCCAACAAATGGACATATTTTCAGTGTTGTCCCTCCTTGAAATTGGACTAATCAGCATTCTTGACAAATATTGTCTGCATCTTATGATGCATTTTTTGATTTTATTCTCGCACTGTTCAAGTTTTTAATGATCATCTATATCAGTGAAATCCCCTGGCGGGAACGTTTTTCCCTATGGAGGCTGGGGACGCCTTCAACGTCTTCACTTTACCAACTAACTTCATGCTCATCTTGAACTTGTAATACTCACAATTTAATTGAAATCAGCATTAATTTCTGAAGTGAAAACATATCCGACTGAATATCAGGGTTTTAAGGCGCATCGACAGCGAGGTCATTTAGCGCCTGATGGTAGTATTATCAGAATCATTCAGATACATATTACCTTCAGATATATATATATATATATATATATATATATATATATATATATATATATATATATAAATATATATATATATATATATATATATATATATACATATATATATATATATATATATATATATATATATATATATATATATATATATATATATATATATATATATATATATATATATATATATATATATATATATATATATATATATATATATATATATATATATATATATATATATATATATATATATATATATATATATATATCTATATATATCTATATATATATATATATATATATATATATATATATATATATATATATATATATATATATATATATATATATATATATATACATATATATATATATATATATATATATATATATATATATATATATATATATATATATATCTATATATCTATATATATATATATATATATATATATATATATATATATATATATATATATATATATATATATTAATTTACGAATTCGAACTATTCACAGTAACTGATTTTTGTGATCATTTGTATCTGAAACCTGCAAAACGAATCGTGAAATTCAATTTCTTCCGAGCTACATTACCGAAAAAAAACATTTATCTAACGTACGGATCACATTTGGGCTCATTTATTGTTCATGTATTAAAACACATTTCCTCCCCCCTCCTCCCCCTTCCCTGCCCCCTTTCTCTCTCCTTACGCACGTCACCAACACACGACCGAGAAAGGAACATTTGTAGCACCAGGAATACAAACATCAGAAAAGAAATCAAGTATTGCGGGCAAGTCTAGTTCTCGAGGTGGATTTATGTAAAGCAATTTGTTGTGAAGGCGGGGTTCGAAGCAAGAGCCTCGGGTTCGACGGCGGAAGGAAACAATCAATCGGATTACCCGGCATCGATTCGTTGTGATTGCCGACCACAGCGCTGCTGGCGGCTGCAATAACTAACTACAACCGAGGAAACGGAAAGTTTCTACTTGTTTCAACTAACAAGGTGAAGATTGGCTGCTTGAGAGAAGAGCATTATATATATACATATATATATATATATATATATATATATATATATATATATATATATATATATATATATATATATATATATATATATATATATATATATATATATATATATATATGTGAATATATATACATATATATATATATATATATATATATATATATATATATATATACATATATATATATATATATATATATAAATATACACATATAATATATAAAAATATCTGAGATTATCAGAAACCATAATACACTCAATAAGAAATGTCACCGATAACTCCAGGATGGAAACCCATTATTCCAATTCATAGAGACTCTTGAATGGAATATAATCATGACGTATTTACCTCAGAGTATATTCCTGATGACAGTAGTCAATAACTAGACTGAGTAAAACTGAAATGAAATCCATAAAATACATATCTGGTTGATTACATATATTAAAATGAATCACGACGGAGTCTGGATCTCAGAACATTACGAATCTTCTTTTTCAGAGGTTTTTGCTCCTGAAAATTCCAAATAATCAACAGCACAAATTGATTAATTGATTCAAACGCATTTTCCAGGTTACTGAATCCAGACATGCTCAATCCAATCGTTCACTAATCTCCTTAATTTTGGACTGAAAAAATTGTATGAAATGTAAATCTTCTCAGCGAAATAATCAGGATAATTATGAGGGAAGGCTGTCATTTGAAATTCCCTTTGTTCACGCGGCAAACTTCGAAGCCACTTAAATGATATTACTCGAATAAGTAAGAGATCTAAATCATTCATCTCGGAAAGAGTTCAACTATAATTTCGATTCTATTCAACTTTCAAGATGAAGAACCGTAATTATTTCATCCATATTATGTATTCTACTTTCAAATTGCTGCAACTAGAATCATCTCTCGTTACTCTCAAGTCATTAGTTTGTAATCTTGGCAGAAACCACGGGCAAAACAGATTGTGTATTTATTACGAGACATCAAGAACTTGCTCTCAATAATTTAATAACGTCTCAAATTGTTCCCCGAGAACGATGGAAAAAGGGGGAGGGGGAGGGGGGAGGGGGAGGGGGAGGTGGGGTGGGGGAAGAAGATGGAGAAAGATCGAGAGAGAGGAAATTGATATTGTTGAGAATATTTGAGAGCGGAGAAATATAGCGAGTGGTTTGATTCACTGGAGATTGAAAAATGGGAAATTCGTGACAATAAAAGAGTTATTTGCGACATATACTTGTACCAACGGGAGAAATATGTCGAATACCAACTGAATAATTGTGAAAACGTCAGCATGATTTTACTGCAATTTCACTCAAAGGATTCGACGCATTTGAAAGATGTAATCGCGTTTCTTATTGCAAATCTCGTCTTGAAAAATTAAAGTACTAAAAAATTCAAAATACAAAAAGGCCGGATATTTCCACAGTAAAAATACTACTTTCATGAACCCACAAATATAAATGTGATACTGTGTTTTCATGTTGGCGAAAACCTCTCTTGTTTCGCCGGTGCAAGCATGGAATTGAACTCGAGTTTGGCAAAACTATTTTTTCATCAATATTTAGGAAATGCTTTCCTGATCACTTTTATGCGTACGTAATTAATAATACCAACAAGTATTCCCAAATGATTTAACGAAGAAAGGAATCATAATTCATGCTCATCCATTTAGATTCATTTGCATCAGGGCCCAGATTCACAAAAGGTCATAACTTTGATCCGGCTCAAAGTTACGACAATTTCTTGAGATAATACCATATTAATTGATCTATTATTATTGGTTTTTAATCTTAATTTTTGATTAAATCCATTATTATCATCAATCTATTATTTATTAGAGTTAAAAAGTAAAAAAATAACGGATCAAATATCCTATTATCTCTAGAAATCGTCGTAACTTTGAGCCGGATCAAAGTTATGACCTTTTGTGAATTCGGTCCCAGGAGACTATATAACACAAGTTTACATTTTATCCACATAAATAAGCCAGAATTGTATCGCATTTCCACTAAAATACAGCTAGTGGCAATGTCCATACGAATGACTACTCTGTGTGGAAATATAGAAGTGAGCTGGTAAAATTTGCGTTTCCAGTAAGAAAATGGTCGAAATAATGTGTCGTGTGATTTCCATCAAAATAAAGGGTCTGAGGGCTGAAAATTCTGAAAAACTCTTTACTAGAAGATGTTATAAAATTGACAACTAAATATAGGACTGGCTTACAAGTCGGCCAGTTAGATTCTCATTCGTGTTCATTTATAGCTACCCTGATTGATTATTTGAATTCCACTTCATTTTTCACAGCCCCCGTGAATTGAATGTCACGTTTCTTGACGACAAAGCGGCGGATATCGTTAATTGGAAATCAATTTTCTCGAAGCTTGAAACGCCAATCAATATTCACGGTTTCACATAACCAGCAATAGGTTGAGAACAATTATTCAATTATAAAGGTGAATTATAAAGTTTTTTTAATGAGCGACAATTATGAAGAATCGAATGACGTGACAATAACAATATAGAACTAACCAACTTACAATGTTTAAATTGAAAACCAGTTCAAATAATTCACAATGAATCTTACTTGACGACTTTGGAACATTCACCTTGCAATCTCACCAATCGAATCAGCAATCAACTCCCATTCATTGGAAATAATTGCAAAAATAAAAAAAGCCTACATTACACTGCGTGGTACCAACCTTATAGGGTAAAACTCATTCCATTATATATTATTTCGTGAAAAGATCTAACAAACTGGCATTCTACAGCCAGCCTAAATGTTCTTCGTAAACTGAACCATTTGTAATTACATTTCCTTTGTCACGATATTTGAAATAAAATACAACAATAAAATGAAAGAAAAATTCAATATCAATTATTCATTAGAATCTTTTGTTATCAAATGCAGTTCATTAATGACAGTACAGCTACAATACAATAAAATCATTGTTCTTTGTTCCGGAACGATTGGAACACAACTTGCAGTTGTTTACGTAACAAAATACCGTTACAGAATTCCTTTGAACAAAGCGTTACACAAACCAGCATCTCATGGCACAAAGGCGGTGGATGGTAACGAAGTTTACTGCAAAAGAAGGCTGTGAAAAGAGTTTTTTTTTTGAAATCTGAACAGTTCGTTAGAGAGCGAATATAGAAGGCAGTTTGTCGAGAGAATGTGGAAGGCAGTGATACGTGACTGCTTGCTGTTATATGAAAAGGAAGAGATCTTGGATCTTTAACGTGACTGTCACTTAAAATAACGCCCTATAGCTCAGCTAGCTACAAGAGACCAGGACTTTGATCGGTCATTATTTATATACTATGGTAAATGGAAAGATGATATTTTGAAAACTGTGGCGATGAAAATCGACGGCACGATCGCTTGGTTAGACGCATATTTTCTTGGGTGATCAAATAGTGCCCGGCTGAACGATCCCAAATAGTGCCCGGCTGAACGATCCCAAATAGTGCCCGTCTGAACGATCCCAAATAGTGCCCGTCTGAACGATCCCAAATATATCGTATCATATCGATCATATAGTTATGAATCGATTAATAATTCGAAAATATTGACATTTAATAATGTACGGTACTACCAATAATAAGGCATAGGGAATGATGAGGTATAGCCATTTTGGTGTGAAATCAGTGAAGCTGCTTGAAATATAATGAAATAAAATTTTCATTGGCTCAAATAGGTAAACAAGTCTATAAATTGAAGCATATCATATTACCTACATATTCATTTGAATTGGTTTGAATGAGAAAAATAATTTGATGAAGAGATATATACCAACAACTGTTCTTACTTATAATATTTTCGGGACTTTTGAGAACTGAAACACTCATCTGCGACGAAAAACGTGTTGGTGGAGGTGCCGGGTTTCATGTCTAAGTTGACAAAGCCGCTCGAAATGAGTCTTGGAAATGAATAAATTGACTAAAATATATTTTCTTGTGAAATGCGCGACACCATTGAACACTCAACGATTTTTAAAGATGCGGTAGTGTTTCTAATAGAAAATCTCGCTATGATGAATGATTGCTGCTCAAGTACCACAGCTATACAAATATAACTGTATATTTTTGTTCGTCATAGTGGTAGACGACTATATTCTGTCATGTATAAAAGTGTATACAGCCGTCAATGAGAAGACATGACTTGAAAAAAGCAACTTTCACTCGAAGTGAATCTTGATTCATGATTTTAAACGAAAAAAAGCTCAGTATAGCAACAATAAAATCGATTACAATGAGTCAATCCGATTATTGATTGAATTCCAGAGAAAAAAGAACGACGAAATCCTAATAACTCGACATTTTCAAACATATTGAATCCTTTACAGAAATATTCCCCAAGACTTATAAGCTGCTTAACTTCTCACTGTCCCCTTGAGCACGTCATTCGATTGATAGGAACTGATTGGGTGGAACTAGAAGGCTGTGGCAAGGTTTTGAAAATGGAACGTCTGACAGAAAATGTCTTTCTCGTCTTCAACAATGGAACCAGTCACCAATAACCACGTCATTCCCTATTGGCTGACACTCGAACGTTAACACAGGAATAAGAGTAGATATATCAGCTTACTGGACAAGAAAAGAATGGACATAACGGAATAGGAATCAATATAATGAACTTGGCCAAGGACATCCAACTAAAAAAACAATTGAAGAAATGGGTTAATAATACCAATGACATGATTTAATCACGTGTTTCCGGTTCTTTGTGTTTGAAACAACCAATCAAAACGCGAGATTTCATGTCTAATAGGCCTACATACATGACGCGCATAGTAAGGTTTAGAAATAGAAATCAACGGAGTGATATTTTAATTTTTACATTTTCTCATTTGTCGCCTCGAATTATGAAATTGAATGTCTATCAGTGATGGTGACTAAAAAATCACGTAAAAAACAATTGGCTAGAATTGATCATGAAGACCTAATTACACTTCAAGGCGTCTTCAGCCTCCATAGGGCGAAATGTTCCCGCCAGGGTGATTTCACAGATATTAATGACTGTACAACTTCAATAGTGGAAGATGCAGAATTAACGAATACATCATCTTATGCAGACAATATATCTGTCGAAAATGCTGATGAATAAATTTGTATGGAAACAAAAGTGGAAAGATCACTTGTATGCAACAATATACACACGTTATTTTTGTCTTCGGTTTTTATCTCACAGCGTACCGTTGTAGGCCTGTATACAAATAATATTCAGCCGATTGTGAATTTTTATCATGAATCGAGATTATTTCAGAAACAAATTCTCTGCATGTTGTGAAGCCGTTTCATTACAATACGTTCATTCGGAAAGTCACTGCGATCGTTGACAAGTTGCGTTGACACTGATAATGTTACGCTGTGGTAGATTTCCCTCAGACTTGACAATAATAGTTTATGAATTCAAATTTTCGAATCGACAAAAACACTGTCAAAAAACTCGTTTATCTCTTGTATGGAACACAAAGTGTCCAAAAAACAATATGACATCACGATAAATATCCGAGCACCACAACAATACGACCAATCAGAGAGCAGTATTTCCCGTCAAGTTAAAACTACTTCAACTAAATCTTTGATAACGTATATATGTCATCGGTAAACATGAACAAGAATCTATTGTCTCCGAGATATTGTCTTATTTCAATAAACACCTATCTCTACGGTTACATCATATACATTGATGACCTAAATATGGGAATGTGTACAAAAACCACGTGGTGTTTCCACGTCCTATTCTCAAGATAAATCGAACAAAAACTGTAACACAAAACTTGGAGGTAACAATGGAAGAGCTGTATTAAATGTTGATAGAGGAAATTGCTAGCGATTCATCTTGGTATCCGGACGAGGGGAAGTCCCCGGCAGAAGTTGTGAGAACTTAACGGAGTTACCGCGGGATATGATCACGCGGTCGGATCAAATGACGCAATCTTGGCGCCAACTCGATCTAGCCGAGTTAAGTTCAAAGAGCAGTTGGATAATGGACACCGGACGCTGGATAACGGTTTAAACTAGACAGAAGAAAATGTAATCTGTTTCAAATTGATGGTACATATAGGCCTAAGTGGAAATAGAACTGATTACTTCCTTTTCTTACAACATTATAATCTTGGATGCATTTCTTGAGAATGTTTAGAACGTACCAACTGTACTACAGCTAACTGTCCTGAAAACCAACTGCCCTAAAAAAAAATTGTACCAATCACCAATTGACCTGAACTTCTACTTCGTGAGTGAGTTCTTCGCTGAAGAGTGTATATACCAGAATAAAGTCCACTCGGTTGTGTGACATGGGTTTGCATGTCCAATGTTACCTGTACCCTAACCACATTCCATTCATAAGTAACACGAAACCTATGTCACACGACCGAGTTGATTTTATTCCAGTCTACGCTCTTCAGCGACCCCCTTCAAACTGATCGTCCAATAATAATGGTAGTAATAATGATTCAATAATAGTAGGTTTTTCAAGGTCCACTCGCAATAAGAGAGGCTTTTTTGATACCAGTCTTTTTTTTTAGTTCACCATATATATTCAAAGTCAGAAATGAAAGAGAAGAATACAAATTGATCTTTTTATTATTGGAAATGACCTCCCTCTACCTTGTGTTACGTGAACGTTGCTCATACAGACTCGATGGTCATTCCGTTGGCAACACTTCCTCCCATCGATTCTCGTTTACCGCACGACGAGTGAGGTAGCAAAAAACACGAGCACCGGAGAAAACATTCCTCGTCGGCAAAAAGGAGAAGAGGCCTCGATCAACCTAACAAAGTTAAATAATAAATTGTGATTTGGTTGACGTAATGGAGTGTGAAACGGCTACTTCACGTCACTGCTAACATTCCTCGTAAATCAGTAGAACGCACCTTTAAGCGGACACGTCACTTGCCCCATACTTACAAAAACTTGAATTCGAATCGGTCATTCGATTTGAAATCAGTAAGATCAGGGGAAAAGAAGATCGCATACCAACATAATAACCACAAATACGAACGTTGAATTTTTCCATAGGTGATTTTTAACAACAAATGATTTTTTAGGACGATATTAATCATTTAAAAAACAATTATGTATACAATATTGGATCAATATGTATTAATTCAACCTCTAACGTCTCAAAGACTTGTCTTCTTGCTCATAGGTTAGATACTAGATAATTCATTGAACTATCTGATATTTATATATTTCACACAGTTTTCATCTCAAAAATCATGAATATATATATATATATATATATATATATATATATATATATATATATATATATATATATATAATATATATATATATATATATATATATATATATATATATATATATATATATATATATACATATATATATATATATCTATATCTATATATATATATATATATATATATATATATATATATATATATATATATAATATATATATATATATATATATATATATATATATATATATATATAATATATATATATATATATATATATATATATATATATATATATATATATATATATATATATATGCATATTTATAGATATATATATATATATATGTATATATATATATATATATATATATATATATATATATATATATATATATATATGTATATATATATATATATGTATATATATATATATATATATATATATATATATATATATATATATATATATACATTATAGTTGTGTCATAATCTATGATATCTATAGTAGGTGATGCGCACTCATTCTTGCTGACGATTCCAGCATTGTTCTCGCTTCACAAGGTAATATCACTAACAGATCAAATCAGAACAATAATCTCGTGAAGTAGTTGGAATTATTACCGCGGGGCACACCTCGATCGATAGACCACGTGACTCCCTTGTTCCGTGCGATAAGACCACGCACATTCACTGTCGTGATGGTTCCTAACGACCCCATCAACACCCAGGTTATACGGGGGTACGAATGAGCGGGTGAATTACACGGAACGATGAAGTGATGGTTAGTGAGAGGAAGAAGAGAGTTGTTGATTGGATGAATAATTGAGAAAAACCTCGATAATTGAGAAGAGTAACAATAAGATGATTACTTTTGAAAACTGAAAGACTTGTTTTCGGAAAAAAAGTATGGTCAGAGGCAGCGCAGATCTGGTGACTAAGTTAATTGTTTTCTAATTCAAAATAATTCTGAAATGGTTATTTATATTGGTGAGAAAACAACCTCAAAGTATTTAAACGAGTGTTAAAACTACTGAGATGAGTGGCCGAGTGGTTATTACACTCAACCGTCATTTTGGAGACCTTGGTTCGATTTCAGCCATCGTCGACGACCATCCTGACAGTTTTTTTTTTGTGGTTTCCCTCTGTCTATCAGGTTGATACTGCGATGGTTCCTTAACAACAGGTCACGACCGACTCCTTCACACTATTCAAAAACACATAATAAAATAACCTATCATCCCATCATCTCATATATAATTTACCAACGCCAATAGATCTTAGTCAGCAGTACAATGCATCATTTGAACCCGATATAAAAAGTGTTGAAACAACCAAGAGACGCCGCTTCAATATACGGTATTACTTATTCATCCTTCAATATTCTATCGATAAAAACAAATGAGCAAATCACTGTTGCTCTGAACATTCGACGCTTTTCAAAGATGAAGTAGTGTTTCCAATGTTTTTATAAATATTATCAACCATCGAGACTTGTTTCCTATAATGAAGGTCAAGGATGAGTTGGTAAGACCGTCTGGTAGCGGCACCTTTTGGCTGTTTCAAGACTTCGAGGTGGTCTTTGACACCAAATATAGATAAGAAATAACTATCTCTGGATTATTTTCAATAAAAAACAATGCGGAATCCGCTATCTTTACGGATATATTTGGATACATCAGGGATATTTGTGAAGATAGACAATTTCCAAATTTCATTCGATACACCTTTTCATATGAAGATTCCCTCTTCTTTTTCATCTCGCGTTCTCATAACTTTATACACATTCTTCCTACAGCATCGCAAGAATGTATATATTTGGACCAGAAATCGGGTTGGGATATCTGCGATTAGGTCGGTGGATAGGGGAGTGGGGGAGGTAGGGTGGATCGTATGGAAGAGGGGGGGGGGGGGTATCATGGTAAGCCTCATGCAGTCAATCAAAACACGTCCCGTGGGATATCCACAGTTACGTCATCCAGACACATATCCATATATGTATCCAGGTTCCTATTCCAGGAGGAGATCCACCGAGGACAGGTTTACAGATAGATGGGGTTAGTTTTGTAATATAAAAGGCTGGAAGGTTTTCGAATGAGATCGGCGCGTGGAGATTTCTGTCACGATAAAGACATATGTTCCATTGGAAATTACATGCATCTTATCTCTTTGGCCGTGGACTGACATCTTGAATGTATAGACTTCTGTTAAGTGACGTCATTAATTGTTGAAAGAGACAGACAACAATGTCCACCAGTTGAAATTGACGAATGAGAATATTTGGTAGTCCACCAGTTCGCTGTGTTGCTATATGGTGAATATTGTTTGTCAATTGTAACTTGACAGAAGCCTATTGCTTATATTGGTTCTACTGAGGATTAATAGTTCTTGCTCTGTTAGGACGACTCAGGTATCTATAGGGCAAACCGTTGCCACAAGGAGATTTCAAAGGTGTGAATAGTCATGAAACTTGAAGAAATATACAGAATTAACAAATACATCATGAGATGCCTACATTTTTTGAAAATACCAATGAGTCAAGTGATATAATAACAAATGTATAGAAAGATTTCTTGCTTGTATGTAACAGTAACACTGAATATTTTTGTCATCGATTTATACCTCACAGCGTAGGCCTACTGTTACATACAAATAACCTATCGGTCATGTTTATTATGGATCGACATTATTTTATATAAGTAACTTCTCTTAATGATGTGAAGCAGTTCCACTAGAATATATTCACACGGAAAGTCACTAACGATCGACTATATGTTATGTTGACACTGAAAATGTTATACAGTGAGTGAGCGCTGTGCTTGCTCTAATTATGTTGCATTTTCATTTATTTTCATCACAATATGTGAAGAATATGTGGAATGTACAACATGCATAAATTAAATATTAAAATATATTTATTCAGATTCATCGTGTTTACCGATATTGGAAGCATAACCAATAATATGAGTAAACAATATGCAAATAAACCTTGTCAAGAATCATTGTTCCCTTTAAAGGTTGAAGGTAGGATCAATCGGACGAGGCACAACAAGGACGATCTTACCGCATCAGAGGTTATAATCAAATATTGTGAATTTTTTAACAAAATTTAAATAAATTGGCTATCGAGATCAGTGATAATTGTACCTCTCAAGTACGAAGGTACGTTTACTCTTCTGCTTCGTGCTAGGTGCAACACGCTTTGAGCAACCGGCAACATGCGCTCAGCGCATTCATCCATCTACTGTTGAGCGCTGTGGCGACGTCAAAGTTGGACTTCAAATTATGGTTATGTTACCATGACAAATTTCTTAAACTTTCACCAAATGCATCCAATCACACTATATGAGCTTTCTAATACTATTGTACCCAAAAATACCCAAATAAGAGTGCCGAAAATTGATATAATTTCTCGTGCAGACCGGTTTATGAATAGCAGTCGACAAATTGGGTCTGACAGTTCAGACAAGTGAACCAAACCTCCCGTTGCATTGTGGCCTGTGGGTCTCAGCGCATATTGCCTCTAAAGAAGATAGACATAGCCCATGTCTTGGCGCATGTAGCAAATGTTCGTGCAACTGGGAGAAACTCGCTCTCTGATTGGTCAGCGCAGGTTACCGATTTCTCAAAGCATGTTGCTCGTAGCACAAAGCACGAGAGTAAACGTACATTTATTTTTTAATCATTTAATTAAATTTTATAATCATCCATTCACGAATAAAACTGTACTGTCACACTGTGCTTATAGCTATACATAGTACATAATCAGCAAGAAAATGTCCGATTGCATTTCCTCCATTGTCAAGAGTATCTATGAACGAAAAGAAAGATAATGTACTACAGTAACAGGCTTCCACCACCCGCTATTCCAATAAGGGTGACTTTCATACTAAACCTAGTTGAAAAACAACCCTTATTGCTAATGAGTTGTAAAAACTCGCTTGTTATCTGTCATAAGGGACGAAAAACTTGCGTTTATACTACACAAAGATGACGGTTCCGAGAGACCGTTTTCCCTATTCCTTAGCACTAACCGTTGGTTGTTCCGAGTCTGCATTGCGAGACCATTCTACACCAACCAAGATGTGTCGGTTGACCGTCTCTCGTACTTATTAAAAATGACGGTCGGAGGTGCCAAACAGTCAAACATCGGTATGATGGAGATCTTTATGAAATATGATCTATTATACGAGAGAAAGTGAGATGTTCAAGTTAAATGTATGTGTATATATATATATATATATATATATATATATATATATATATATATATATATATATATATATCCACAAAAGTGGAAGGTCATCTACCAATATAGCAAACACAAATATCATCTCATAATCACGAAGATGTGATATTTAATAAGGTACGTATCACGAGTTTTCAGAACGAGGCTCAAGATAAAAACGCAACTGCATCATTCAAAAGCATCAACACTTCAAAATGTGCGATGAAATCATCTAATTAGTGAAGGTTTTACAATTAGTTGGTTGGTAGACGACCTCCTTATTCCGCGTAGAGGTATAAGTATATATCACGGTATAACTGTACTGACATTGACCCAGACAATTGGGCAGCGTCGAACGAATAGGAGGGCTGATAAGGAGGCGAGGGGGGAGCGGCTGAAAGGGAAATTACTGGCGTCGTGCCCACCCCACGCGGGTGGGTGAGGTTGCAACCCCTAAAATCCATCCCTCAGGAACAAGTCTTTGAGAGCGACTTCACGCGTCCACAGCACGGCATTCTGCCAGGAAACACGGCACCTCCACCCATGTATAAGATCTGGCTCCCAAGTCCGTAGAACGTCTAACCGTACACGACGTCTTTCTTAAAGTAACTAGGAAAACGCAACATGTGAGTTTCTGGATGAGTGATATGGATATATCATGTGCAGTGCTATGTGAAAGCTATATATGCACCTTGAATTTGAAACAATTAAGCCTCTATGACCCTGTCTTCCGGTTTCATTCATCAATCATTTTAATCGTTTTATGATTTGACTATAGTTAAACTGTTACCTGTTACTTAGTTACCTGTTGCTATCATCAATGGGTTTCCTGATGGGTTCAAGAAACGGCTGATCTGATTTGTGACACTCTGGAATTATGTGTATCATGAATACATCCACATAACGTTGAAATTTGAATATATTCGGAGAAAATATTTTCAAAATATCTCTTCTGGGTTTTTCGAAACTTCGGTAATTAAATTAAGTGAAAGACTTGGGTGAATTAGGTGGAGACACTTGTATAAGAAAAGTTTCAACTGAATCTGCACTTTCGTTCGACACGAGGAGCGCGAACAACACATTTTTTTTTTTTCAAATACGGTATGAAATTGAAAGTCCACATCACCCATTCAAAAATCATCAATGTTCATGACCTATTAACTGTTCACCGTTTTGATAAATGAGTCATTCTACAAATATTCCCTTCGTGATTGTAAGATGGTCATTGTTGTGACTCGTCCGAACGATCCTACCTTCTTTGCCATCCCTAACCATAACAACGCATTGTGTCAAGTTTCAAATTAAACGAAAAAATGTTGATTCAATTCTCAGTCTCCTATTTTCAGAACCACAAGATTTCGTTTATTCATCACTAATTCACACGATCACCAAATTCGTTAATCTCCTGACATACCGAGCCTCGTTGCATAATATGTTCTCATCAAATTGGCAATACGTGGCTAATCAGCATACGTCACATATTACACTTACTGCCGAGTTGAATACTAAACCAACTTTCAGCTTATTAACAGAAAGTTTTCCTCAGTTAGATAAACTCGCGGTATCTAAATCTCAAACAAAATATACGTTATACCGAGTAGATCCTCCAACTGAATCAAACTATAAGTTGTAGTGATGAGAACATATCAAGCGATTTCCAGGCGGTTTATACCTGAACGAACTTGTTCAGTCGGATATAGCAGAACGTATACAAACTTTCAAGCAGTTGAAATTGCTTGTTGGGAGTTGCTAACTAGAGCGAGTTCTTATACCGGGTTTAACGACGCACTATACTGAAAAATCTAAGCATCCTGAAAATTATAGTGTAATATTCTTCTATTCATCATTTACATTTATGAATTGCCAGTTGACAGAATGTAGTATACATTGTAATTATTTATTGTTCACCACCAGTCGTTTGCGTTTGTTTAATTCGGTGTATTATTATATTATCCTACAACACAGCCTTTCAAAGGCTTTGTATAGATCTTTTTGAGAATGTTTATGTATTTTTCATTTTTTTCTTGTGACAGCAAAAAAGATATATGTACGATCTATTGACGTGAACTTAGAGAAGGCACTTGAAACTTTTTCAATATGTGACAACACAAAATCAAAGGTTCTCGATTAGGATTGAGGATGACAAGGTAGGGTCGTTCGGACGAGGCACAAAAAACGATTTTATCGCCCCCACAGAAAGTAATTAATAATTATAATGTAACTGATTTTACAAAACTATACACAGTACGCTGAAATTCAGAGGAAATTGACAGTTGAACTTTTAGTGTTGAGGAATAGGAATCTTTCATCTCTTGAATACTTATCTCTCTCAGAACACGAATCTCAGAATTTCAGAACAAAAAATTAAATCATGTCACTGGTTTATTTTATGTGGACGATACAGTCCAAGATGTGAAACTTGAAACAATTATCATATTGACACAAATTAGAAGAGAGGAGAGACGAAAATTAAAGAATATTTTCAGTAGTAGAGGTAGTAGTAGTAGTAGTAGTGTTTATTCCTTTAACCCTCTTTCGAGGAAATCGGTACACAATTACATTTTTTATAATATAACATATGAATATTATGATTGATCATCAGTAGAAATATTAGTCAAAGTAATTATTGGGGTTTGATTATTGATTATTTGAATATTGGGATTTTATTAGGATGGAGATCAACGTTCAGTTCAGACTGCCGATTCATTTTCCTCAAAATACATGTTTCAACTGTCAATTATCCCTGTATTCACCAGTTGAATTTCCACAGTTTGTTAAATGAGTTGCATCATAATTGATTATATCCTCTGGGTTGGAAAGATCCCCCTGTGGCGCCCCGTCCGAACGATCCTAACTTGTCTCCCCTGAGCAAGGTTCTCATACCGCTTTCATCACGTTTCTTGAAGTATGCAATATATCGGCAGAAACTAGAACTGGATCGGTAGAAATGTTTCCCTGACTGAGTAATAATCCGATGGTACAATGTAATAATACAATAAGTGATCATATTCATATACAAATATAAATAAATATTTTGTATGATATAATAATCTATTAGACCCTAACTGTTGGACGTGTACGTGGTACTTGTCAATGAAATGAAAATAAAACAGACTAAAAATATTAACAATATTTCCAGAGCACTTCAGCTCTCGTCCTCAGGTTGTTGAATAATATAAATATAAAAAATAATATATAATATATAATATATATATGAATGATATGTATTTGATATAATTTTTTTATATAATAATCTGATACAAATAATTCGGACACTGAGAATGATTGATATTGAACAATTATCGAAATAAAACGGCAATGCGAGATCGAACCACATTCAAATGGTGACACTACTTTCGCAGAACGTTCCATCCCGTCCGATGGCGGCCGTCAAAATTTGAAGTTGATTCTACTCGGACGGTCCCTCCCACGATGTCTTCTCTTGCGCGTGATTGGTTGAAAGTTGTCGGCCGATGTTTCGACGGACGGCACTTGAACAAATCGTTATGGGAAACTAGCTTCAGCCTGAATTGGGTAACAACAATTGTGCCACAAGCTCTACAGGTGTATACAAAATAAAAAATGTCTTTAACCGTCAAACTCGAGTGTTAGGGACGACGTTTGCATACCAAGACCACGTGGTATCACGTGACAGACGTCGCCGCAGGCCGAGCCGAAGAGGCGGTTGACGGATTAGAGACGGATGAGGGGGAGGGGTGGGGGGAGGGGGAGGGGAGGTTATTTGTCATGGCAACATGGAGACAGTAAATCACCGACTTCTCCTAATACGTCGTATAGAAGCACGGAGAAATGAAATGTTATACCAAGATATTTCCATTTCGGAGACAATCACGCAAAAAGACAATGTCTTATATGATGAATGAGTCATAGTTTTTACTTGTATGTACAACTGAGGTTCTCTACTGTTAACAGAAAACTTCCTTTCTCAATTCAATTCCACTGTATTTTACTTCAATACAGTACATTAAATTAGTTCATTTTCATTGATTTTATTTGTGGTTTCGACTTTCTGTAACGATGAGTACGATCTATTGGCGTCGCTGATCGATGGATCAGATATTAGATTATTTTATTACATTTTTGACCCAGTGGAAATGAATTTCCTGGATTGTAGCTTCGGGAAACATCTGTCAGGAATGTTGACCATATCGGAAATCGAACTTCGGTCTCCTGAATGACGGTTCAGTGCACTAGCGACTGATACAACCCGTCGTTGTTATATATTATATTGAATAAAAGTATGTCATACCATTCTTTATGCTTAAACAATTTATACTATACCATCAAAGGCTTTGCCATCCATAAACACGAGAATGAAAAATTAAATTAATTGGTAAACATATTTTACCTCATGGCCTGATTTAATTGGCTATCTGGGTTTGAGAGATACATGATTATTATTAAATCATAATTATTATACAAATATCATTTCCAGACACGCGATTCCACTGAAATACATAAACTATACCCTGAAACGACAATTATTCATCTGAAACTGTTCATGGCTCAGCTGTTCAACCCTTGCTCCACATTCCAAGCCACCGTCACATTCTTCCTCAAAATACTTTCCACCCTCTTCAAAGAAACCGTTCAATTTTATTCCAGGACCTTTATCGCGACTGCCACCTGAAATAACATCCTGGGCGTGGCTAACTCCAAGAGACGAGGACTTTGATTGGTTTATATTTACTAGTAAAGCTAAGTATCATAGCAACATGTCCAGTATTTGTGTATTTCCATTGTTGAGCACAACATCCTAACTCTGTTTTTGAGGTGGACTCAAAATAAGCTACATTTATACGTTCCAAGAGACCGTGATAGACTGTTATTATCTCGTATTGCCATGGTATTTAGCTCTCCTAGAAAACCTTATCCAATCAAAATTCTTAGTTTCTTGGAGCTAGCTGGGCATAGGAGTAGGACGTTATACCAAGTGGTAGTCGCGATACGGGTCCAGAAATCTTTTCTTTCATAGCCAACTGCATTTCAACGTACACCCGACATTCCGGCTCGATCGTCCGTCCCACGGCTAACAGTAAGCAGGCCGATGGGAGGTTTCGAGCCGGTAAGTAGGTCGGATCTTGAGTGATGATGTTTGTGATGTCATAGCGATGGAAACTTCGGGTCGTGAGAAATGACGTCTTTGTTTCGATTCTCAACTCGATTTATCATGTTGGCAACACGGAATTAGATCGTCTGTTATCATTGGAGGAAATGCAAACTGCAGTTTCGAAACTAAAACCTATTTGTGAGGAAAACTGATTGGAAAACTTTGTATATTATTTGGAAGATTATCTTCATGCTGAAAAATACTTTGGTAATTTTCCATACAATCTGTTGTTTGTTGGTTGATATAATATTGTATGAAATGTATTAGATGAAAGTTAGAATCTTTCACATTTACCAATAAATGTGAAATTCGAGAAGCAAAAAAGACAGAGACGATTCAAAGTCCATGGGAGTCGATTTAGTGAAATATCAGTCATTTTGGTTCCAACTTTTGATTGGTATATGATATCAAAATTCTAATATGGAGAAAATACAGATACCTTTGACACTTCAAAATGGTATTGAATACAACTAAAGAACTCATGTCGCATAATTGTCGAGCGTCTACAGCTAATATATTTTTTTTTGTGAGGGGGGGGGGGCTGCATGTACGCTTGGCAATCATGAAATGAGTTGAATAGTTTAGACTTATACCATCTTGAGGGTATTGAAAATGCATGTGCTTAATTCGTATATCCGAATTTTGATATCTCATACCGTTCGAAAGTTATCACCAAAAAACTGACATTTCTCTAAATCAACTAAAGAGCAATGAGAAATTTGAATATTTTCTCAATACAGACTGGACTGTTCAGATAACTATTTACACTTTGTGAAAATAAGTGACATCATTATTTTTCATGTTCGGGTGAGAGACCGTTCGAGCAATCCTTCACTTGGGTGACTGACTGTGTAGCAAGTCTCATATGCTATTACTAAAAAAACATGAGTAATCTTAGAAATCTCAAATAGAAGAATTTCCTTTCTTACTTAGAGAAAAGAAAATGGAAAAACGTCACAAACGTATACACGTGAAGTAGGGATTAGTTCACGAAGATATTTATAAATGTATGTCGCATTTTATATGATTAAAATAATACAACTTGAAAAGTCTATTTAAAAAAGAAAGGAAAGTTGAAACAAAGTAAAACACTTCGAAGATTAAACTAATAGAATGTGCACGTTTTTCTCAGAAGTTCTCAGTTTAATGAGACAAGTTTAAAGGTGGATTATATTATATTATATTCGAAAGTTTTGTTGAAAGTGCATTGTTCTGCTGTGAAGAAAATCTAATGAACTATAGAGTGACCTCAATTCAGAGGAACAATTAAGGGAGAACAGCATAATTATCATTTAATAGACAGTGACTTGATCAATTCATTACGAGAACTTTTAATCAGTCACGGTCTTGGGAACAATTAATCTCTATGGAAATAGAATCAATGATGACATATCTCTTGAAAAGTTCGAATGATATTTAATCACTTTATCATGTAGACTGAAAAGCACTTTTAATAATCATACAAAATGTCGACAGGAAAACATTATTCAAAATGGCAGACTTGATTTACGTTGTCTTTCCGAAATGAAATATGAATAAATTAAATAATAATACGAAAAATATTGAAAATAATTGAAAAATAGATGATGTCATTACATCTTTATGAATATGAGAATATGAAATGAAAAACAATTGAAAAACTATTTACTTCGAAATTAATTATGTTCTCATTAACTAGTGCTCGTAATTTCTGAATACCTTTCTATCTATCACAAGTGTATAGTCACTGAAGCGAGAGTAAGAGAAAAAGAGAGAGATGGAAAGAGAAAGAGAGAGAGAAAGAGAGAGAGAGAGAGAGGGGAAAGAGAGAGAGATAGAGAGAGAGGGGGAGGGAGAGCTAGAGAAGGATAGAGATGGAGAGAGAGAGAGAGGGGAAAGAGAGAGAGATAGAGAGAGAGGGGGAGAGGGAGAGCTAGAGAAGGATAGAGATAGAGAGATAGAGAGAGAAAAAGAGAGAGAGGGGAAGAGGGAGAGCTAGATAAAGAGAGAGAGAGAGAGAGAGGAAAGAGAGAGAGAAAGAGAGAGGGGAAGAGGGAGAGCTAGATAAAGATAGAGAGAGAGAGAGAGAGAGAGAACGTACCTCAGACATAAATATTGTAATCCCACTAAAAGCTTACGAGGTACGTGAATCAATCGGGTATAATAAAAGGTGCATGTGTTTTTATAGCCGATTATCACGGGAGCCAGAAGTGAATGTTTCGCACACAAACGTTAAAACTGGTGATAAATACAAATCAATACAATCATTATATCCCTGCTTTATCTCTACCAACATTATCTTCATCTCTCACTCTCTCTCTCTCTCTCTCTCTCTCTCTCTCTCTCTCTCTCTCTCTCTCTCTCTCTCTCTCTCTCTCTCTCTCTCTCTCTCTCTCTCTCTCTCTCTCATTCTCTCTCTCTTTCTCTCTTTCTCTCTCTCTCTCTCTCTCTCTCTCTCTCTCTTTCTCTCTCTCTCTCTCTCTCTCTCTCTCTCTCTCTCTCTCTGCCAATCAAAACCACCAACAATTAGGTTATACGGGGTTACGGATGAGCAGGTGATACAACTATCAAGTGGTAATGTGTGAAAGGACATTAACGATGGACCATGACTCATGCGGGACACGAACCCACGCCCCAACGACGAGTCTAGTGTCTGAAGCGGTATCTTAACTGACTGAGCTACGGAGGGCAGCTGAAATGCAATTATAGTCGTATTCCAAGTGAGCAATTATTCCAGCTATTGTACATGAATCTCTTGTTCCACCTTTGTTCCAGCCACCGACTCCCTGATCTAATACATGTGAGCCCCTATGGGCACAAAGCAATCCACGCTATTTGTAGATACATGCAAACATCTCAAGCCGTGTCCGAAGACAAACCAACCGCCCGTATTACACACTAAGCTCTCTGGAATACTGTCTGGACAACCAATATCAAGTTATGGGTTAGAAAAGTGGCTGGCTTTTCAGAGGCGAGTCATATAAGTAAACTATACCACGATAATATTATGAAGTTTGATTTGATGAAACCGGCACATGTAGCTCAGTTGCTAATGCGCTCGCTTTGTATGATCCGGGAGGTGAGGGGTTAACGTGCAGTTTGAATAGTTGAAGAGTACTTATACGGATACGGTTCATCATATCTTTTTGCTAAGAAATTATGCAACATTGCCATTTTCAATCATTCATCATTATAATATTTATCTTTTGTGGGGGAGTTTTTTTTATTTATAATATGTATAACTTGTCACATGGACATGACAAGGTACGACCTTTCAGGTGCAGGGGTACTCTAATGTGTGATATTAGCATCACACACACTATCACAGAGAATTCGAATTATATATTATATAAAACTATCTAAGAACCCACCCACAGCGTAATATTTCAATGTCAACATCACATATAAACGATCGTAGTGACTTTCCGGAAGAACATATTGTAGTGAAACTGTTTCTCACCGTGCAGAGAAGTATTTTCTATTGTCTATCCATAATGAACATTCACAATATGTTGCACGTGTTATTTGTAATATAATAATACTATACTGTTTGCTTAACGACCCCACCAGCACCTAGTTTATACGAGGGTACGAATGATTGAGTGATTATGAAACTATGAATTGATGATAAGTGAAAGGACGTTTACAAAATGCCATGCCTTATGCGGGAATCGGACAAATATGAAGGTTACCGTTACATAAAACTGATCTTTCCACCTTTCGTTATTATAAAATTAGAGTTATTAGCATTTTCGAAAAATATTGCCTACATCTTGTGATTCAATTCAATTTCAATTTATAAATCTTTTTATTCTTCTTCTTATTCACAATATGATAACAGGAAAACAATACAAACAGCAATAAAGTGAACCAAATATATACATGTGGATTAACATTGCAAAATCAAAAAAAGAGAGAAGAAGAAGCCCGCGTGAGAACTAAATCTTGTGTGCGGGCATTAAATAGCAGAAGTTAATGTTCATATATCTGTTAATTTCGTATTGTACACTGTTGAAGTATAATGATCATTCACATCTATATGGAATCACCCTGGCGGGAACATTTCGCCCTATGCAGACTGGGATCGCATTTAATTCACAAGCAGGTATCTTGTTTGGGTCTCGACGCATAGCGGTTTGTCGCAGAAAGTTTGTGATGTTGGTAATTAATTATGTGCAGATGACAGGGTGACGACGTCCTTACAAAGCTGTTTGCTAAGAGGCTTGTGCGAATCGTCGAGCGACCTGAGAACCTTGTGAACATCGACAAACCAAAGAGCTTACGTTGCTTGGACTCCAAGCCTAACCAACGAGCTTACGAATTGCTTCACTCCAAGCCTAACTTGGAATAATAAGCTTCGTTCAAAGGAAATTAATACACACGAGTACACATGTGGTCAAATAAATGAACCATATAACTGAATTGGAATTATAATTCAAGCATAATTAACTCAAATTTATAGGTTTGAAATTAAGTGTATTTGCAAGTAGGATTGCGGTCCCATGAAGTGGTCGATCAAGCTACATCGAAATGCAATCCTGAAGGAAACGTACTGATATTATATTATCCAATAACACATAATGAAACAACCTCTCATGTCATCATCCCTTCATCTCATATCATTCACCGACGACAACAGATCGTGATAATCAGTAAGTGCGTCGTTAAACCTAATATAAATAAATACAAATTGATACATTCAAGATGGTACAGGAGAGACTATATTACTCATGAAGCATAATTGTGAAATGTATACAGCTTAGAAAACACATTTTTTAGCTGTATACCTAAAAGTCGATGCATGGTACAAATATCGAATATTACTGCTATATAAAAGTGATCTTTTAATTTTTATTATTATAAAATGTGATCCATCAGCATTTCCGATGAATATCGTCCACATCAGATGATGAATTTGTCGATTTGTTTTATCTCGCGGCTGTTGAAGTTTTATGATCATTCAAATACGTGAAATCACCCTGGCGGTAGCTTTTTGCCCTATGTACACTGAGGACACCTTAAATGAAGAATCCACCTATAGTTGTTCAGTGGCATTCAAACTGAATCAAATGTGTAATTATATGAGCTTTTGTTCAATTAGTTCCATTAATGACTCGATTGTGTAGCCAATGGCGTGGTCTCGCAGCCCGCTGACCAATGGACATCCTACAAACAGTCTGTTCGTGTGACGGCTCGATACTACCGGTGGGTGGTGCTAGTAGATGGGGGAGACGGTCGTTCGGGTCTCGCATGTGAGACAGTCTGATGTAATCATCAGAAATGTGCAAAAAGGGCGCAGTAATTTCGTTTGACGAATGTGGTTGTGGTATATGAAACGAGGTACACTCTTCGACGAATTAGATCCAAGGTTTCTGTATAAGCTTTTCCATTCTTGTGAATTTCTGCGGTGTATTTAATTGAACAGAGGAAAAAAGAGGGTGACTTTTCGTTTGAAAATATTTTCTATAAAAATTCGTGCAGCACAAGGTTAACAAGGCAATAGTTTATGTGGTATGGGATAAAATTTAACTTCTGAATTTTACAACGTCATATAATGTTCCTTCAAAATGTGCTTTAATGTCTATTTCAGCGCAGTTTTTAATGAATATTACCAAGGCGTTGTGAAGTTATTGCATTTACGTTTTACTACCCCGTCAACAAGCCACCACTTATAATAGCTTCCGCACTATTCAAATTAATGACGACAAAATAAAGAAATGAATAATAAGAATACTAAAATACTAGACCGTATAATGATACCACTCCTATGTGAATTGGGGCGCCTGAAGAGCATATACTGGAATAAAGATGCTACCAAGAGTGAACTTGGCTTGGCATGTTTACTTAGAAAGAGGATGGCCTATTCGAGGAAACGATCATAACCTTACCCCAAAACCCTAACACAGCTCCACTGTGCTCTTACCAATTCCCCCCCAAAAGTAGCTTGTCTACGGCATTCCTACACGCCAAGCCCTCCTTCACTCTTAGTATGGTATCACTATTCCAGCATTCGCTCTTCAGCGCCTCCTGTATAGATTGTCGATTACATTTTGTCATGAAGTGTACAAGCTACATGAATACGACATCTGACGTTACAAGCCTTGTGTTATGAGATTAATAATATATTTTGATGTTTATATTTTGATATTTTAAATTTATATTCGAATTTTTTAATATAAACATATTAATTCAATTGGGAAGCATTCACTGACTTCAGCTAAACGAATTTTAATTCAACAAGAAAATATTTCATCGAATTGAATCTCTCTCCCTCTCTCTTCTTCTTCCTGTTCCTCTTTCTCTTTCTCTTCCCCGCTCCATCTCTCTCTTTCTCTCCCTCTCTCTATCTACCTCTCTCTCTCTCTCTCTCTCTCTCTCTCTCTCTCTCTCTCTCTCTCTTTCTCTCCCTCTTTCTCTCTTCCTGTCCTCCCCCCCCCTGTCTCCCTCTCTTGTAATCGCACGTGATGCAGAGAGAGTGATTGCAAAGCTCCTGATTGCTAATTAGCTTTTCGGCTGAAAACTGTTTGTGTTATTTGTTTTAGAAAGTTGGTATATATACATTAGTACAACTCGTTTCGAATATCAACTCAAACAAAAACGGGAATCAGCAGGAGAAAGTTTCTCCGGGCCACACTGACGTCACGCTTTCGATCAAATCCAATCCGTTTCGTTCACTAATTACTTCGTGTTCAGAGCTGCAGGGTTTGAATACTATGACATGTTTGTGAGAATTAATCATCTGTTTTTTTTTTTTTGAACGTGAAACAGTTTTTGAAAAAATGACTGATACATATAGCACAGGGAAACCATGGACCTTTACCGCGACTGCCACCTGAAATAACGTCATCTAGGTCCAGCTAGCTCCAAAAGACTAGGACTTTGATTGGGTAATGTTCTCTAGGAGAGCTAAATACCATGACAATATGAGATAATAACAGAGTCACGGTCTCTTGGAACGCAAACATGTGACATATTTTTAGCCCACCTCAAGAGCAGTGCTAGAATTTAGTGCTAACAACAATGGAATACACAAATACTGGACATGTTGCTATGGTACTTTGTTTTACTAGTGGATATAAAAACCAATCAAAGACCTGGTTTCTTGGAGCTAGCCAGGCCTAGGATGTTATTTCAAGTGTCAGTCGCAGAAAGGGAGACAGAGTTGGCTCAGGCCATGAGTAGGCCTAATGTATGACTAGAAAGAAGACACTGAATAAATTCACTAAAAGAAAAAATACTTCGACAACAGTCGTCAGATAACAACATCGCAAACGTAAGATCACTCAAGATTGTGGAGTCCCTCCGAACGATCCTACCTTTATTCCACTGCCATTATTGGGGAACAATGATTTTTGAACAAAAAAAAAAGAAAAAATACTTCGACAACAGTCGTCACATAACAACATCGCAAACGTAAGATCACTCTTGTGGAGTCCCTCCGAACGATCCTACCTTTATTCCACTGCCTTTATTGGGGAACAATGATTTTTGAACAAAAAAACGAAAAAATAATAACTTTCGCACACAATTGTTATTCTTGAAAGCCTACGACATCAATTTTATAATTTGTTGAAATTTCGAAAACTTCCCTGCGGGGCAAAATGGAAGCCCCCGCTCCTCCGAGGGTAGCTGACTCGTTGACTGTCCCTGTTTTATTGGCTGTTTGCGATCCGAAAGAAGTGGTATTAATCATCAATATTATGCGAGGAATTATCTCCATCAGCCATATTTATTTTTTTGCTGAACCATTTGAAGTTAATCGTTTCGACTCAAATTTATGTTTATATTTCCACTGAGAAAGTGCATACACACGGATATACACCTAATCCTTTGATACACCCAAATACTTTGATTGAAACAACAGCTTCAGAAAATGTATTCTCATCATTTAGTATCGAGCCGTACCTGTGAGCCTATTGAAATGTACTGCGCAAGCCTATGGAGAAGTTTTCACAGAAGTATACCAATGAACTGAGAACAGCTTCAAGGTCGGCGTGAAATAAAAATGAATGCTAGTATTTTGCAAGATTAGCAATATTAGTTTATGAACTGATATAAGAGGAAAATAGAAATTTGAAGAAACTGAATTATTAAGTTCAAGTGTTCAGTGTTCAGTTGTACGTGTCATGAGAGTTGACAGACAAATATGAAGAGGAACCACATTAACTGCCAGTTAGAGCTGTTCCGATGTAGCAAATTCCTGCCCTTGAATAATTGAATAATTCATGGAATTATTAGTTACGTGGGAGAATAGCTGTAACTGAAAATTTGAAGTTGTTATCTCCATGGTTACCCATGCTATTTGTTCTCACCAACTCTCAGATGAAGACAAACTGGACTTGACAGTACCGGGTCATATGAATAAAATAATGAAGAACCTAAAAATCAGAAGAATCAAAAATTATAGTTCGTATTAACGACAATCCGCCAGAAAAAGTTGCAGGTACGCTGTTGGTGTTGAAATGTGGAACTAGAGAAAAGTCACAGAATAAAGCGCGCGTATATTTTCAACAATGACATTGATTGGAATGTTACATTGTTGACTGAACCTTTGTAATCATTCGTCGGCCATATTGAGATTCAGAAGCGCATTAATTGTTACTTTTCGTGTCGAATAGTCACTTAAAATTTGTACTTCCAAAATGAACACTATCACTGTTAGAATGAAACACGTAGATGTTGATATCTTCACCAAAATCTGACAGTTCACTTTTCGACTAAAGCGCTGTCTCATAAATGACGGGAAAACCATAAACGTTGCCACATTGCTCTTAGATAAAATCCATCTTCGCCCGAGAATTGCCGACTTTACGCTACTCTCAGACAATCGAACGAAATAAAGTACGCCATTTATCACGATGTTAAACTTGCGAGAAGCAAGGGCATATTTCAAGAGAAGAAAATTGCCTTTCATTTCACATGATAAAATATATTCATGTAAATTCGCTGGGAACACGATTTTAATTCAACTCTATGGCTGAATAATTTCATCAATATTTGGAGTTTGATTTCCACGGCTATACAGATAGTTCCTCGCGCCAAGTTCTCAAAGCTATAATCAAACATGTCACTAAGAAATAATTCATTCAATGATGAACGTGGTTTGTTACTTCACCGCCAACAGCGTCATCTCTATACTGGTAACAGAAACACCAAACATTCTACCGCAACCATCTAAATACGATAGAGCATGTACATCTTAGTTCTTAGTAGGTCTAATTAGCTTGTCAAACTGAGAATATAGTCCCATTCACAGAACAACGCCAACCTTATCGCAACGCTAACATTAACGCGTAACACTAAGTGTTTGTCTCAATCCATTCACAACCACCACTAACCATAACGCTAAGATGAACGTGAACATAAAAGCTTGCAAGCTTTTAAGCTTCAATATTGACGTTAACGTAAAACATAATAATCAACAAATAGAAACCATCGGAACAATAAGAGACAAGTGGCGGTGAACCGAACTATCTAGGACTGGTTGCCAGGTTCAGTTTGACGGTTGAGAGGGCAGTGACAATTGCAATAACCTTGAATTCTGATTGGCTGTTATTTTCGTGTTCCACAGTAATGTTGATGTGTTTTGTGAATAGACGGTTCGGATTTCATCTTCTCGACATGCGTTGTGTTACATTGTGAATGAGACTTTAGGTGAGAATACAACAAGAAAATTACCAACATTTATTTTCAAATAGTATGATAAATATTATCAATAGTGGGCATAATGGTAGTATCATGTACAATTGAAAATTCGCACCGAATTGAATTTGGCATACAGGCTTAAACGTATGTCCAGCTTGACATTTGTAATAAGTATCGGAATTACTAACGTGAGAGTAGCTCTAACTGGCAGGTGAATGTCATTAAAACCGTGACAATACTCATACCATTTGTTTGCACTCTAACTCTCAGAATAGGGCTAAGTGCACTTTGTATAAATCATCGGGTCTTGTTGAGAATTTGATATATATTTACTTATAGAATGTAAATAATATATATATATATATATATATATATATATATATATATATATATATATATATATATATATATATATATATATACAAATATATATATATATAAATATATAAGAATACATTATAGTTCAGGGCGTATGTGAACAAGAAATATACTCATTTCTTCATCGTGTATTAATCAATGTAGCTAGGAATGAATGAATATTAGAGTTTTAAGGCGCATCGACAGCGAGGTCATTTAGCGCCTGGATTTGGTAATATCACTAAAATAGACTACTACATTATCGACAGAACTGCAAGAATGTTGCAATAAAGTGTTTCTGGCATGACATTAACCCTCGCTAGCGAAACAATCTTCTTGTTAATTATCTTGGTGAGCGCTACACTTCCATCCACGAGAGATGACGGTTCCGATCGACCGTCTCCGCTACCACACACCTCTGGTGCACGGGTGGTTCGCGCCTTCATCTCTCCCGGAGACAAGTGTGTGTGTGTGTGTGTTTAGATATATATATATATATATATATATATATATATATATATATATATATATATATATATATATATATATATATATATGTATATATATATATATATATATATATAATCCCGACAAAGTTTTGATTGTTGTGCGAGTGACGAGTGGTTGGTTGGTTAGTTAAACTGTTCACAGCACTTGGTCGTAATTGCCAAACAACCAAGTTCGGTGAAACGCAAGATGGTGGCTTTCAGGCACAATTATTATAAGTATAGTTTCCTCAACAACCTCACAAACCATATCACAGGTTATTTGGGAGGATCACTTATATGGATTGGAAAGTTTCCAATAAGTTGAATCATCGCTGGGCTTGAATATCTGGAATGGAATTTAATCATCATAATATAATCCAATTCATCGAATTATAGTCAAATTTAAATGAATGAATGAATATTAGGGTCTTAAGGCGCATCGACAGCGAGGTCATTTAGCGAATACAACAAACACATTTTTGAAATTCCATGTGACTGTTAACTTTCAAATTGCATACGAATACATTTTAGGCCCGGTATTACCAAGTCTGGTTAGCCTTTATCTAACAGTTCAAACTTGTTATCACCATGGTTACCTGTGGTAATTGTTTAGACCAACTCTCAGATAAATACTAACTGGTCTTGGTAATACTGACTCCCAAAGTTGATAAGGTAGAATCGTTCATAAGGACGATATTACCATCTCAAAAGAGATAATTAATACCAATTTGAATCATTCAACGAATTGAACAATGCAAACAGTTGTTTTGAAGATCGGAATCCTCATTCTCTCGTTCTTCTTTTTCGATTACAAGTTATTACGTCACAAACCGTGGTCCAATCAAAATCTTCACACAAGAAACTCTAGTCTGCATTAGTATTCAGTCAGAATACATACCCAAATATCATCCTTGTTAAAACTTTTAGCTATACAATTATCGTTTAAGCTTTTATAAGCCTTTTTGACTATCAAAGGTACTTGAATGCAAAGAGATTAACCATTTTGATACATCAAATAGAATGTTCTTCTACATTGAACATAGGCCATTTTTAATGCCCAATTAAAACCCGACATTATTATTTCTGCATCAGCTCATTTCGAGAGAGTTTTGAAGTGCTGAAAAAAACCGATAGTAGTCTTTAACGTGAAACCCGCTCAAGAGTTGATTCAAATGTAGAATATAATATTCATCAAAGGTGCGTACAGGGGTGGACATGAAATATGAAGCGATAACGAGATATTAAGACGCTAGTTTGTTGGACGATCGATGTTCAAGACGAATATGAACCGGAGAAGAATTATAAATACACATGGAAATATCGGATACTCGTTTCCCCTAACACAAACTTACCATCATTGAGACTATCAATCGAGTATTTACAGTTTGTTTAATGAGTTTGCCATATAATCAATCATTTCCTTATGAGAAATGAGATCACCCCTGTATTGGCACGTCCGAACGATCCTACATTTGTCTTTCTTAGACCTAATCGGTGAACAATTGACTTTCACATCTTGATAAAAACGAATAATTAGATGAATGGTATTTTAATGATGGCCAGCACTGTACGCTCAGGCGACGTTTGTTGAGTGAATCGTTTAATCTGTCGGCCGCTTGGGATTTAATGGCTTACACTTGAGACGTTATCAGCATTAATGATGGGAAGGAGGAGGGGGAGAGAGACTGTAAGTATATATTTATAAAAAAAGAAGACTATTATACCTCAGGAACAAATATATATATATATATATATATATATATATATATATATATATATATATATATATATATATATATATACAATTATATATATATATATATATATACAATTATATATATATATATATATATATATATTTATATATATATATATATATATATATATAAATATATATATACATATTTATGTATATATATATATATATATATATATATATATATATATATATATATATATATATTTATATATATATATATACATAAATATGTATATATATATTTATATATATATATATATATATATATATATATATATATATATATATATATATATGTATATATATATATAAAATTATATATATATATATATATATATATGTATATATATATATGAAATTATATATATATATATATATATATATATATATATATATATATATATATATATATATATATATATATATATATATATATATTTATATGGATATGAGGATATATGTTATAGAAACGAGTAATTGAAGAATCACCTTGGCGAGAGTGAATATATAAAACATGAATAATTAAACTATTTGAGTTCTTTATTTTCATATGTCTGACGCTTCTCAGCGTGATTGCACAATAACTTGATCTCATCCAATTTTATAGAATGGGGTGACTGAAAAGTCTGGAAAACGAGAGTTGAAATATAACTGAAATTTATTTTAAAAAATATATCAGTTCATCAATTAAGTATCACTTACTATTGGCTAGTTTTTCCACCCCGAAAGTAACTTTTAAAACACTTTCAGAACAGCCTAGTCATTATCGCGCTGAGTGACCCGAAAACTTGACAAAATCTACAACAAGAGAAAATACGTCGTCTAATGAAGATACGATTAGATTCGAGTATTTTCAGAGATACGTTGATGATCAACGACAACATGTCATCAGGGGTATACTGAATATAGATGGATGTATCGTGGACAGTTTATCGAGGTATTATAATAGGAATGAGTATACAACGCGATTAAATTACTCATAAAGAAATGTATATACACACATCATTCACCAACTCTTGATTGATTGAACAAAGATGAATGTGAGCTCGTTTCGCCCAATCAAATGCCGAAAAGCCAAGAACAAACCTCCCTCCTACAACTCTCTCCCTCTCCCCTTATTTTCATCAATATTAGTGATTTCAAGAGAGATGAAGGCTCGAACCACCCGCGAATAGGGGCGTGAGTTAGAGAAGACAGTCGATCTTAGCCTCCTTCTATCTTGAACATAACGAACAGTAAGATTTATATCTTAACTTGGCATTATCTAATAACCATAATAACGCCGTTATCGCGTCTCAAGATGGCGGACAAATAAATCTTCCCGACTTTTGCCGACGACACGACTTGACACATAGTTATGCGTGTGCTTGCTAAATAATAAGATCATGACTCGGAGCTTCACATCTGTCTTTTGCACCCGGCCCGCTAGCTACTAGAGAATAAAAGCAAATGAAAGGGAAACGTTGAGATGTTACATGTGGCGCCCAGCGTTGTTCGACGAATAGTAAAGCGCGCGAACAAAAGTAATCTGATTATTTTTACATAATTTATGAATTGTATCAATTAATTTTATTTGTAAATTATATTTGTGAAGTGTATTCGTAAAGTGTATCTGTGAAAATTTCATTTTTGCATTTGTAGATGGTATTTGTGAATTGTATTTGTGAATTATTTGTATTTGTGAACACCAATTTCAAAGTGATTAATGGTTAGGTATTCGTAAAAAAGGCCAGTCTAATTGTTTGAGATGCAAGTATACTCGTGAGAACTCATATACTCATATAAAAGTACTAGGAGAGAATGTAAGAAATAGACGGTCAAAATCAATGAAAAAAATGAAGATTCCTTCTCGCCAAAACAGAAAATTGAAATGTTCATCAAACCTGAATCTACAAGTTACTTCTATCTTCAGTGTGTTAAATACGTTACGTTATATTTGAGAGAATACCGGTACATCCTTCAAGGCGGTAGGATCGCCCTTATTGTGCCCTGTTCTACCTTATCGGGCAACAATAACTATCAACAATATTAGTTAACTGTATAACTATATAGGCCCAAGTATATAAGTATTAAATGTAATAATCATGATACATAATAATTCACAGTTGGAAATAACAAAATAATTGATACTTTTGAGTGATGTCATTTGTATGTATTCAATGCAAATACTAATAGGAATATTTCAATAAGATATTTTCATTTAACTAGAACACAAAAACAAACTGGTAATATATTTCATATATACATAATTTCAACGCTTCGTTTTCATAATATCAGTCTGCATGGTGTACGAAACAGAGAATTATTGATATCTATTCATGCATGGAACATTTCAAAATGCAAATTAAATATCACGTTGGATCTCAAATAGAAACGGACGTAGAGAGATTATTTATAATGCAATTACAAATTATTCAAACGGCAAGTGTGCGCGTGTAAAGCTACGGGTGTAGTGGGGTAGCGGGGTAGCGGGGTAGCGGGGTAGAGGGCTTAGCGGAGGCTGCCGTTCTGTTTCATATCGCAGCGAGAAGTCAAACAAGAGAAGATAAAAAGGTGCATGTGAAAAATGAGAACGACAAATCGCACTGATAGAAAGAGATGGCCATAGCCCTATCCAGTTTATAAATGGATGTACAGCTTGAAGCAGTAGTAAAAGTCTCTTTGCGACCTGATCAAACCAGTTGACTATGTTATATTACGTTGGATTTACTTTTACTTATGCTTCAATCCGTACGTTATAAAGAGTCATTTAGAGGACGTTACAACCCTGAAACTGAATTTTAATTAATGGAGACGATATTGATTTCCATAATTTTAGAGACAACTAGAAAAAATCATACCATTTCGATTCCAGAGGACAAACATATTAATTTTAATTTATAAAATTCAGATGATGATGCCAAGTCTTCTCTAAAGTGAGGAAAATGGATATCGTCAACATTCGTCAAAATCTAGTTTTAGGGTTTTGGGGTCATTCAACATTTGAAATAATTATGATCCAATTATTGTAAATGGATTGAAATTTATCACAAATTCTCTTCATTGAAGGTTTATTGATTTAAAAAAAATGCTTTTGACTTGTTAAATTTGTGAAAGAAGACTCTGTTTCCCAGTGAAGACTAATTGGATGACGAGGTAGTTTAGTTCGAATTGGGTACCACAAGAAAGATCTCACCACCCGAGGATGACCCGAGGAATCATCACGTGACTCATCAAACAAAGAGTTAATGGTGGAAGATATGTTCAAGGAGTCAGCAATCATGTACATAACATAAAGAGGCCCAGCTTTAACAATGATAATATTAGTTGTCCCATCCTCCCGTCACGTATTATATACTAGAAATCGTTATTCAGAGTTTCCGATGATTTCAAAAGTTACCATTCAATTTGTTAGACTTCGAGACGTTTGACTGATAGTTCAATCAATATTGATTTTCTAAAAACGTACGAAACGAGTGCACTGCAACCAATTAATATACCAACACAAAACCTTTCATGCGACCATTGTATATACACTCCAGCATTGAAATGTATTATATAAATAGTGATATTTTCGAGCCTTAAGTTGGTATAGTGCACTTATGATTTGAGAGTTAACCGACATTTTGTTGTCTTGTTGAGTTCGTATCGACAACCACAGTCTTGCTAACATGTGTTTTCTATTCACACGTCGACTAACACAATTCACACGAAGGTTTTGCAAATTAACTCGAGTGGGTTGTGTTCGAAAGGCAATCGATCGACGCATGCGTATAGTGCTGACCATAGTTACGGGCATGATCATGCACAACAAACAGTCAAAGTTTCATTTATATTATTTATTGATTATTTATTTTGTTAAAACATCATCTCAATTAATGGAAATCGCATATGTGTTATTTCAAACTCAATCCATTATGCTTTAACGAGCGGTGTTTATGCTCGATTGACTCAAAAAGTCCAAAGCGAAACTTCCAATCGTCAATGTTGGAGGATTGGCACAACAGGTGAAAAAACGGCAGTCGTTTAGAAGTTTTATTACGACTTTACTATACATTTCAACAGAATGAACAGTTCGAGTACTGAAACAATGTCATTGGAATTATTACACAATCACATATATTCACATCATGACCGAACTGTCGACAACACGAACAATCAGGAAATTGGATTTTCAACAGTAGTTTTCTCATTAAAGTCACTCCTAGCTACTTCACGAGATTTTCATTACATGTATAACTTGAACTAACCATCTCCATCGTGAATATTGATCCAATACTATTGATCCAATACTATTGATCCAATACTATTGATCCAATACTATTGATCCAATACTATTGATCCAATACTATTGATCCATCTCTATTGATCCAACCATGTGTGTTAACACGCAGTATAATGAACAATGGCTGGTTCAACTGGTATCTGACACTCTTTTGAGCGGGGAACGTTTTGATAAAACTTGAAAAAACACATATCAAGTGACTTTGTTTGGTGTCTAAACATGAGGGATTTCAATGAATTCTCTAGCCTTGAAATAATATCAGGTAAACTGTTATAAGGGAATATTTTAGCATTTTTTCAGCATACAAGTTGAAATAATGAGTTTTAAAGTCAAGTTGCCGTGGATTTTGAGCTAAAGAGATGTGTATAAACAATCAAGCGATGTTGTATGAGAAATTATGATTACATTGATTCTATAAAAAAAATGCCAAACAGGATAAATTGCGAATTTCAGAATGTCAAAGTTCTTATTGTTACAAGATAGAGATGACAACTTTAATTTCATCATAACTTCAAATCTGGAGGAGTATTTTTTCAAAACTATTTTCATTCAGTTTGATACCATGTCTGGAGTATACTCTGAAGAATGCAGGATTTTTTCAGTTGATGCAAGAGTTACTTTGAGCTATGTAGAGTTCAATCATAAACTTCATATAAGAAACGGTTCATTACGAGTCTCAATTGTTGTGCAATCATTCGAATCTAAAAAAAACATGAGAGGTCAAGATCACATTTTTCAAGATGAGAAAATCAAATGAGTACGGTGGAGGATGGTCACAAAAAAATGCTTTCACCAGAACTTGAAATATGAATGACATTTCCGCATATTTCCACGGTGAATACTCTGCAGACTATACTTACATCACGTATGCCCACTGTCTGTTACTTTCAGTGCATATAACGTCAGTCACTTTTCTTCTAGAATGCATCTTTAGTTGAAGCTGGATCGACCATTTTATATTCCTGCGACTGTACAATGTGGTGTGTGCAAGTGAAGTTCGTAGCAAAACATGAATATCTTAATTTGATTATATCGTTGAGCTTTAATCAATTATGCGTAGATTAAACACAAGATCTCCACGAGGTTTTCATTTACAATTAGGATAATAATTCAAGAGAAACGAGGAAAATTTATTCTTCAAAGCTTACAGATGTTTACTTTGTATATTATAACACAGAAAGTTTTGTTATCAAAAATTATATATTACAGAAACTTCCAATATACATTTTATCGTTGCTTTATCTATTAATTTCGGTTTCTTCACACATGGTAACATGCTTGGCGTTGGCATTACACATACACGATCGCGCAGTGGCTTTTGCGTTTCAACATATTGTAGAGAAACTGCTTCACACCATTCAGAGAAGAGTCATATCATATTGTCTACCCAAAATATAAATTCACAGTGGAACATATGTTATAAGTATATTACGATCCACGGTTGGGTTATCGTTTAATCGACCCTCAATCTTCCACATGTGTTTGTGTAGAATTTGACTGTAATATTTTTCACATCTATTATTGTCTGCTTCTAAGGAAGTAGATATTAATTTCGTATTTTGCAACGCTGAAGTTTTACGATCGTATACATCTATATGTCGAGAACTTGTTACTTCTATAGCTAGACCAACATACGTCTGGAGTGTAAGAGCTTGTCAATATATGAAAGACCTCGTCAACTTTGACCTAGCTAATCATTGATAAAATAATTATGTGTTGGCCGTAAAAACATCGCCAGTCGTGAGAAATTATTCGTCGTAACGAACGAGTAGTTGGTACAAGAACTTGTGATAAGTCAAAAAGCCATTCCGGTACGTACGAATAGTCTCGCCGTATAACGACGTCATCAACATAACCTAATAAACCACTATTATGACGTCACTACATAACAAGACGAGTGGAACACGAGAACATTATCATTCTAATATAAACTAATTACATTTACATGAATAACCCAACTCGCTGATGTACGTACATCAAAGCAAACCCATAATCGTACGTAATTACGTGTACGAGATAAAGGTACGTCCGCGTATCATTATTGTTATTGTATATGGCAGTTTGTAGCCGTCGTGGTAGTCAAGTGCAATTACACAGTGAATCAATCACTGACTTCATATAAACACAGGGGAGAGCGCTGAAGTATTAATGGGATGGATAACTCGAGTTGAAAGGTGAGTAAAAAAGGTCACGTCGTAACAAATGGTGTCCGATGTGTGGGATAAATATGCAATTACAACGTGGGATATCTGATTCGATTTCAGCTCGTCATGTGAATTACGTCATTAGAAGTTATGTTCGAAAGACTCATCATGTTACATCCTTTGACAAAATGTGATTGTCTGGTATTTCTACACTCCACTCATCCCGCTGCACAGTACACCTATTGATGAATCAATTGACAATTATAAGTATCAAAAACAAAATAACTGAAAAGAAATGGAATATTATTCAGTATATTCATTGGATTACAATTGGATTATAATATTTGGGAATTATCATTCTTTCAGACTGATGGGACAAATTACACAATCAGTGAACGAATACTTGAATGAATACCGTATCTTGAAAGAAGATATGAAATAATAGGCAATATCATTCAATAACAAACTATAAGCCACCCCGACTGGAATGGTTCCTGTTCAATGTTGGTAACCTTGTCGTTGAAGCGCCGGAAAACAACACAATTCATTTCATTCACGTCCATTGTTAGCCAGTATCAAACAATTTTTTTTTCAACAATTTCGAAACTTGATACAAAATCATTGTTCCCCAATTAAGGCTATGGATGAAAGATAGGATCGTTTGGACAGGGCACCACAAGGGCGATCTTACCACCCCATGTTAATTATTTAGAACCAATTAACTTCAACACCAGGACTGTGCTGATGGTGACTATAAATTTCCACCGTATAGATAACAGTCTTTCAGTTTCTGAAAGTCCGGAACACATTATAAGTAAAAACCGTTTCTGTGATATATATATCCGGACATCACCAGCATTGGTATTAGGAGTGAACTAAACACACGAATGTTGATATCTTCCACTTTGAAATAAGTCTCTCGGGCAATGATCACTTCTTTCCTTTAACAGACAGCAGATGTTAAGTTCATCATAATACAAAATAAAAAAAATGAGTGATATGCCTAAACTGTTATAATTAGGCCTATCACTCTACTAATTGAAGGTCGTGGCCAATCAGTACTTCATCCAAGCATTTGCTTCGAGGACTGTGGGAAACCACGAAAAGCCAAGTCAGGATGGACTTCAGAATTGAAGTCAGAATTGTTGAAAACAAATATAGGTAACCATGGTGCTAACAAATTCAAACTGCCAGTTAAAGTCCCACGTTGGTAATTCAGGCCCTCAGTCAGCAAAAGCACTGGTTCAAACACTCAAGTCACATCGAGTGTGGATTCGAGTCGTAGGTTGATATATAAGCATAATTCAATCACCATCCGCTCATTCGTACTCCCAAATAACATGGCTGTTTAGGGGGTCGTTAATTTTACAATGAATAACAATATCTTTGTCCAAGTCAAAATGCAAATAGACATGAATGAATGTTGTGCATATATAACATCTAGAATATGGTTTCTATCTGGCAGAATTCAATTAGCTTGAAGGCGATTTATATTTGTTAATAACGCGTGCACGTAGGCGAGGAGGTAGACAAAGGTAGGATAGGCCCAGGTGGTTCTAACGATGGATCCGGGGCACAAAGGTAATATGACATTTCGCGTCTGGGCTTTATATAAACAGCAGCTATTACAGTTGAACAAACACCAAACTAGACACAAGGCAACGTCACAAACAGACACACCTTTTATTGCACCAGATAGAAACTGAATATCAGACGAACCCGGTGAATAATTATTATAAATGATGTGGATTTCATTAAAAAAAGAAAAAATATAATTGTTTGTTTGAATTAACCAGGGATTTTTATTTACCCTTTATCAGAGGAACTCACATCTAGCAGAGTGAAATTAAACTTCCAGACGGAAAATTAAAAATAAAGCTCCGCAATAATATTTCGTAATTATAGAAACGATGTGATTTTACCATAGCCAACTCAGCGTATTAATACCATTACTATAACGCTATATGATAACTGTCCTATAATGTCTGTGGAATATTATCGATAGTAATAATTATCTGCTGAACAAATAGAAAGTCGATTTTATGTACTAGATGATTTAATTGGCTGGAAACCTTATCGTTTGAACGATATTGAATTCAATATCAGTATGTATAAGTTGGTATATGAATGATTACCATTCTAAAAACATCACTCGTTACAGTTTCATCTATGGCGAGAGCTTCACATTTGCTGTGGAGATTAGCAAGTGTGGACTGCTTCAAAAGTTTGACTCACTTCGAAAGTGAAATATATCAATATTAATGTGATCAGTTTAATTTTGACACCGATGCATGGCCGGATATATCACAGTAACCCTGCATACATTTGAATGTGTTATGGACAATTTGAAAACTCGAATACTTTCATTTGCGGCGAAGAAGTTTGGTCACAGACATCGCATTCCCAATGTCAAAGGTCAGCACAGTCATTAAAATAATGTAAACCTAATTATTTACACCAGGAGAAAAACCAGCGTTTCGAAGTAACACTAATTTTACTAAAAGTTCTACTACGAGTCTTACTGATTATTCATAGTTTATCCTCAGACTTGATTGGGCAAAATGATTGCACATCAAGATTTTGACGGTAATAAAATAAAATGAGAATTTCACGGGCAAAAATATATTATATAGGCGTACTATGGGATAGTATATCTATTATACTACATTATTGCGAATAAAAACACAATTCCGAACCATAAATAAGAATTTCAGCGAAACCCAGCTATTAAGTATATGAAATATAATGTAACCAAAATATGTGTATACGAAGATAAAATAAAAGTGCGTAGAGCCACGCTTTATATATACCTATTCAGTTCGCATCTGCCCTATTACCTGTATGTTAGCAAACAGAAACACTCATATACGAGATTTCATCCTTAGTTATAGGCAATTCCTAAGCACGTGATTCCAGCCAATAGGAGTGAGGCAAGTCGGTGTTATCTCCATGGAGCAACTGGCATCCATTAGATGAGACCAACACGCGCATGCGCAAGGGAGATAACCGGTTTCAATCCGCTAAAACAAATACTGCCTTCTTGTACAGCTATACTTCCAGTCACGGTAGAAGTCTGCCAATTGAAAACAATTCTTCTCATTCATCATCGCCACTTTTATTATTACTTATCAAGTTTTTGATGTTATTACCATAATTTTATAACTCATTTTTAGTTTCGGCTATTATAATTCCAAATCTATAGTAAGCTTTTAATTGGCTTCTCAGCTATCGGATAAACAATACTATTATTACTATAACTATCATCTATCATCATATATAGATGTATAATCTTTTCTTTCTTTTCTTTTTCTTTTCTCGGATACTTGAATAGAATTTTGTTGTTTGTTGTTTGTATATGTTGTTTTTATTGTCACATATATTGCTATTCAGAGGAAGCAGCTCTAAAACAAGACGCATGAGTAATAATAAAGTTCAATTGTTTATCATATTGTTTAGCATAATCCCTGCTGACAAGTTGCGAAAGCAGCTTAGCGGAGTTTTGTACAGAATTTGTAAACTGTTTTTAATTATCAATTAAAAATACAATTATTATCCACGAACTGAATATAATTGTGGAAACTTTGGTAAATCAACTGATCATACGACAATTTCACGGTATGAACGCGAAAGATGTAGCCGTGTTTTTCATCTCAAACTTTGTCCTAAAAATGTATAATAAGCCGGATAATTGTATAATCGTGATATTTGTGTTTCTTATGTTGGCAAACGACTGTCATCTCTCGTGGATACAACTATATATCAACACAGATAATCCATTACAATGGGTGTTTGTTTTCAGCAGAACACCCGATCGTTCATCGAGAGAAAATATTCTCAGTGTTTGTGTTGGTAATTCTGAAAAACGTTCACATCTACATTCATAATTCTCCGTTACCAACACTCAAAAGAAATCACTATAGAAATCAAACAGCTGATGAGCTGCACTGCATATTACATGAGGGTGAACGAAGAGATGAAGCAATGGGAAGGGGGAGGGGAGAGGGGAGGGGGAGAGGAGGGGGGGGAAACAAAAAGTATGCAATATTCATAATAATGATGCATTCTTAATGAAAGAGCTGGAGCGGAAAGCTTTGTGCTTCCCGGGAAACATCAGTGAAGAATATGAACGACTGCAACTGTGTTTTATATGAAATCACGAGTCACAAACCGTTTTTACGAACAAAATTCACAGAAATCTCGAATTGAATAGAATTCTATGAAATCAGGTTACATGTAATTAATTCATATCAGTTGATATTAAGGTCATCGCTTTTATTGTCTACTTGCATGCAAGATACAATGAGAATATGGTGAATCTTTTGTCTTTTGTCTTTTGGTAACTATAGTAACGGATGTCTTTTGATTTATTTACAAGCATCTGTAACAAGAAGATGGTATAATAAACCATGGAGAAATATGGGACATCATGAAGTTGAAACACGAGTTCGAGTGATGTTGATATAAGCTCGATGACCATGGTGACGGTAAAAATCACAATTAAAAACCGACTTTCAGAAACAATTAAACTCGGATTTTTAATAAGAAATCAGTGATTTTAACGCTGAAACTTCCAGTCCACATAAACAGGAAGAGAAAAATGTAAGTTCAATATTTTTTTCATTAACATTGAAACTTGATACAAAATCACTGTTCTCCAATTAAGACTATGGATATAAGGTAGGACCATTCGGAAGGAGCATCACAAGGACGATCTAATACCCTGTTCACAGTATGATCATTAACTGCAGTTAAAAACGTGATGTGAACGGAACGCAGTTAGCACTAACCGACATCCAGCCCTTAACTTCATTATGTAAACGTATAGTTAGAGCTTGAAACTAGCCTTCGCAAAGAGCAACATCATTCGCATCGTCACATTGTTGATTCAAAGCACGGCCATCTAAATCATTTACATAATGTTATGTGAATTAAATAGATGGCCTTGTTCAAAAACAAGACGAGATATCGACAGAAAATCTGTTATGTTATAAATGCAATATGAAAATTAACAATAAATCGGAGAGGAAGATGGCAGTGCATGACGTCACTAACAACCATTTCATCGCTGTCAGTGTGAACACTTTTAAGAACGGTATCATCTATAATGCTAACTGCAGTTAGCTTAACTGCAGTTAGCATTATAGATGATACCGTTCTTAAAAGTGTTCACACTTTTCGCAGTTAGCTTAACTGCAGTTAGCTTAACCTTATTTAGTGATCCTAGTGTGAACTGGGTATAACCATCCCAAAGAAAAATTAATAATAAGATGACTTATTCAACAAATAATAAATCTCAAGGTAATAACTCCAAGGAGTTGACAATTCAAACATTTATATTGGGAAGAAAAAATCTCCAATCTTCTCATTATATCCATGTAGGCCTATTATCTCAGTCTACTGGTTCTCATTATTCTCGAGTTTTCTCTTTCACCCACTTGGTTCCCGTATTTCTTATTATAATATAGATAATTTTTTTTATATCACATTTTTATTGAATTAATTTTCAAATTTATAATGGATGAAAATAATAGGTTCGATATCAAATTATAGTACAGTTACTGTTATGAATGAATGAATAAAATCGTACTACTGGATCTAACGACGTCACTACTGAAAGAGATGAATATCTTAAAACACGGCCCTTCCACCAAAAAGCACAATTTTCATATTTCAAGGCTGATTCACCAATAATTTCACTGAATGTGAAAGATTGAATCGAAAAAATAAATTGAGTTCAATGCACTAGAAAAATGAGTGAATACAAGTTTCACATCTCCATATATAGCCCCTCGCTCGTAGAACAACAATCTACAGCGTTTTCGATGAGTGATTATTAATTTTTTGAATGCTGACCCCAACAGAAGCTGGGGTATTTGGGAGTACGGAAGCGTACAACAATGTCTCATGCGATACTCGAACTGCGATACTCAACTTGACTTTCTTTTTCTTTTCAGTTTTGTTGTCACAGACAGCGCAGTCCTGATGTTGAAGTTGATTGTTTTCAATTAAAAATATTCCAGAGATAATTGTTTAGATTGATGATAAGATCGGCTCAAAGTCTTGAAACAACTAAGAGGTGCAGCTTTCTCAACGGCCTCACTAACTCATCCTTAGTCTCAATAGGGCATGATTACATATCAAGATTTGAAATAATAAAAAAATAATAGGAAGAGAAAGAAGATCAAGATAATAATGAGATATAATAAAGAGATTAGAGATTTTTTCTTCCCAATGTGATGATTTGAATTGTCACCCATCCCTGAAATCATTACCTAGAAGTGCATTGTTCGTTAAATTAATTATCTCATTTCAATTATCATTTTAGGTGATAAGATTACCTTTCGATTCATAGCCTCAACTGGGGAGCAATCATTTTGTATCAGGTTTGATATTAATGAAAATAATGATGAATATTCAGATGAACAATCCAAAAAATTCCTATAGCAATGTCTTCTCGAACTGAGCCAGACCAACTTCCTCTATAGCGTTTTCCTAGTGATTAAAAATGGTTCAAAGCATTGCACATTTCCACGAAAGTAAATAAAGCTTCCGATCGACCGTTCCTCCTACCTCACATTACTAACGCACGAGAGTTCCACTCCTTTCGTATCCAAATCCAAACCGTGTCGCCTTGATAACCGTTCACACTTTCATCAGCTGGCTCCGCGCTCCGCAGTGCGCAGTGTGCTCGCATGACACGCGGCTCAGCGCGGATCACACGGCGGATTAGCGCACGAATGTTGCGCGCGGATTAGACTGATGTGGCGCGCGGATTAGTTGCACAAGTATCACATGTCATGGATCATGTGGTATTATAGACGCTCATGTGTACAACGGCACGGTCGGTCAGTTTACGTGCAGTGATTGAACTAAAATGTTCACTTTATTTTATTATAGTTCATGATGAATTGGATAGATTTCGGAATTGGTTCAATTATCTGTGGCCGAGATTGCTGTGATAATAACAGTGGTCAAGTGATGTGATTCAACTGCCCTTACTGTCTCTCTCTCTCCATATATATATATATATATATATATATATATATATATATATGGACAAAATATGATTGTACTAATTATGAAAACGCAGCATATGCGTTGTATAAATATGTTTGCAAATACTTTTTTTTAATCCTGAAATTATCAACCCAAGATTGATGGTTTGATATGTGAGTTATCTTATTTCAACTATTCTTTAGTATTGTAAGATGCTCTTGTGTCGTCGTGTCTGAACGATCCTACCTTCTTCCATGACTTTATTTTGAGAACAATTTGAATCAAGTTTAGATGTGATTGAAAGAAAAGTGAATTCATACTAGATATTGACATAGAACGTAATATAAATATACACAGCTTATCCGACTTTCAAAAAACTTCATAAAATTTCCGTACATCCCCAAAACTTGTCTACAATATCCTCCTCCTCCCCCCCCCCCCCTCTTCCTCCTCCGTAATTACCAGATCTATGAAACCACAGTTATTCAAAGCACTCTACTTTTAATGATCGATAGCTCTATTCCATCGTCCAATCCACAAGCTACATTTAAATATCATTCAAACCAATCGTTAGCGGTAAAGAGAGCTCTCGTAACTGTCAGTTTTGAATCAGTACAAGCATCCCTCTAGAGACCAGCACGTGAAGCCGACAATGCGATTGAAAATACGAGTACCAACCTAGTCCCTGAACAGTTGTAATCGAACCAACGTAAAAATGTCGCTCATGAATATGAGATAGGTTGGTACTGGCGATAATAATGATTACATCTTGTACATCACTTTGCGTAATGAAGCGAACAGGTGGTGGAAATCGAACAGCATATCATTTATGACGTCATGTTTTCCAGAACGTGTATATACGAATGGATAAAAGTATAGTGTAATTTGATTTTGATGGAGATTAATGTGAAAAAGTTTTTTTTTCACGTAGAGGTAATATTTAATGAACCATTTTGAATATTGAGGCGTAAACAGTATATCCATGGGGTAGAAATTTATCACCAGGGTGATTTCTAAACATGAATTATTATAATACTTCAACCATACACGATTGAACAAATACATCACAAGATGCAGACAATATTTGTCGGAAATGCTAATTACTTGCATTTTCTAATATTTTGACGTGGAAAGATCACAATTGTATTTAATAGTAACACTCGATATTTTTGCCGACCAATTAACCTCACCGCTTACCGTTACATGAAAATGACATGTTACCTTATGTAAATGCTAATTATGGATCGACATCATTTTATAAGATACTATACTGTGCACGGTGTGAGGCAGTTGAATACAATATATTTGAACGGAAAGCCATTACGATCGTTGATATCTTACGTTGACACGGAAAATGTTACGCTGTGAGTAGGCATATGTTCTCTTCAATGTGCATTAGTGTTGAAAATTATTTTTTCCACGCGGCCGGTAATATTTAATAAACAATTTTAAATATTAAAAAACATAATTTGTTTACAGTGGCTGAAATGTAATATCCTTCATGAAGGCTTATATTCTTTCTTCACACAACGCTCATCCGGTTTCCATGCAAATAACTAATTAGTTTACTTTCAGTGAAAGGATGTCTCCATGAAATATATTTATTTACAGAGGCACGAATTCACAACGTTTTTACGCACATCAAAAGAAGATTTTTCAATTCATTTTCAATTTTAAACCCCACATAAAAAGATTCGAGGTCAGCATTATGATTATTTTGAATGAAAGATTGAATACAGAAATTAGTTACCATGTATAATTGTAAAAGTGAGTTAGTTACGCCAAAGCAATTAAGAGAATCAAATAGGATTTTAAATTCATTTTCAATTTTAAACCACATTTAAAAAGGTTCAGTTTACATTCTGAATATTTCATACAAAAAATTGAATACAGAAATTAGTTATGTTTAGTTATAAAAGTGAGTTAGTTTACACCGAAGCAATTAAGATAATTAATTAATCTGCTTCATCATCATGTTTAACTGGATAACTCGTTCCTCGAAAACACTTCTTGTTACAACTTCTTTACCTTCACGTTCCACGTTTACCGGCCGAGCACATTACACACCTTGTTACAGTCAGCCTCCTCCTCCTCCCACTCCCTTTTCTCCGCACCATCACGTACTTCATGCCGTCACACCATAGAGGTTGCAACTAGTAGAGAGCCCATAGATGAAGATATCATGCTTGGTGGCGTGGGATCTACGAAGTGCTAACTTGAGTCAAGTGCTTCGGTGATACCAGCCTGCCATGGAATATGTCTTTGCACGTCATCTTAATGATGGAGTTCCGAGTCAGACCAAATAAATGACTTCATTCATTGATTGTTATGACTGATGTGAGAATTCTACTGATAAAAATACATGATGATAATCAGCATATATTTCTGAGTCTTTTCATGTGACTTACAACCACGTTTTTGTATGTAATATCCTCTGAAAATCAGAATGAAACGGTTTTGTGCGGTGATCGCTGTTTATAACTAGACTAGTCTGCTTGCCTATCCCCCGTGTCACGTGGTATTTCCCCTCCGGTCAGACACGCTATGTTGGCATCACTCCCACTCAATGCTGCCAGTGCTACGTTTTGAAGCTAACGTAGTCTATATATTGTAATGTCTAAAGTACAGCTTCTTCATATCCACGTTCCACGTTTACAGGCCGAACATATTGGAATTGAACACCATGTTATAGTCATCCCTTCCTCCTCCCTTCACTCCCTCCCCACGCACTATCACGTACTTCATGCCTCCTCACACACACACACACACACACTCACACACTCACACACACACACACACACACACCCACAAACACACACACACACACACACAAACACACACTATAGCTAATGTACTAGAAAGAGCTTATTTATGCATGCACGTATGCACAGTCAAAGGCTCAGTTTATTAGCTCAGTTGAACTCTCCAAATGATCGTCGTGATCAAACGAACTCACTTTATCAACCCTGTTACAAGTCAATTACACGTGTTACACGGGAAACGTTCGGTTTCATTATCATTATTACTATCCAAATTTAAAAAAATACATCTAATTATCATCATTCATTATTATTTATTCTTATTTAGATTTTATCAGACCTTAATAGATGGAAAGTGGCTATTCGTCGAACCGGAGGTGGTTTTTAGATTAGTTTTAATTTAGATCACATTAGTTTAGGTTGTTTGTTCTGTTGGGTTCTCAATTCGAGCAGGTGAGGTTAGTTTGAAGAGGTTCGGTTGATTTAGTTGGTCAAATTGGGTTGATTATGGTTAATTTAGGGTGAACGCAACAACAACAACAACAACGGCCACATGTATGGGACATACACCAATGTACTGGTCCAATGAATAGAGGTTACCTGATAAATGTATACAATTTAAGCAATAACTGCTATATGTTTTGTATTGTCAATATTAGACTATATACTTCAAGAACGTGTGAATGAGAGAAAAAGATATATCATTATATTACTATTATCATTAATATTACTCATTATTGGAACATGTAAGACTTGCTATCACGTCGTTGCTTAGAGATTGATGACTTTCATCGCCGACAATAGTCTATAATAGTCGGACTACAATTGCAGGCCTACTATTGTATTGATAACATATAGCCATTGATAAGTATACCCATAAGACTATCTACTGATGATTTATTGTATTGCGTACTATTCTATCTTTTTTCATACCATATTATTATTGTATTATGTCTCTTTTTCTTCGTTATCTTATTCACATAATATAAGCATAATTGATTCACTAATTTTCGTTTCCTTCTCAAAATTGGCCTTATTGTTATTTAATCTTGATTACAACTACTCCCAGATTTGATCAAATCACATTCTATTTCTCGTCTTATTGTTATTTTATCATTCTCTCAAATATGTTACGGTTTGTTAGTTTCATATTTAATTGATTGACTTGCATTCTGTGTATCTGGCAATGAGTGCAAGACAGAATCTTCAATAAAAATATGTATAGCCTAGTTGATTGAGCATAGTGATGGCATACTTTTCTTGGTTTCGCTGATAAGAGATACAGGACGGTGAACAGTTGAGCAGTCACCCGCCGTGCCCGTCCGGGCGCTAGTGTCGCATTATAGAGACGACGTGATCGGAATAGAGGGCTACATTGTCGGCCACGGAAATTTAATAATACGATTCAGGAGAGTCGAAGAAATTCTATGAAAGAAAAACTAGAATTGTTTTTGAGAGTTATTGATGGAATAATGTTCATGTACTAGTGCATGGTGCATTGAGAGAGTATTGAAAGTTGATTTAGCGAAACATCAGTTTCTTGGTAATGACTTTGGAACAGTATGAGATATTCCGAAACGTATAGGAAAAATATGTTTCTAACACCTTCAAGATAGTATGAGAAATAACTCATGCGAGTCTATTAAAGTCGATTTAGTGAAATATCACGTGTTTTTGGTGATACTTTTCAAACGGTATGATATATCAAAATTCCAAGACAGAGGACACACAGCTATTTTCAATATCTTCGAAATGTTATGAAATTAAACTATATACCTCATGTCGCATGTCGCATATTTCATAATTTATAATTTTCATTTCCTCATCTTGAAGGGATCAAAAGTATCTGTGTTTTCACCGTATTAGAATTTTGATATCTCATACCGTACGGAAGTTGACCATCACAAAAATTGATATTTTGCTGAATTGACTTCCATGAACTCTCAATATATACCACCATGAAGGTATTAAAAATAATACCTTCATGGTGGTATAAGTTATAACTCATTACCCATTGACTCATCAATTCATATTTCATAATTTTCAAACGTATGAAGCTATATAATTTTTTTTTTTGCTTCATAAAAACTGGTTGAATATATCTCCTGTAGAGCTCGTATACGAGCTCTACAGGAGATATATTCAACCAGTTCAACTATTTTCCATGTCGTTCTGAGGTCAAAATAGGTTTAACCTGCTTTCACGATCAAACAATTTATGTGCATATTTGACCTTTTATATAACTTCTCCGTTTTGAGCGAAATATGTTTTATTCAACACTGACGAAAAATATCAACTTTATACATTCAGACCAGAGATCAATATATAATCACACTTATTATTCACTGACATGAAAACTTGACACAAATCAAGGCTGAAAATGACATGGTAGGATCGTTCGGACGGAGCACCACAAGGTCGATTTCACAATCATAAAGTACAATCTCACAATCATATCATCATACAGTGTGGTGTGTTCCCAGCGAGAAGGGGATTGAAAGAGCATCTGGATGGAAGAGCGGTCGTGGCAAGTCGCCCTTCGTCCGAAACATGTATCGTTTCAATAGACCAATGTTGGCTAAGAAAATTCAATCACATGTAGTGTAGCAATGTGGTAATATCAGCAGTTCAAATTGATATAACGTCCAATAAGTAACATTAAGAGTCCGTGGAGGTCGATTTATCGAAATATCAGTTTCTTGGTGATAACTTTTGAACGGTATGAGATATCAAAATTATAATATACGCGAGAAATACAGATGGTTATAATCGCTTCAAGATAATATAAGTTATAACTACGTATTCAAGTCATGTCGCATAACTGTCAAGCGTCGACAGCTAAAAAATGTGTTTTTTAGCTGTCGACGCTTCACAGTTATGCAACGTGACTTAAATAGAACTTATATCATCTTGAAGCTATTATAAATACCGTGTTTCTTGCGGATTGGAATTTTGATATCTTATACCGTTCAAAAGTTATCACCAAGAAACTGATATTCCGATAAATCGACTTCCACGGACTCTCATTAGTAAGCTCACGGTATTGAAATTGCTGTAGCAATAAGTAGCTCAGTTGTGGATGATTTCACTGTCATGAACTCAAGTTCTATTATTATTTAAATATCCATATTCTTGCCATCATCTTTTCTTACTTATATATTATAATTATATAGATTACTTTTGTGTAATACTTATTTGCTTATATGTTACATTCATTGCTTTCGATTATTATTGTGTGTTTTGAATAGATCAAGCACATAACGTACAACCAAACTTTGCCTACGTGATAAAGAGCTAATAAATGAATGAATAAATAGATGAAATAAATGAAACATGCTATAAAAACCCATTCTCCCTCCATCTCCCAGTACCCGACAATATAACCATCACGTCCCAACGTATCTACACATGCTGACATTTTCACGCATAATCACTAATCATTATCACGCACTATTCTACCGACCTTCAGTCGTTATAATTATTACTGCCCCACTGCTATAGTGCCATTCCCGCACACGTGATCCGTGCTGGCTCGCACGACACAACATTACTGGGAAGTTATTAACAGATTTGCATGCCAGCTACTATATACATCGTACACGCATGCACGGCCCTCTTTAGCCCTGTGCATTCACAAGTGTTCAGTAGACGCTTCCTGGACCTTTAATACCTATTAAACCACTTGAAATAACGTGCTAGGCCTAAAGGCTACAAGAGACTGGGACTTTGATTGGTTAATGTTCACTAAAAAAAAGCTACCGACAATGGCAATATATTATAACTAGGATTATAGGCTTCTGTCAAGTGACGTCACTCATTATCGAAAGAGACAGACAACAATATCCATCAGTTGGAATTGACCTATCAGAATGTTTGGTAGTCCACCAGTTCGCTGTATTGCTATGGTAACGATTGTTTGTCATTTGTTACGTGATAGAAGCCTAAAGCTGCCTTTCCATAAACATGTTTGCGAAGCGAAACGAAACGAAACGAAAAAACATCAGTCGATAGCCAATCACAGGCCCGAAAACCACTAGGAGTCCATGTTGGAATTTCGCAACATGGCGGCCGACAAGTTGGGCCAGACTCAACTTTTTTCTAAAAAAATCAAATAAATCGCTATTGCGCAATCGCTAGTGTCTACTTCCATTTACGGCACATCGAGTGCGACTCAGTTCAAAATGAAATCACTAGGATGCGCTAGAATTGCGAAATTATTTCGCACATCATGGAAACAGCTATGCGAATTCGTCACGCAAAGTTTCGCAGTATTTTTTTTATGCAAAGCTAGCTTATAGCTATTTACAGGTAAATATCTATAGGTAGCTATCGATAATCCTGGATTAAAATAACAAATTACAATTTTTCGGTAAATCAGTGACGTTCGTAGGACAATCGTAAAAAAATTATATATTAACCTAAAACTTGCTCAGCAATACAAATCAACAGTGGATATTTGTCCTTATTATATTTGTAGACGATCTTCATCTCTCGTGTATATACAACTAGACACATTCTAATAGCATACCATTATTGGTTATGTATACTGTATATAAGACACAGTATACCTTTTATCCTCGATAACAATTAAGCCCGCGTCGTTACTGCATAGTCCTACACTAGAAGATACATCTGTGAAACTAATTTCCATATTCCTATTGCTTATCAAATTAATTACGAGAACGGTTTTCCGATTGTCTCGCGCCTTGCTCCGATACCGCGGGGAGCGCTGCTATCGCGCGCTGAGCACGTAATGGTATTATTGGCATTGTCAATACTGTAGTCTTGACATAGTCGGGTCGAGTTATTGTTGATGCTGTGATACCAGAATACCGGTATATTGTATTGGCTGGGAGGGTATTAGTAACGGGCTTCTATAAATATTCAAGAAGTAATAGCAATGGTATAATGTAATGACTGAGGTTCAAGTTATGATTGTATTGGAATGAGAATATCGTTTACAACAATTATTGGTATATTTACTGATTAATTGACAATTATTTCAAACTGCCCACTATTAATATAAGCGCAACAAAATATCTAGACGGCAGTGAAACATAAAGTTTGGGTGATAATTAGATCGGTGACCATGGTGAGCATGATAAAACAACTGATAGTCTACATTCATTATCAACTCAACTATATAAGAGCCAGTATTTGAGTACAAATCCGCTAACTATTAGCTAACGAACGAAAATTATGTATGTAACCAACGGTGAACAAGTTAATGAGGTAGCTTTTGCCTAATCCACCAACTATCACTTCGTGAAACTGGGTCTAAGCATTCCAGAATTCACAATTTGTTCATGCAGACTACAATAATTTATAGTCTAGAAGCTCTAATATCGATATGGCATTATTCTAGAGTGAGTCGTTTGTTGACAACAATGGTGTTTATGATAGCGATCATTGTTGTGAAAAACAAATTGAAACCACTGCCTTCTAGATGCTAGGGCCCTCAGCGGACCTTGTGCTAGTTCACACGCTCATTGTTGCTGGGCATCATCAACAAGACTGTGACATTAAATTAATCAGAAATAAATAGTAACAAAATAAATCATAATGAAGTGAAACTTATTTTACTTTTAGTTTGTTAATTATTTCATCGCTTTTTGATGGAAATTTGTTGAAAGTTTAAAGTGCAAAGTTGCGACCTCGATGTGTCTGTGTTCTGGTATTCCCTGGTGAATAGCTCACTGTTGAAGAAAGAAGAACATTTGCAGAGCTGAGAACAAACGGGGATAAATCTACGCTCGGTATCATTATAATATATCTGTATTTACTTTTATAAATCTAATCAAAGCGCTTTGTTTCTACATTTTCTCAACAACAATTCCTTGAATATAAATTCTACTTGTATTCAATCTTAATGCGCAATCGCAGAACAAAAGAGTCTATTAGGAAGATGAAATTGAATTATAATTAACCACTTTCGTTTCCTCTTTTATGCCTGGTTTTACAATTGAAATATTGATCAGTGATTATGGTATATAGCGTTTTTAGTGACTTGGGTGTGCCACAATTGCCGCTTATTTCAACTGTGAGTTCGCCAATAGTTCTCGGGAAGATCTGTTTCACTATCGCTATCATTATAACAGATTTTCTCATGGTGAACAGTGACACGAAAATGTCATCATCCATCCGGCGTTTACTATAGGGTGTTCGCACGTAACAAATGACAAACAATCGTTACCATAGCAATACAGCGAACTGGTGGATTGCCAAACATTCTGATTGGTCAATTCCAACTGGTGCACATTGTTGTCTGTCTCTTTAAACAATGGGTGTCATCAGTTAAGAATACCCACCATAATAACTATTCACCAAACAATGGCGATTATTTAGTGTCTCAAAGCATAACATCACATCAAGTGGGCGGTGGATTTGAAGTCAATTTGAAATATTAACGACATCACAATACTGAAACTGGATTTTGATGAATGAAAAAGATATTTATTTCACTTATATATATATTAGACTTATATATATATTAAATATAGATTATATATATATATATATATATATATTATATATATATATTAGATATATATTTCACTTAACATTCGTGTGTTTTGTTTACTCTTAATACCAATGCTGATAATGTCCGGATATATATCACAGAAACGGTTTTTACTTATAATGTGTTCCGGACTTTCGGAAACTGCAAGACTTTTATCTGCGGCGGAAAGTTATGGTCACCAACAGCGCAGCCCTGGTTTTGAAGTTCATTGGTTTTAAATAATTAAAATGGGGTGGTAAGATCGCCCTTGTGGTGCCCCGTCCAAACGATCCTACTTTTCATCCTTAGCCTTAATTGGGGAACAATGATGTTGTATCAAGTTTCGATGTTATTAAAAAAAAAAAAAAAAAAAAAAAAAAAAAACTTATACTAGAGAAAACTAGTAATCTAGAACTAAATTTCAGAAATTGAAATTATTTGTTCTGTCCTCCAGAGACAATGAGTCATGACGTAGGCATTACCGATTCTATACAGAAACATGCACAGAATCAAGTAATGTCTACGTCACGACTCAGTAACAGGGAAGGGTCCTAGAGAACAGATATATTGATTATACTTTCCGAAACTGAGATGATGATTTCTAGTTTTCTCTGAAATTCGGTGAGTAAATATTGTACAACATCATTAGTCAACATCTAGTTTCATGGTTGTGTTGTGATGTCCTTTAATCAAACTTTCTTTTAAAGATCACAATCGACATAGATCTGTACGGCCGATTAATGAGCCACGTCCATTAAATTTCTTGTATATTAGAATACAAAGAGTAACTATAGCAACTATAGCAACCAATTGTTCAAGTTGGTTTGTAGCGCTAAAACGGTAGGCCTATTGAGCTCATTTCTTGCAACGTATTATTTCACAGAGTAGTGTTCATAACTTGGTATTACCATGGTATTACCCAGCATTTTGTCGCAATCCCATTGGCTGAATGTAAGCAGCTCGCTGGAAAGACAAGCTGCGTATATATACGTATAGGCGGGATGGGCGGATTGCCAACTTTCTCATACAAAATGTTAGCTCGATAAGAATAAACGTTTATTATGTCAAAATGTATAACCTTTTCCAACAGGAATGATCGTAAATCAATATATTGTTCATTTATCAATGAAATGTCAAACTAATTGACCGAAATGCTCGAGTCGAATACGTTAAGTAATGTGTTCAAACAGAAAATACACATTTAGCTACAAATTACAGAATACACACACTCTGAAAGTGTGGTGTGTCGATTTGGAAATATACAAGTTTTCTGTGGATAACTTTTTGAATTGCATGAGATATCTAAATTCTAATACAAGTGAAAGACAGATATTTCACATCTTCAACAAAATAAGAAATAAAACTATGATTAACGGATTCTAACATTTCACAGATATGGATATTTCACAGGTTGAATAGTTTCTAGTTTTTACTCATACCGTTTTGAAGGTATTGAACATATCTGTGTTTCCCCCGAATTAACATTTGTATAACTCAAATTTTTGATAAGTTGTCACTAGAAAAGTGATTGCCAGATCGACTCTCATGCCCTTAGAGAGTCCACGGGAGTCGATTTATCGAAATATCAGTTTCTTGGTGATAACTCTTGAACGGTATGTGATATCAAAATTCTAATACACGAGAAACACAAATAGTTATAATAGCTCCAAGACGATATCAGTAATAACTATATTCAAGTCACGTTTCATAACTGTGAAGCGTTGACAGCTAAAAAACACATTTTTTAACTGTCGACGCTTGACAGTTATGCGACACGACTTAAATAGTTAAAACATATTATTTTGAAGCTAGTATATAATTATCTGCGTTTCTCGTGTATTAAAATTTTGATATCTCATACTGTTCAAGAGTTATCACCAAGAAACTGATATTTCACTTAATCGACTCCCATGGGCTCTTAAGGAAGGAGGGGGGTATAGGCTTCTGTCAAGTGACGTCACACATTGTTGCAAGAGACAGACAACAATGTCCACCAGTTGGAAATTGACCAATTAGAATATTTGGTAGTCCACCAGTTCGCTGTGTTGCTATGGTAACGATTGTTTGTCATTTGTTACTTGACAGAAGCCTATATAGGGAGGTTCAATAGTCACAGCGTAACATTTTCAGTGTCAGCATTACATAGAAACTATCGCAGTGACTTTCCTTCTGAACATATCGTAATGAAACTGCTTCACATTGGTCACGTGTTATTTGTGGATTACGATCCGTGTGCTGAGTCGGTGAAAATCTGATTTTATATTTGATGATTCATGATTTTATATGTTTTATGATTTCAAATATCTGATTTAACTATGATCTTCCCACATCACGTTTTCTCTATTTATAAATTTGACTCGTATGAGCTTGGCAATTACCCGTATTTCATGCTGTGTATCAAATATGTGCCTAGCACTCCTCAAGTTTCAAGAACAGTTTTTAGTGTGAAATTCCCCTGGTGGAAACAATGTTCCATCACACGAATAGGTTCACCTTAAATTGAGTATCATTAATAATATCAATAGGCCTACATGAAAACGATGAAAGAACATATCGTATCATAATTATGAAAATTACAGAACTGCGATTATATTTTGGTATAGTGAATGAAAATAATAGTTGGATATTGAAAAAATGAAGCCACCCTCTGTAGCCCTGTCAACTATAGACCTTAATAGAGCACAGCTTTAGAAATATAATTAATTAACTCAGCGTTGGGCGTGAGTTCGAGTCCAGCATAAGGCATGGATTTTTCTAACAAAAAGTATTTTCACTTATCAATAGGCCTACTCCAAAATTTCATTATCAGCTACTCATTCGTATCCCCGTATAACCTAGCGGTTGGTGGGGTCGTTAAGCAAACAATAATAATAATAATAATCATGTGAATATAAATGTCTAGACCTTTCTGGCCTCTGGGTTCGAACCCCGCCCCATCGTGAGCAGAGTGTATTGAAAGGGTCAACCGGCCCCGGCATGGCAGTGAATGGTGGTCGCGTGTATACTACCTGCTGACGTCACTAGGCGTCGAATCGATAAACGACGCCAACGACGCCTGGCCAACCAGCGACTCAATTCCCGTCCTCGTCCAACGTGTATAGCCGCCCTACACAACACGACATCAACACCATGTGTGTGTGGCTTGAAGAGAGAGAGAGAGAGAGAGAGAGAGAGAGAGAGAGAGAGAGAGAGAGAGAGAGAGAGAGAGAGAGAGAGAGAGAGAGAGAGAGAGAGAGAGAGAGAGAGAGAGAGAGAGAGAGAGAGAGAGAGAGAGAGAGAGAGAGAGAGAGAGAGAGAGAGAGAATGAGAAAAAAAAGAGAGAGTGAGCATCATCATGGCATCGTCAAAATTACGTGTTGATATGTTTTTAGTTAACAACACATGGGAGTCGATTCAGCAAATATCAGTTTTTGATTATGAATCTCGAACGGTATAATATACATCAACACCTTTTTTTATACATCCTGACGAGTTTTTCGTGGTTTCCCACAGTCTTCGAAGCGATGTTTGGATGAATTACTAATTGACCACGACCAATGGGTATAGTAGAGCAATAGGCCTAATTACAACAATTTTGAGCCCGTCACTCATTATTTTTTCATGACAAAAAAAAATAATTTCACATCTGCTGTTGAGGGAGAGCAGCGGACATTGCCTCAGATACTTAGTTCATAGTGTAGGATATCAACATTCGTATGTTGGTTTCACAGTTGAAACATTCACAGTGAAACTTGGAACCAATCACAGTTTTGAAATCGAGCATGACACCATGAGGAATGAAAAACAGTAATAGACCTGAAAACTCCAATATTAAAAGCAACGTGGGTTCGAGTCCCTCATAAAGCATAAGTTTGTGTAAGCGTCCTTTCACCTATCGTCACCCCATCATTTCATACGATTCGTACCCCCTTATGACCTAGCTATTGATGAGGTCGTTGAGCAGCAATAAAATAATAAGAAAAGCACACGCTAACCGAACATCCCACTCTGTGTATATGCGTGCTGGATCATTAGCTGTTATGTAATGGATGACTCTGGTTAGAGCACCGAGTTGCATGGTGAGACCGGCACGATGGGTTGGCTAGTGTAGTGTAGTGGTCGGCATGTACGACAACACCGCAACATATATAATACACTGTACACTGACACTTGTGAGCTTTTGGGCATGACCCAACCATCAGATTCATATTACATACCCCCTCTATATATAGTACTCTATACAATATCTATATTATATCTATATATTTCTCTCTCTCTCTCTCTCTCTCTCTCTCTCTCTCTCTCTCTCTCTCTCTCTCTCTCTCTCTCTCTTTAAATATATATATATATATATATATATATATATATATATATATATATATATATATATATATATATATATATATACATATATATATATATATATATATATATATATATAAATAAATAAATATATATATATATATATATATATATATATAAATATATGTATATATATATATTTATATATATATATATATATATATATATATATATATATATATATATATATATATTCGAATATTCATATTGAGCTTATATTTTGAAAAGGTCTACTATTGACACCGCTCTGCTCTTTAATAGAATACAAAAATACCTTATACTCTGTAGACCGTTTCTATCATTTTTACAGTTAAAAAATCTCAGTTTTCCGCGCAGCTGTCGTCGCGCAGCCTGTAACTGCAACCTATGAAGTACGATGTTGCACGACTGGCCCTGTATAAGTACTCGAGTACTTGGAAAAGTGCACAACAAAACTGTAGCACGTCGTAAAAACCTCGTCTTTTATTACATAATATGTCACTTTTTACCGGCTTTTAGTTATACTGTCGCATCTTGTAGGGCCTTGACACACGGTCATGTTCGCTGTATTATTAATTCAATGAAGCTGAGATTCTGTGAAATAGCATATAACATTCAAATGTGCTCAAATGGTTTTAAGGCGTTCCCAGTCTCTGTAGGGCAGAAAATTCCCGTCTGGGAAATTTCACATATATAAATGATCGTGAAATGTGAACAGTAGAGTCTACAGTGCTAAATTTAATATCAACAGATGAATCTCATGATGCAGACAATGTTTGTCGGGGACTCTACAGCCTAAAATTGTATAGTAAAGAATGTAAGATGGAAAAAAAACAGAGTGAAGACATGTAACAAAGGTAAGATCACCCTTGCGGTGGCTCGTTCAAACGGTCCAGAACTTCTATCCTTTGCCTTCATATGAAAACAATGGCTTTGTGTCAAGTTTTCGGTGTCAATAAAATAAATGAATAATAATAATAATAACAAATGTGAAAAGATCACTAACTGTCAGTTAGAGGCCAAGACTTGGTATTAACAGGGTTTGGTGCCTGAATTAGCAACGTAGAAGCAGCTGTAACTGGCAGCTCAAAGTGGTTATCATTATGGTTACCCATGCTATTTTTTTCACCAACATTCAGATGAAAGCTAACTGTGCTTGGTGATACTGGTCTTTAAAGAACATCTAGCTATGAGCTGCATATAAGGTAAAGGTACATGTAAGGGTACATGAGCTACCCTTGGGCTGAATTCGAATGAATAGTGAGTATATTGCCCCCCCCCCCTTCCCTTCCCCCTCCCCATCGTTTCTAGAGAAAATTATAAATCATAATTTCAACTCGTCTTCCAGAGACCCCGAGTCATGACGTAGGCATTACCCAATCTTGTATTGAAAGGAACTGAATCAGGTTATGCTTACGTCACGATTCAGAAAAGGGGCGGGTTCTGGAGGAAATAAATGTATTCATATTTCGGAAATTGAGATGATGATTTTTAGGTTTATCTAAAATTGGAGAAAAAAATGGCGCAAATTCATTCAAATTGAGCTCAAGGATTGTGATATCCTTCAAGCACTTTTGAGATGGTTCAATTTATTCATGTAACTTTGTATGATACAAAAAGAAAACAAGTCATTACATACAGATTGAGCTCTCAACGCCAGGGATTGCCAACCTTATGAGTACACGGGAGTCGACTTGGCGGAATATCATTTTTTTGGTGATAACTATTGAAATGTATGAGATATCAGAATTCTAATCCGCAGGAAACAGATGATTTTAATACCTTCAAGATGGTATAAGTTTTAATAACTATTCAACTCATATCTCATCATTTTCAAGCGTATACAGATGAGAAAAAACAACGTTTTTCAGTCGTATACGCTTGACATTTATATGACAAGTCATAGTCATATTTTATACCATTTAAGAGGTATATTAAAAAAAGCCCTGTATTTCCTCCGTCGAATTTAATTTTGAGAATTCTGATATCTCATACTGTTCAAAAGCTATCATCAAAAAAACTGATGTTCCGCTGAATCGACTCCCACGCTTTCTTAAGAGATGCTGAATCACGCACTTTCCCAATTATCAATATGACCCCAACAAAAACCAGAAGTCACGGTCACAAGCTGAGTTTCTGTAACTTTCTGCGTAACCGGCCATTGATTAGATTTGTCAATTCAAATTCAATTAAAAATTACCAAAATGTACGATATGGCAAAGTTTTCGTATCGATTAAAAGTCGGAATTACGACAAAACAAAAAACATGAACCCCACTCGAAGTGGTCGAAATTGAATCAAGTAGATCTGCATTTTGCTCATCAGTGAAACGGTAAGTTGTATGACGAGCGAGGTGTAAGTTCTTGTGATCGTCGCCCGCACGCCGATTGGTCAATTTATTCATTTTTATTCATCATGTCTCATTTTAATATGCAAAGTCCGGTTGTTGATGACTGCTCTTCCACTTGACCTATTTACATCTCACAATATTATTTGAAAACAATATGAATGTAACATATCAGCAATAAATATCACACAAAAGTAATCCATATTATTATTTTATATACCGGTAATTAAAATAGATGATGGCAAAAATGCGAATATTTGACTATCAGTACAAGTTGAGCTGTTATACCAGTGAAATTATTCATTCACAATTGAGCAAGGTATTGTTATACATGCAGGGGTTAATTTGTGAATGGAAAGGAACCGAACGCACCTCAAAGTAAACCATCCCTTCTATCTCTTTCCCTCTCCCCACAGCGACTTCGAAAAAAAAATCTAAATGAAAAAAACAATAAATTGAAAAATATTTCCGTCCTCGAACTGTATTCAAGAAATATATTCGAAATCATTTTCATCTTCGATAGATTGGCATTCTAACTTTCGTCCCATACTGTCGAATACCGTGAGCTATCCCATACTATTTTTCATAGAAATGAGAAAAAAATCCAGAGTGAGAATATAATTATTCGTTTGTAAAAAATATTTTGTTAATTATTATTGATCAAAGTATTGATAAATGAATAGAAATCCGTCTTATCATTGATT
>OZ023329.1:18287795-18317373 GCA_964007535.1 Brachyptera risi | reverse complement strand
ATATATATTTATATATATATATATATATATATATATATATATATATATATATATATATATATGTATATATATATATATATATATATATATATATATATATATATATATATATACTAGATATATTCACGTACATTCCATAGAGAATAGAATTTCGGAATCTATCAATTTGATTTAGTATTTTTCCATTGGCGTTGTATGCTAATATACCAGGCCCACTCTGGCTCCAAATATGTTGACTTACATGGATGAAAGCATGCCTTGGTCTAGCAAATAGATCAGTTATATCAACGTGATAAATGTAATCGTGAATGTATCATACACAACAATATAGGATGATGTTTAATGATAACATGCTATTCATAATATCATTGTATCGGAAGGAAGTTGGATGGAGAGTATGAGAGGATTGGATCGACAGGAAGACAAGACTGCGGTATCTTATTTATCTCTTTCTCTCTACCCGAACTGTACATATACCTGTACCAGTGAACAAAAAGTTCTTCCACCAACCAAATAATTGTGAGATCACCGGTAACTAGATAAGCTTGCTGAAACCGCAAGGAATTGATGCTCCCGAAAGAAATAGTTTCGTTTATCATCATGAATCTTTCCCACAAAAAAAACACAACCTGAAAAAACTCATTCTCACAAATCCAAAGGTGATGTTCGTGTTTGTTACGTTGGTGGACGAGTTTTTTCTCTGGTGGATACAAGTATAGCAAGACAGACATGGACAAATATGAGAATAGTCGAAAAATAGTCTCCAAGTCACTCATTGTCGTGAAAACAGTGAAAATACGGCACCTCCACCAAAAGTATAATCATCTCGAATAATTCATCCTGGAATCTTGAGACGAGAAATTTCCGAGAATACAGAATTTAATTTCCTCTGAAATCAACAAACTGTGTGACTCGATTACAAACCGTGTCTTCACTGGAATCATTTTAATAGCAAACTACCAGTTTGATGATACGAAATAACATACCGTTAATTGAGACACGCGGTTAGAAACGTCATTAAATGAAATACACGAATCTCGACAAATCAAATACATCAGAGTGATGACGGATCGACACACCGGACTTATATAGTGAACTATATGGCAGACGGTCGATCGTAGCCATCAATACGACATTATCAAAATGTTATCATTTCATTTCCTTTCCACGTAACAAAGTAATGAAGAAATTAACGAACTCGTTAGAAAATCAAGATGTGAACGTTCCGATCGACCGTCCCTACTATTTCACATCACTAGCGCGCGGGTGATTCGAACCTTCGTCACTCTTTGCACGCTGACATTATTATGTCGTTATGACGGGACGATCGTCTGTCGTCTCAGTTGAATTATCATTGACGAGCAAGAGCTTCGAACAGTCATGCGAGTGGCCATTGCTTTCATGATACTCGAGAGTATGTTTATAATGTTGTTATCGACGCGAATGTTTGTGGTGGTTGCGATCGACCGTCTCCCGTATGTAACAGCACTGATTTCCGGTTGTTTCGATATGTTCATTGAATGAGTACTTCACGTAGAGAAGGTTTTGCCTTCATTCTTCGTGGTAAGGAACAAGAGGATCGGAAATTAAAATATATTATCTTGATTTTATTGTTTCTATATTAATAATATTCTATGTACACTTGCGGTCAGAAAAAGTAGTCGATCGAGCCAAATTAATATATTATGCACTCTGGAGGAAATGTATTGGTATATTACGCACTAAATTATCAGACAATGTACCTAAAATGTACGAAGGCAATCCACGTATATAGTATTCATAGCAAAAATTAGCAGTAGAAGATTCGTGAATTCCATTTCAATTCTAGTTTCGGAATGTATATGTTACCACAAGGGCAAGTCTCTCTCTCTCTCTCTCTCTTTCTTTTTCTCTCTCTCTCTCTTTCTCTCATCTCAAGCCTCTAGAGTATTAGCCATCTCTCTACACCATAAATCGAGTACTCACTGTTGGCACAAACGAAGAAACACTCGATCTACTTGCAATGTTTAATTCAGCTCCTCCGGCCACGCCTAACGATACTACCGGCTCAACCCCCCCTCACCCCACGTGCGGTCCACCGCAACAATAACAACATCCGGTTAACTTCACGTCCTGTTAACGAGCCGGTTAGCGAGGAGTCGTTAACGTTCGGTAAGAAGGTGGAAGTTCGTCATAAATATTGTATACAACGATGCGGTGTTGCCGCTTCTCAGAACGCTGGAATCCACGAAGGCAACCAATTTTTTCCCCATCAACATCGAAGCTTGACGTAAAATCATTGTTTCCCAATAAAAGCGGGGAATGAAGATCTATCATCTTTTGAATGAGACACCACAAGGGCGATCTTACCACCCCTGAAGTTAGATACAATATTGCTTGTTCAGAAAATTGAGAAATTATAGTGATACGTTAAAGGGGGGTAAGGTGCAAAACCTAACCCTCACCATTGGTCCGTCTCATTATGTTATGACATAAAACGCCCTTGCAAAAATTCTTACCCCATTTGACATGGGAGAAAAAAACGTGAAAAGTAAATAATTTTTGACCAGGCCTAACGAAAATCTCTCTTATGGAGAATAACATGTAATGCTTTCTTGAGCTAGGAACGTAGAAGAACTAAGATAGGTAGAGGAAAAGTGTTCCCACAAAATATTTGCGCTCGAATATCATCTTTCGTTTGATATGTATAACATATAGCTACTTATTTCCGCCATATGATTTCAATTGTTTAACTCGCATGGAGTGTGACTTTATTGTTGCAGATTTGATTTCACCAATGTCCCAGCAATAACCTTGAGCTGCCAACGTATTTCTACTATGACAGAGTGAGGGCAGGTATTTGAAGGGAGGAAGAGGACATTGGTTTATTCACAATGATTGTCAGAATCTTGAATGACAGATGGTTGTACAATACTAAACAAAATACAATATTCAGCGATATTGGGCCTTCTCACACAGCTTATTTTTTCAATTTGTTTTTTGTAAATATTTAGAATAGCTATTTATTTTTAAAGGGCGTTTTATGTCATGACATAATGAGACGGACCAATGGTAAAAATTAAGATTTGCACGACGGACAATTTGGAAGTTGTGTTGATAAAAAAGTTTCCAATCTTGTTTCCGGATTACGAGATATATGTGAAGAATTAGGAAAATGGCCTACGATTACAAGAATATAGCAGAACATTGGAGTGGCTGTTCATCGAACCGGAAGCGGGTTATGGATTGGTTTCAGTTTAGATTGAATTAGTTCACGATGTTTGTTTGATCAAGTTAGTCAAGTTAAGTTAGTTTAGGTTAGGTCGGGTTGGTTAAATTAGTTAGATCGGGTTGATTTGGGTTAGTTCAGGCTGTGCGCAACACAAATAACAACAACAACAACAACAGCAACAATAACAACAACAACAACGTCCGCATGTAGTGACAGACCGATGGTCCTATGAATAGCGGCTGCCACAGAAAACATTGGATTTAAAGTATTGACAATTTCCCTAAGATGTCAACATTTTCCGATGGTAAAACATCCAATAAACCGTCGCGATGATGTAAAATGGCAACGGTGCAGATTGTAAAAGTGTAAAGCGGTTGTTGCATTGTGCGATGCGAACCGTTAATCTCGGGTTTTACGAGATCTTGCTGACGTCATCGGCGAGAACGAGAGGACGTGTTTTATTTTACGGTCGCGTTTTCGAAGAGCGACAATGTTTTACGTCACAATCTGCACGATTCGCGTCCACAGACAGTATTAGGGTGAGGGCGGCGGGGAGAGGGGAGGAGGGGGGGGGGGATTCACGGGAGCCCAATTGCGAACACCGAGAGTAATGAAAAACTAAAAACTCTCTCAGAAGTCTTTGATGAAAAAGTGTATACCTACTCGATACGGAAGGAAAACTCTTATTATTTCTTTGGAAAATGTTGTCTATATGTTTCGATGCAAACTTTGCCTTTGCAAATTCATTTTATAAGACCATTCAAAATATGAATGAAAAAACTTGTCAAACGACAAAAATGTTTTTTCCCTTTCACAATCATGAAAGTTATATGCATGACAGGTCATCTTGGGTCTCGTGTCCGGTTTTTTTCTTTTTGTTTTGTTATGATGGATTATTAGTGAGCAATAATTATATGGTTGAATCGTTATCACCCTTGTTTCTGCAAGTATATATGTTAGTTTGATACCTTGACTAAAAGTTGGCTAATCAATTATTGAATACAATTTCGTTGAACCGGCTCCTCATTGTGTATCTCCTATTCTCCTAGGTTCTTTGTACGGATCGATTCTTCATCAACATGACTAACTTGGGACAAAGCCAATACGTATGACAGGGGAGGATCGTTCGGACGCGGCAATATACGTACGACATCACCATTCGAAATCACCATTTTCCTGTTGCTAATGAAGACTAAAGAAATGAATAAGAGGAAATTGCTAATTATAATGTAGCTTATTTTTGACAAAATGCGAACTAATATATTTAGGACATGATTGAATAAATGTAAGCATATTTGTATTTGAAACAAAAAATGGCGGCAAAAGTTTTCTCTGATGTGTCACACATCGTCTTTAGTGTGAGTGTATTCTAAAAATGTCCCCATATTATCAAAGTTTCCTTGAAGTATCAAAGTTTCCTGAGTGCTCTAGAATTGTCATTGAGTTGTCCTCAAAGTGTCCTTGAAGATACTAAAATGTGTGCTAAAAGTGCCCGCAAGTATCCCTCGAAGTGCCCTCAAAGTTCATGTTCTCGAAGTTTCGTCCAAGTATTGTCAAAGTCTTCCAAAAGTATCATAAAAGTACCCTCGAAAAAGTGCCCTCAAAGTGTTATTCTCAAAATGTCCTCAAAGTCTCGTCCAATTCTCCCAAAAATGTCCTAAAAGTGCACTTGGAGAGCCCTTGAAATGCTCTCAAAGTGCCCGCTACGTATTATTCTGAAAGTGTTTTCAAAGTCTCGTTGAAGTCTTCTAAAAGGGTCCTAAAAGTGCACTTGAAGAACCCTCGAAATGCCCTCAGTGCCCGCAACGTATCATTCTCTAAGTGTTCTAAAGTCTCATCGAAGTCTCCTGAAAGGGTCCTCAAAATACCCTTGAAAAGCCCTCAAAAATAATCAAAGTGTTCTTGAAGCGCTATTCTAAGCGTGTCCTTGATGTGCTCCCGAATTGTCTCTACTGAACATCAACGATATCAATGTCTATCATCTCAGCTCGACTCTACCTTTGATAACCAGCACAAATTACTGTCGGCCATCAACAAGATCGTGTTTCATGAATAATAGCTTCAGAAATGATGTATAATGATTAAAATTGGAGATCCGTTTCAGATCGGGTCGAACGACGTAATAAATGATGTCACGTCATCCTAACTTCAATTTACGACATTTCAAAATCCATTAGTTTTAACAAAAAAAAAGCTTGAGTAATGAAACTCTTTTTTTAATCTTGTATGCTTAATAGCTTGAAAAGCTTTGATACTCGCTTGAAGCGAGCCAGCCTGAACGTATGAAAACGAATATCATATTCTAAATGACAGAGTAATTTACATTTGTTAGCTTTAATGAAGACTTGAAGCGAGGACAACTAGAATATCATTAAGAATGAATGGAAGAGAAAATGTCACTTGGTGTATGTATAAACTGTTGTACCTCTGTATTCTGTATCTAGCATATATGTAATTTATATTTTGTCTATTTTTGAGCCTGTATTAATGAATCTTAGTATATCTATGTATTTTAAACCTGATTTTAGGTACGTATCTTTCACGTGAATATTAGGGAGGATATTTTTTGAATCATGAAAATGTTGAAAAATATGGAAACAAATATATAGAATGTGAAAAGAAATGTTGAAAATGTTCTGGAAAACTGAGTTAAAGTAAAGCAACGTGTGGAAACATTCTGGAAAGAATTGAGAGAAATAAGATCAAAAGTTGAAAAGATAACGGAATAGGTTGAAAAAATAAGAACACATATTGGACAAGAGTGGAAAAAATTAAGAAAAAAATATGGAATGAAATAGTGGATGAAGTTTTGGAAAGATATCTGACCCAATGTTTTTATTATCCAAGTGGAAACATTCACACTTGTCAAAATATAAGTCAAGCTTTTCAACGGACAGGAATCAAATAAACTGTGAGAAGAGATGAATCGATGTAAAAATACAACTGAACATGGAAACATTGTTAATTCAGTGCTATATTGTTATGCGAAGGTTTCACGTTAATCTACAGTTATCCGCCATATTGGACTGACACGTCATCTATGACGTAGGAACCAGGACCCTTAACGCGATCGTCACTTGATCCAACGTCCAAGTAGTAGAAGTTATTTTTTTTTTTAATTTTTAATTTTTTTTTAGTAGTAGTAGTATTTTCTTTCAAATTATTATTATTATCGAAGAAGAGACATATAAGTAGTAATTTTAGAAGTATATAAGAGGTAGTAGTACTAGTAGTAGAAGTAGTAGTAGTAACAGTAGTAAAAGTAATTTTTTTCAATACCTTTTATTTATCAAAAAAGTATACAAAATGAAATGCTCACAAAATCCACGAAGCCTGATTCAGGCATATCTGTGGCATATATGAAGAAAAATACAATGTATAGTAGTAGCAGTAGTAGTAGAACTGGTAGTAGTAGTAGAAGTAGTATTTTTTTTTTGCAAGTTTTTTTAGTAGTAGAAGTAGAAGTAGTGATAGTAGTAGTAGTAGATGTGTAGCTAGTTCCAAGAGACTGGGATTTTGATTGGTTATTGTTTACTATCAGAGCTAAATACCATGACAATAAAAGATAAATAACGAAGTCACGGTCTCAAGAGCAGTGCTAGGATTTTGTGCTAACAACAATGGAAATAGCACGAAGACTGGATATGTTGCCATGGCATTCAGCTCTATTAGTAAACGTTAACCAATCAGACTCCTAGTTTTTTTTTATCATTTTTATTAAAGGAACCTTATTGCTGGCGAAATTCGGCAGGGCCGTTCTTCCATTCAACCAGTTTAAAACATAATTCACATGCATTTCAGAGCAAAATTAAACACACAGAAAATACAACAAAATACAGAATGATGCATATACATACATCCAGTTGTAAACACAGACATATAAACATTAGGTTTCGGAACTAGCCATGCTATAGGACGCTATTTTAAGTGGCAGTCGCGGTAACGGTTCAGGGTACTTCCCAAGTCGTCAATTACATCTGATTTTATTCCATTCAATTTCCACCTCCATCTATGACTGCTCACTGCTATCTAGAATTCTAGATCTTCATATTTATATCCAGTGCCCATTATATTGTCGACGCTGCCGCACTCTATACACTCGGAAAGAAAGTGAAACATTAATCTTCCTCAAGCCCTTCTATCTGTATTCCATTTGACATGCCAACCCAACAACAAAAACACATCTCTTTCATTTCAGATTCTTTCAAGAAAAGTGGAATTGAAACTTTTTGATTACGCTGTCGAGTCTTGACGCTCGCGAATCTGAAAACGGAGTTCATATATTTTTGGAAAAAGAAAACCTGAATTGATAACTGAAAATACGGAAAATGAAGCCAGTTACTAGCTGGGACGGTTGGATCAGTCGCCATAGTATGTCAATCAAGATATCAGGGGGAGCATATTTCAATTTCAGTGCGATTTATCACGGTTTTAAGCGGGTTATACTTCTGGTTTTTCAACACACGCCAAGCACAGTTTTTTACAAGGCGTCCCCTGTCTGCGTAGGGCAAGAAATTCCCGCCAGGGATTTTACAGATATGAATGTTAATGAAAATTGAACCGTACAAGATACATAACCAACAAATACATTGCAAGATGTAGAATATATTTTCAAAAAATGCTAATGGCTCAAATCTTATAATAACAAAGGTGGTAAGATGAGTAGTATATAACAATAACATTCTATATTTTTGACATCGATATCCACCTAACAGTGTACCTTCAAATACAAATAATACTTTTGTGAATGTTCATTATGGATCGACAGTATTTTATGAGATAACGCTAAGTGTGGATCAGTTTTACTTCGATACGTTGAACCAGAAAGTCACTGCGAGCGTTTATATGTTATATTGACACTGAAACCGTGACAGTGTGATTAGGTTCCCCTTAGAACTGGGTTTATTCTGTACATGAATACACTTCCAGGTTTTCCGATTCCCGACAGGATCGGCCATCATTTCACTGGTTTTTCCTAGTTTTCCTATATGTCGTCAAAGTGGATACAGAAAGAGTAAGTATACAATAAATGGTCCAGGGATAGGTTCACAGCCACTTACATAAACTTTGGCTTAGAACCTGATAAAAAAATCGATCAACTCATCTTCCCATGATCCCACTCATGATTCTCCGACGCCAATACATCACAGTGACACAGCTAAATTGAACCCGTATATAAACAAGAAATAAGAATAAAAAAAGCTCTTCTAGGAATTTTCCTGAAGATGTATTTCACCCGAATCCTGAACTGTGTGTGTATAAAGTGTTACCGAGCTCCAAGTGTGAATATATTCAAGGCCTGGCTTTATGGACCACTTGGTTACAGAAGCCGTGACAATAAAGACAGAAGAGGCCGCGTCTCTTGCCGTGATGACGTAATCGAACGACGGTCGAGGGAAAGATGTGGAGACATTTTCTTTCACAAATGGGACGAGATGGAATTGGAATTTGAAAATTTGAAAAATTGAATTTATCGTGATTTGAAATTTTGATACAGTATGGAAGAGAGGAGACTCAAGTTGGGAAAAATTGATACAATCTTCAGTATTTCCATTCTTTCCTATTCATTTTTTATCAACATCGAAATTTTAAACAGTGTGAAAAGTATAAAAGTTGTAAGAGTTTAAAAGCGATTCTCTGAACTCGTCGTTTAATTTTTGTTGAATTATTGGATTATTGTTGAATTCTAATGTGAATTGTAATTTATGTAATATCATGAAACCCATGCTGTACACAAACATGTATCGAGTCTAATCATGACAATGATAATAAACTATGAGAAAGAAGGTATATGCATAGTCATTAGTTGAGCTTTACACAATAGCATTCAATGACTGGAGTGAGAGGATGGAGCGAGAGAGTGGGGTGATACGGATTCTGATTGCAGACCTTCAATGTCCGTTTACTCGGAGAGATCTGCTCTCATGAGTCGTCTTTTGGACCCTTCAGCTCACCGAATAGAAAGTTGAAGAGTAGAACTTGAAATGTAATACCGTACCACTTTCTCTCTCTTTCTAGATCTCAATCTCTCACTTCCTCTCTCCATCTATTTCTGTTCAGATTGAAAATAGAGGAAATATTCTCCTTCCTTCCGTCATTTCCATTATACGATGGAAGTTAGTATTGGTCTCGAACACACATTACCCCTAAACGCTCGGGGGTGTAGGAAATGATGGGGTTTCTCTATTCACTTGCTAGCTTTGGATATCGAAAGCTGATAAAATGAGAATGAATGCATTTATATATTCGTCAATTCGTCGCTGAGTTGTCGAAAATCTACAAGTCGTTTTCAACCAATGAAAGAACTGGAATAGTGGAATCATAACGTATTTAATCCAGTTTCAACCAATGAGTGTGTGATTACGCCAACGCACACTTCAGCTAGAATGATTATTTCCGGAATTAAAATTGAAATATATACGCATTATTTCCGGAATTAAAATTGAAATATATACGCACATTCAACAGCTATTTTCTTCACAGACTATACATGCGTGGAGTGCGTGTGCACATTGTCTACTAGTTTTAATGCGTATAATATCAGTATATTTCCTTCAGGAGGCATTTCATTTTCATGATTGATGATTATTGTTTGCTCATCGACCCCATCATCAGCCAAGTTATTTGGGAATACAAATGGGATATGGAATATGATTGATATGACATTCACAAAACTTTCCGTCATTTATGTAATGCCGTTAGTCATCAAAACACTTTCTAATGATTGTTTGCTCACCAATCCCATCGGTAGCCAAGGTACGAATGGAATATGGAATGTGATGGGTATTTTCACGCCATTTTTGTAACGTCATTTTTAATATAAGAAATGCTGATTTAAAATATCCTATACTTTTTTTTTGTCAATGTAGGCTTACCGCCTGAACTTGATTGAACATGACGTATACAATATCCAAGCAAATATCCGTACGGAATTGTAATTCAGATTCTTAAAAGAAGTCACTGGATTCATTTCCTCCGAATATCCGGTGTTCCCGTCAATCCTTAAAACTCCCTCAGGAGTGAATACATGCACTTTACATTCAGGTTAACTCGTGTACAATTCGTGTAATGTAATCTACAGGGTACCAACATGGAAAACACAAATAGCCTGCAGTATGCAATCAACGGGTAGTAATTTCCGTCGGGTTGGCTGTGAACTGATGGGCTGTTAGGTTGGCAGTACTGGAGGTGTCTATTCACATCAGATTAATAGTTGATTGCGATTTAACTGGCAATATAAGCCTAATGAACCTTGAATAAACCAATTGGAGCATATTTACCCGCGAATATATGAAATAATAAAGAGGGATGGGATAACCTTAATTGTGATTGGTCTACCATTTACTGGCAGAATTGGATGAGTAATATTAGGATTATGCTTTCCCATCTGAACGATTCTACCAAAACATACTAAGCATTGATTGGGGAACAATCACTTTTGCAAGTTTGATGTATTTTCATAACTAGAAAAACGCAACATCTGCGTTGTTGGGTGAGCGAAGAAAGCATATTTGTATGAATGTATGGAAAAACTATATATTCGGGCCTATACATGCCTGCACTTGAGTTCCGAACAATTATGACGCTGCCTTCCGGTTTTATTCATTACTCATTCAAGTAATTCTGAATCAATTAGTCCATCAGTTAATTGATTAGTTAGTAATCAATCAATAAGTTAATAATCAATTAATGATCATTATTATTATTGAGTTAATATTATCAATGATAATACTGAATAATTATTAATAATTAATTAGTTAATTAGCCAATAAGAAACGATTGAATATCGATTAAGAATTCGATTTATTCGATATGGTGGTTTAATATGTCGAAGGTTGAAGGTCGCAGTTCCTGGCAAACGACAGAGGTGACTTCACACATTCACAGCATTCTCATTGGTTGTGTACCGCTAGTCGGCCGATTGGGTTGGTGTTTTTTGAAAATCTCTTTAACCTCACCAACCCAACTCCGCTCACCAGCAACGTGGTGTCACGTTCACACGACCTGTATGAGGCTAGTTGGCCGAGTCAATCGTCGATTAGGACAACTCGAGTTGCCCATGTGAACCGTGCTTCAGTCAATTGCACGTAACATTATCATCTTGAAAATTCTTTTTAGAAAAGTAGTCAAATGAAATGACGAGAAGCGAAACAACAGCATATCACATTACGTCTGTGAGTGATGAGTGAGAGAGAAAACCGAACAAAAGAACAGAGATAACAAAACACGACCGGAGGACGAGAATCAAGACTCATGAGGTTATTGCGAGCTTTGAGGAGAGAGAGAAAGAGAGAGAGAGAGAGAGAGAGAGAGAGAGAGAGAGAGAGAGAGAGAGAAAAGCAACAAGCTTTCAGCAGATGTAGTTGTGGTAGCAAACAGGAACGGGAGGAAGGGGCAAGGAGGTTTGCATGAGAAACCAAATAGTACAACTGTCATGAAAACACGTTCGAAACCACCGACCGTCTAGATGAACTGACACGAGAAGACTGCCGTTCGACCGGGCTGTCACGTGGCCACATCACGCATCACACGCGATTGTGGCGCTGGCGAGATTCAAACGGACAACACTGGAACTACACAAATACTACGGAACTGGATCGTCAACAGGTCATTCGTATAGAACACTTTTCTTGAATTATTAACATCCAAAACTCGAAATGAAGTCATTTTATTCTCTTTCTCTCTCTCTCTCTCTCTCTCTCTCTCTCTCTCTCTCTCTCTCTCTCTCTCTTTATCTTTCTCTCTCTCTCTCTCTCCCTCTCTCGATCTTTCTCTCTCTCTCTCTTCCCCCCTCTCTATCTCTCTTTTCCTCTATCTACCTTTCTCTCCCTCTCTCTGCCCCCTCCCTCTCTCTCACTCCTCCTCCCTCTCTATCTCTATCCCTCTATCTCTCTCTTCCTCTCTACCTATCTCTCTCTTTTTTTTTCCTCTCTCTCTGCCCCCCCCCCCCCCTCCTCCCCTCTCCATTTTCCTCTCTCACGTTCAGTTTCACTTCAGTTTCGCTCCAGAAATCAGACACAAGGAGACATAACACCCGAGTATCTGAAACACACTCATTAAATTATTCGAACGGTTTCAATCTGAGTTTATCAACTCAATCTGAAGTTTACAATTGTACATTTCGCTCGTGTTGAGAGTTTCCTCATGCTCTCACCGTCATTGTTGAAGTTATGGCAACACGTTCAACCGCGTATCGGTAGCCTGGAGTGAAACCAAGGTGTTCAAACCTACACCAACTAATTGCGTCTCTATTAGTCGGCTTGTTCGAACACAACTTGACACAGAGTGCACTGCTGTCGGCCCTTTTCTCTTTCTATCAACATAGGAATATTGACGTACGATCTTCGTTTGTCACAACCTTGGGACTAGATTTTAGTGGAAAATGAGGATATTTATTCATGTAATTTTAGAGAAAACTAGAAATCATCGTCTCAATATTGGAAGTTATAATCAATTTATTTGACCCGGCATTTTTTCTGAGTCATGACGAAGACATTACTTGATTCTGTTGGTGTTTTTATGTAGAGTCGGTAATGGCTACATCATGACTCACGGTCTCTGGGGGACAAACAAAAATAATTCAATTTCTGAAATTGAGATTATGATTTGTATTTTTCTCTAAAATAGGCAAATTATCGAAATAAATATCGGCTAAAATATCGAGACTGAAACATGTGTTGAATACAAGTGATATTTCCGCCTTTGTTATTATACCATATTCGAGTCATTAGCAGTTTTGACAAAATAGTCTGCATCTCATGATGTATTTGTTAACTTTGTATCTTTCGAAGTTCAAATATCATGATCACGTATCACCCTGTCGGGAACTTTCTGCCCTATGTGGACAGGGGACGCCTTAACGTAATATTGAAACACTGTTATTTCAGTGTAACTATACTCAAGTTTCCCTCCAGTTCCTCCAGTTCTCTATGTTGGACAGTCAGGTGGTCTATGACGTAGACGGGCGGATACTTCACAAGTAGTCAACTGCTTTGCCGGCATTATTGTCGATACAAGCCACCACCCCCGGCAATACTTACAACAAACAATATATGTTTTCCTTCCCTTTTGTTTTCTTAAACCTCTTCATACTCTCCTAGTATTTATACTACATGCCTTACAAAAACCTCTTTATATACCCCTTCTATTTATACTACAAGCCTTACAGGCATGTATTCCGGAGCTGTATCAAGTCGTGCACTTGACGGTTAAATATGCACAGATATTCCACGAACATATTTCTTGCGGAACTCTCGCTCGTTTGTGTTAGATCGAGAACATCATCACTGGATAGGAATGTTATTATGTAAAGTATAATATGACGTAATAGACGCGAAACCTCTTATCGTGTATTGTATTACAATAGGAAAAAAAAAGATCGCTGGAATGGATATTTTGTAAATTACTTTTAAATATACAAAGAGTCGAGAACATATTCAGATGATACAGGGAGGAACGAATGAGGGGGGGGGGGGGAAGGGGTATTTTTTATTGGGTTTGTGTAGATTTTATAAACGTATACAAATATGTAGCTCACTTTTTAAAAATTTTGCATGATAATGTGGGACAATTCGCTTGGAACATGAAATTGCTTCAATCAAAAAAATATACTTTTGCATACACGAAGGAAGAAGCGAACCACCCGTGCGGTAACGGAGTATGATAGTGGGGACGGTCACTCGAAACCTTCATCTCCTTTGATCAAAATTAATTGAATCAAAGTATAGAAATATTATGGAAATATGTAAATATTAACGTTCTTTCAGAGGGTTATAGTTGGGAGAGGAAAAAGGGGGTTCGAGTAAATGTGAATATTAACATTCTTTCTTGGGGAGAGAGGGGATAGGGGAGGTTGAGAGTCTTCTATCGTGTCCGGAACTTCACCCTGTTTAGGTGATCGTGCAATTAACTGTGTTTTTACACGTTCTGCTGTTTTACAAGTCGGTAACTCGTAAAACTGTATTATTAAACCTTCTTCCGACGACTTTACGACCTCCAATTATCGCCTTGTTTTTTTCTGTTTTCTCTTCTCTTTCACACAAATGAAAACGGTTTCACTTTTAATGGCTCAGAATAATCTGATCACAGCGATGTATATACGCTGGTACTTGAAATGTACCTAACTCACAAATATATACACCACCATTTTATTGAGACCATTTCCTTCTGGTTTTCATTTCCATATTGGTAAATATATTGAACATCCCCTATTTCCCTACTCATAGACTGCGGTTTATGTGGGCTTTGGTTCCCGATGATACAATTCAATATCTCATTATTGAAATATATACTCTCACCGTGTTATATTGAATCCTATATTCACACACATGATTTTATTTTTCATATTGGAAGCTTACCAACCAATCGCAGTTGATTAAATATATATATATATATATATATATATATATATATATATATATATATATATATATATATAAATATATATATATATATATATATATATATATATATATTATATTTATATTTATATATATATATATATATATATATATATATATATATATATATATATATATATATATATATATATATTTATATATATATATATATATGTATATATATATATATATATATATATATATATATATATATATATATATATATATATATATATATGAACATATAAATATATATATATATATATATATATATATATATATATATATATATACTATATACATGTTTGCTTATATGAATTCGATAAGAAATAACCACGATCAAATATTGCTATTTAAACACGAAGCTTCTTTACTTGCACGCATTTTGCAAGTTTGAAAAGCAAGACAACATGTCTCAATTCTTTCATCAGTTTGAAAACAAGAAATGCGAAACAAATGCGAATTTAAACAAATTTGGAAAAATGCTAGAATGTCTTCTTCTAACAATGAAAGGAGGATGATCACAAAGCTGAGGCATGTAGAGTTCCTCATGTCTGGCAGTTCAATTCAACACCTACACCAGTTGGAGATTCTAGTTAACGGTGGAGGTGCCGTTTTTTTCAAATCTGAAAATCACGAAAAGTGACCAAATATTGGGAAAAATGAAGGCAAACAATGTAAACTGGAGCGAAATATATTCCAAATATTCAAGAAAATCAGAAATACGAGAATATATGAAGCTATGTTATATATTGGGTTTTAACGACGCACTATACTGATGGCTACGATCTATTGGCGTCGGTAAATGATGAATGAGATGATGGGATGATGAGATGAAAGGTTATTTCATTAGGTGTTTTGGATGGTGAGAAGGAGTCGGTCGTGGCCTGTTGTTAAGGAACCATCCCAGTATCAACCTGAATGACAGAGGGAAACCACGAAAAACCCCTGTCAGGATGGTCGACCATGGCGGGAATCGAACCCCGGTCTCCCGAATGACGGTTCAGTGTGTTACCACTCGGCCACGCGTCTCGGTTATGAAGCTGAAACATGGAAGAATTCATGCGAGGTCAAACTCAACATTCTGCCCGATCAACAACCCGTTAAAGTTGTCTCCGAATATCGCCGTTACCTCACGCTTGTGATTTCAGCGAATTATTTCTCCACCAGCTATGTCAACAACGCCCGAGAAAAGGTGAACGTTGGCGTTAAATAAACGTGAACATGGCTTGAACCAACAGTAGCGCTGCTCGGGAGAAAGTTGAACCTCGACGGTATATACGGAGTCTGGTACATGAGTATTTGCATAGCACGGTTCAACAGATAGATCTGTGTTTACACGATTTTCAATTCAATATGGCATAACTCACTGAATTAAAAATGAATTTGTACTTGTATATTTTGAGAAAGCATTTATATATACACACACACATCTATATCCAAATCTTCATTATATGCAAAGACCATGCCATAATATATGTGATAGCCGAAGACACATTATAATGATGAAATATGAATTAAATGTGAAGAAAAAACACGAAATGATTATTTCCATGATAATATAATTTCTAACATGAACGATTGGTGAAAAAATAATGTTGGAAAATGATCAGAGAGTAATAGTATGAACTGTAGATTAAAAATGAAATGAAATGGAATGAAAATGATGAAAAATAAAACTCCGGATGTGTGTAGGCCTACCCGTATAACAGGTTTCTCAAAATGACAATAGAACTTTCAAATGCTGAAAGCTAGAATACGTAGCATCATTGAATAAAACAGCATCCCTAATCACCATTCTCTCACCATTTTCATATTGCTGTTTATACAAATATACTTTCTCATTATATTACCACCAGTGAGAACTTTGAAGAATTCAACACTTCAAAGCGCTCTATGAATATACTGATGGAAGCGACATCTCATCATTTTCAATGTAACATCCATGATTACAGAAAAAATACGGGTTTTCTGATTCCGAAAGCGGAAAATGTGTATGAAGCTATAGGTTTATGTACAAAATACATCACTTCATTAATTCCTTTTGAAATTCCGAAGAGTAAAAATTAAAGAAATTTAATGAGAATTTCAATGTTTCTAAACGTAAACTACACGGAATTCGTCACTCTTCATTTCTCCATCTCCTGAACTAAAATATTATCATTATACTCATTCAATTTTTCATTTTCTTCATATAATCTGAGTAGACTCTGAAAAAGATCGTGAAGATGTATCTTGCGAGTACATCAAAAGCCATTTCATCTGTATATGGCAATAGATAAATACATTGCTGATGTATGTCTTTGCACCTACACTTGTCTTCACGTAAACTAGCCGAATTGAATGTCTCTGCACCTACGCTTGTCTTCACGTAAACTAGCCGAATTGAATGTCTCTGCACCTACACTTGTCTTCACGTAAACTAGCCGAATTGAATGTCTCTGCACCTACGCTTGTCTTCACGTAAACTAGCCGAATTAAAACGCCTCCTGAATGTATATAATATCGATTTGTTAGGCTATACCATATGATTTTATGAATTATATGGCCTACATTTCAATTTTATCGTTATGCAATTTCTATTATTATTGACTTGATGAATGTTTAGTATTGATGGAAAATAGCAATCACCGTATATTGATACATTTCGGCATTGTTTTCATGAGGATGATGTATTCGAAACTGAGTGTATATATGATTCATATTCTATTCCTCGTGGTTATTTCAATGAGTCTTATGAATTCCCTATTGGAGTTCATTGAAATGGAAAAAAAAATTAAATAACTAAATATCCGGACATTTTACGCACTGAAAGAAGTAAACATCACAAACGCACCACACTCACAGGTTATAAAAACATTAGCGGTAAATATATGTAGATTTTATTCGAATTCAAAAATTAATTTTCGTCAAACCACATTTCACATGACAACAAGTGTACTATATTCAATCATCATAACGAGAAAGCTTTCAAGCTCGAATAAACCCGTGTATCATTTCTTTTGTCTCGCGCATCTACGTGCTACGTGTCTACGTACACGTAAATGAGTGACTCCAGCATTAAGTATGCGCATACAAGATGTCTCTCTACTCAGACATACACATCTCTTTACTGTCAAGATTACGTCATTCTTTGTCTCTAGATCAGGCTCGGAACGACCGAGCCGCAGTGCTGATGTACGCGGGAGACGATCGCTCGAACCACCACACACGGTGACCCGTGGAAACCTGTATACAGTACGCATGGAAACCACTGAATACAGATTAGTCGAGTGGAAACTTCAAGTTATTCAGGCGACATTGTTTGGTGTTTGGATGAAAGTAAAAGAGAGAGAGAGAGAGAGAGAGAGAGAGAGATAGAAAGAAAAAGAGAGAGAAAGAGAAGAGAATAGAAATAACGGAATAGAAGAGAGAGAAAGACAGAGACAGAGACAGAGACAGAGAGAGAGAGAGAGAAAGAAAGAAAGAGACAGAGAAAGAGAAGAGAGAGAAAGAGAAGAGGAGAGAGAGAGAAAGGAAGACAAAAGAGAGAGAGAGAGAGAGAGAGAGAGAGAGAGAGACTGAGAGAGAGAGAGAGAGATAGAAAGAGAGAGAGAGAGAGAGAGAAGAGAGAGAGAGAGAGAGAGGGAAATAGAAGACGAATCGAGCATAGTTGATTTGTCGACACGAATGAAGAAGCCGAGAAAATGAGACAAGAAATCTAAATACATGCAAAGACGTTTCGTATTCCATTTCATTCGCTTCAAAGCCAACTTGCCACAACTTGCTGGAGTCCTGAGACGGAACGCCAACCTTACAGAACAACTATGAGAAGATTTCTCCGAAGTCACGAGATTGGTACACCTGCTTGATATACACAACTCTCTGTAGGTCTATGTCAACGTCCTTCCTTTGTCCATCTTCCCCCTTCCCCGTCTACTCTCCCTCTCCCCCCCCACCCACCCTTTTAAGTCGCCACCCTCACCAAAACGATAAAAGCAGCCAAGTTTGATCTCTAATAAATAGAAACAAGAACTTATAACAAACAAAACATTGAAACATTCGAGCGACCGTCTCTTATATCCTCAACAATTGACCATCGCGAGTTTCGATCCTCCTCGAGGAAAACCATCAGCTACGACGATACAACCGTCCGTTCGTGAGTATCTCTAGTGGTGATCGCGCGATGGTTTCGAGCCGGCACCGCACTCGACGGCTCTGTTGGAAGCTGACCTCAAACATCAGCGGGATTTCCCAGAGGAGAAACCGCGCGAAGACACACGCCAAGAGGTCAGGGGTCACCAACGGCCGGCGTGGCTTGAATAATTCACGGACAAGTTTCTAATTGGCAGAAGGAAGGATGTCGATGAAAGGAGCATGGAATGTTGAAGAAACTTCAATTGAAATTGTCGTCCACTTTTAGAGGACATCACAACTCTGAAACTAGATTTTAACGTATAGTGACAATATTTATTTACCTATAATTTTAAAGAAAACTAGAAATCATCATCTCAATTCCGGAAATTGGAATATTTTTCTTCTCCAGAGACCGTGAGTCATGACGTAGACATTGCCGATTCTGTAAAGAAACATGCATAGAATCGAGCGTTATCTACGTGAAGACTCGGAAAGAGGACCGAGTCCTAGAGGACGGATACATCAACCGTCATTTCTGAAATTGAGTTGATTGCAATTTGTATCTAAAATTTTAAAATTTGTGAAATAAGTATGTTTTCAACACTTGAAGGTAATGCCATCACATCAAGCAACGAAAAAAAGTTATTGGAGCATTGGTTATGTCGACTGCTATGAAAAAAAGAGTTAAAATTCATTCCCCCTCATGGCTTCCAGCTGCTATAGCATTCCATACCTCTATTTCTACATTGGTTCAACCCAAGATGCATTGAGGGTTGCGTTAGTTTGCCGCCTTCTTCAAACCGACAAACCGCGACACATTCCTCAACGCATCCCGGTTCAACCTTCCACATTGGTTGCAGCAGGAGTTTATTCATGTTCTTTTAGCTGGGTCTGAATTAGTGGGATCTTATTATTGTTGGTTCAAGGTTGAGGTTAGGGGTTTGTTAGGTGTTTGGGTATTGTAGGTGGTTGGGTTGGTTGTATTGTAGGATTAGGTTATTGGTATGGTTAAGGTTAGGTTAAGGTTAGGTTGTAGGTGGTTGGTTAGTTTAAGGTTTGTTTATTGTTTGTTTAAGGTGACCTTGGACTCCAAGGTCTTGGTCTAGTACAAGTATAATGTCGGTTTGAGGTCTAGGTCTAGGAAAAGTCTGAGATCAACGGGTGTTGAATAACCATACCATGGCTCACGGTTAACACAATCTATTGAGATATCTTAATTATACTAATAAACGTAATCTAACTGACTGTGGTATTGTTGACGAGGATGAGAGGGATGGAAAGTCAAAGCAAGGAGAGAGTGCAAGGCAAAAGAGAGAGAGAGAGAGAGAGAGAGAAAGAGAGAGAGAGAGAGAGAGAGAGAGAAAGAGATGATGAGATAAAGGAAGGAATGTGTTCTGTCGATGCATTAAAACACGCTTGGTCCTCCTTGTTGGAAACACAGATAAAAATAGAACCGGGTTGAAAATGTGAAAATCGATTTTCCCGATAGATCGTGTGTGAAAACCTCAGGTTTGAATCTCCATCCCCCCACACCCATCACTCCTCACTCCACAACTCTTTTATCGATACACATTGGCAAGTCAATGGATTGTCACTCGGATTTTCTTCAGCTTCTTGTTCCTATTTCCAAGCAGCGCGATAACACGGCCTGCAGTTGCTCTAGCCACGGCGGTGATAAACAAGGCGGAAGTAGTGCCAACCACTCGCCGACAATGAAGACTAACATCTTTCTCGAGAGGAAATTGTCGTGGAATTGCTCCGATCTTTCACAATCACAATGATGACTTATGCTCTTCGCAAATCTGTTACTATTCACACATGTGAGCTGGCGATAGCGAAACACAAGCTTCTTGTGAAAACAAGAGGGTGTTTATTCATACGAAAAAGTCTTCGAAGCTCAGATTGTAACTTATATCATCTCTTATATTCTGACGGAAAGAATAAAAATAGAAGAAAACACAAATCTAACGCATTGCAATTGAGACGTGTGGCCAAGTGGTCAATACACCGAACCGTCATTCAGGAGACCGTGGTTCGATTACCGCCTTGGTCGACCATCCTGATGAGGGGTTTTACGTCTGTCGTTTAGGTTATTACTGGGATGGTTCCTTAACAACAGGTCACAACCGACACCTTCCCACTATCCAAAAATACCTAATGAAATTACCTTTCATTTCATCATCCCATCATCTCATATATATCTTTTATCGACGCCAATAGATCGCAGTTATCAGTACAGTGCGTCGCTGATCCCAATATAAATGAAAATTAATGAAAATGAGTACAATTGCAACAATAGATGTAATCCTTCATTGTTGCTGCATCTCTTGATTCAAAACCAGCCATTTGTTGATTATTATTTCTTGTCAATATGTGAAACAGTGACAACAATGAATTATTCTAAAGTGCTCAACAACCCCATCAACTTATAGATTCAATGGGGATACGAACGTGTCTCTCTTGAAGGAACGATGACGTGATGAAAATTGAAACGCAAATCATATGAGTGACTTATGTAGGACTCCGACCTAGGCCGAATTTGACTTCATTCTCTACAGCGGTATCTCAGCTGGATGAGCCACGGGGGTGAGGGAGGGGGAAGGTAATAGCACGTCAATAAGAGCCAATAACGACAATGTATAGGATCAATCGGATTGAACACCAAAAGAGCGATCTTAAACCAGCACAAATCTTGGGGACAACGAATATCGTAGCTACATCTACATGCTCTTTAAGGCATCCCCATGCAGTATACCAACAGGGCAAGAAGTTTTCGCCAGGAGGATTTTACAGATAGAAATAATCATTAAATTCGAATCGTGCAAGATACAAGGATAAAACAAAATACATCTCAAGATGCAGAAAATATTCGTAGAAAATTCTGATGACTCAAATTTCATGATAACAAAGGTGGAAAGATCACTTGCATGTACAAGTGACACTCGATATATTTGCCTTTTATTCGTCACGTAGCATATTGCGAACTTTCATCTTGTATCTACTGCATATTATAAGACATTTATTTGTAAAGTATGAAGCAGTGTCAATACAATAAATTATACTGCAATGTCACTATATACGATCGTTTATACGTAATGTTGCCGCAGAAGATGTTACGCTTTTGGGTAGGTTTCCCGTTAATAGAGATGAATTTCCTTCCGAGAGACTGTTTCCTCCTCACATAATAATACCCTTGTGACGTTGACGCGCGTTCGTCTTTTCATAATTGCTAATTATTTGCGAGCTACGACGTATACGTACAACCTAACTATGCAACGTACTTAATGTCAACAAAAGAAAACAGAGAGATTACGCTACGTTTAGTAGGTATAATTAATTGGATGAGACAGCGCGCCGTGGAGTCACTTATGTAACCCCCGTGTCTACTATAGACGGTGCTGCTAGCTCATGAATATAGAAGAGCGAGATTGAGGGGAATTATTATCATACACGAAGATGGTTTAAATGATTTTAATAGTTAGGTTGGTAGAATCGGGTTGCGAATTATAGAATGAAATGTGAGATTACGTAATTGAAACATTCGAAATAATTGGGTGAATTGAAACAAAAGATGGATGAGATAATAAGATTTTGAACGGAAGGAAATGAAGATCCAAGAATCGATGGGATGAAGAAGTTAAAATAATCTTTTTTGAACTTACAAAAATGATCGAATGATAATCGAACTGTCAACTCGATAGTTTCCAATATTCCCAGTTCGATTAATGACTTACATTATTATCAACTCTCTCATCCAGGGTCGACAGATCAGTCGTGTGGAGCCCCGTACGAACGATCCTACCTTGACATTCTTATCGGCCAGATGACAAACATTTTAACAGTTTACATCTTGATCAAAAATATCAGTATACTACTATGATATTGGTGAAAAAATTCTTTATCGGGGAGAAAATGTATGCTTATTCGAAATTTTCTCGGAAAAGGGTTGAAGGAATAATTGAATGAATACATGAATGAACCAAGTTATCGGTACACACAAATGATGGGAGAAATAAATATAATTACGAGAGTATAATGAAATTCTGACCCACATTCCGTTTCAATCTATGAGAATTAATTTTTATCAATTATGAATATAGTATCAACAGTTAATTAAACTAGATAATGCAAACTATTTGAAACAAACACGGAAACTAACAACAACAATGGAGCTCACATTATATACATGAGTTATATAAAATACATCGTGTTCGTATGGAAACACAAATTGGAGAACAAGAAATGAAAACACGAACAAAACGGATGTCGCTCAATAAACTGGATATTATTATGAATAAGGTTGGAAAAAACACAGCCCTCTTGTAGCTCTATTAGAGTACGTGCGAACACACAGCCTTGTTCGAGTTGTTACACGAGAACCAACATAAAGCAAGCGACCTTTCTTTGACACTTGGCAATTACGAAATACACACACACACAAAGACACACATATATATATATATATATATATATATATATATATATATATATATATATATATATATATATATATATATATATACATATATATGTACATAGACCTACATACATACATACATAGGCCCACATACATACATACATATATATATATATATATATATATATATATATATATATATATATATATATATATATATATATATGAATAAAATGAGTGAAACTGAGAAAACTATGAAGTTTTGAATCGTGATAATATTTATTTATGAATAAATATTCGAATCACGATTTGAAACAGTCCAGTTTCACTCATTTTATTCAAACATGAACCGTGAGAATTCGAGTGAAGATATATATATATATATATATATATATATATATATATATATATATATATATATATATAATTTTTTCTCAAACACATCTCGAGTCTAGCACGGAGCATGCGCTGTGGTGTACGCTGGTTGGTTTGATAGATTGTATTTCATCGCTCATGTCTGTTATACATGTTCGTATAGAGAGGGGAGGGGAGTGGAGGAAGGGGAAGTCTGGTTAATACACAATATGAACATGTAAGAAAAACACGAATGAAAAGAACACAATGGACTTCTCTTTTGATCTTTTTACATTCGTAACAAACATCGTCAGCCACAAGTTGGCTGGAAACACGTAAATATATATATATATATATATATATATATATATATATATATATATATATATATATATATAAAAAATATATATATATATATATATATATAAATATATATATATATATATTCATATATATATATATATATATATATATATATATATATATATATATATATATATATATATATATATATATGTATATATATATATTCATATTTATGGGTAAAATGTTATCGGGCCTGTTATTTAATCGACAAGAGAGAATAATTAGTGAATGAGTTGATTTGGACAGAAAAACTTGCCGTACAAAGAGATATAGAACCCGCAACCAAATGTATTCCATCGATCATTGTTTGTTTGACGATTTCACCAACAGCTAGGTTAGGTCACACGTGTTCATTCACGTGTTGTGTCAGAGATCAAAGGTCGCGCCGAGGACCAGATGTACCCGTAAGTGGCGCTGTAAGTGGTCAGAGTGTGAAAAACAATACCGTGCACCTCGTTTGTTATCGGAGTGCAAACCAACATAAAAGTCAAGCTGAGTTATAAAGATCCAGGTGAGACAATATACCGAGGTGAAAAGACCGCGTCAATCTTCTCTGAAATTCTGCTAATCTTGTCATCAGTACGTTTCACGTGAGGAGAGTACGTGTTGTACTCCAAGGTTCCTTGTTATCATCTTCTCTCCTGATACTCCACTCTCTTGGTGGAACGCTCTTGTGATCTCTGATTGTTCGTAACCATTCATCTTAAACGAAGGAATTCGAGGAGTTCGTATGATTCAGTATAGGAATTCAAGTTCTTCATTGTTATGGTCTGTATCAACCAAACATTCTGATCCGTATCAAAGTGTTTAGCACAGATGTGAACTGTTTCAAGTGATGATGTGACGATGCATTTAGATTCCGGTTAGTGTTCGTTGGTTCTCTCTCTCTCTCTATAAATATACTGTGTTCAAATTAACTATTATCTTTCTTGATGAATAATATATCTAGTATAACGGTATCTTACCTTCAACTTCAAGCTCAGTTGTGAATTGATGATATTTTCATGTATTCCATTCAAGTATTCCACGGATGTCACTGAATTTTTAGAAGGCAATTGGGATAAACAACCGGAACCGAAACCGTGATCCTGTGTCGAATTGATACCGGAACCTCCTTTTACATAGTCAACGTGGAACCAGAACCGGAACCAGTAACACGCAAAGGTTCGGGTATATTCACGTTCGAATGTTTGGAGGAATTCTAGTAACATTCGTATTCATGGTCTGCTTCCAATGGTATTTTAATTCTGAACATTTCAACATTGACAATGATAATTCGTCTTCTATCCATTTTGGAAAATCATAATGAAAATTTTTCCACAACATAGTTTTTCACTAGGCCTATATGTGTATAGGTAGGCCTATTCCTTTTTATTTGCATAATTACATTCTAATCTTGTATATCAATATAATAATATGAATATAATAATATAATAGTATATATATATATATATATATATATATATATATATATATATATATATATATATATATATATATATATATATATATATTCATATATATATATATATATATATATATATATATATATATATATATATATATATATATATATATATTCATATATATATATATATATATATATATATATATATAAATTTATATATATATATATATATATATATATATATATATATATATTTTTATATATATATATATATATATATATATATATATATATATAAATATATATATATATATATATATATATATATATATATATATATATATATATCTATATATATATATACTTATATTATATATATATATATATATATATATATATATATATATATATATATATATATATTTATATATATATATATATATATATATATATATATATATATATATATATATATATATATATATATATATATAGATATATATTCATGTGTACATATATATATATATATATATATATATATATATATATATATATATATATTTATATATATATATATATATATATATACATATATATATATATATATATATATATATATATATATATATATAATATATATAAATATATATATATATATATATATATATATATATATATTCAATATCTAGACCCTGTTGTCAATAGAGATGATGATTAAAGTATCCTGTCGATAAGTTGGACGAGTGCTGAAACCCGGCACCTCCACCCACGGTGTTGGCATGCGAGACGAGATCATCTGAACCGTGCCGTGTAATAAATCACCAAGTCGCGCATATTTCATCTGTCATCGTGAAAGAGTCAACTATCTTCACATAGCGTATCTACATTTCAACTCCATCACACAACTTCAACCATAACTCAAGTAGACCTGCAGAAGAATATATTTTTGACTTTTATCCGCTGGAAAATGAGTTTCGAAATCACTTAGCGGTGAAGGAACATCTCAACCCTGAAACTTGGTTCTAATGAACGATGACGATATTCTTATTTAGATGATTTAAAAAAAAAATATAGAAATCATCACCTCATTTTCATGAATCTCGATTAACTCATTTGTTCTCCAGGACCCTGTTCCCTTTTCTCAGTCTTGACGTAGACATTAGGCCCTACTCGAATCAGTTCATCTTCCAATACAGAATCGGTGATGCCTACGTCATCACTCATGGTTGCTGGAGAATAGAAAACAAATTTTATTTTATGAAATCCAGATGATAATTCCTATTTTTCTCAAAAATTAGGGAAATAAATATTGTTATTATTTATTACTAGGCAAACGCGTTATGTGTTGCCGCGTTGATGGATGAGCTAGAACATATCAACTCATCTTTGGATTGGTTATAATTATGTATATCCACCTTGAAATCCAAACAATTACGCCACTGCCATCCTATTTCTCAATTAATTCCTTTGATAATGAAGAAGGCTCTATTTTAATCGTTTCCAATCAATTGGTGACACTGTTGCTTGGATTTCATTGTTTTTTTAATAGCTTCAGGTGGTTTAAAAGAATAGATTATATATTTACATCAAAACGGCCCATTTTATTCGACTGAAAGTTCAAAATAATGTGTATAATTATTATATTGAGAATCCCCGAGAATTTGAATTCTCTTGAAGAAAATATTTTTCACGAATTTTTTACTCTGGGTTATTCTCATAGGATTTTTGGAAACTTTCAAATGAGTCTCCTCAAAACAAGGTCCAACCGATTGCACCTAAAAACTATACAGTATCGAATTAGATGAGGACATTTGTGCATGCCAAGTTTCAACTGATTTTGAATTCTTGTTTGACCTGTGGATCGCGAAAAAAGGGACTATTTTTCGAGTATGGTGACTTTGAGTCTTCGCTTTGCTCATCCAATAATCTACTTCACGGGTTGTGATGTTCTTCAACCAAAATTTGCTCCTTGTTGACGTCACGAATTGGAGTCATGTTGGTTTTCTGAATTTAAAAAGTGAAGGCTAGTTTCAGATATTTTTGTGTCCGAAATGTGTTCAAAAATAGATTTGTGGTCAATGCTTATGTTGGATTTGAGATATTCTGTGAATCAGATATGTAATATTGATGATTCTTTCTCCAACTGTCTATACTATCAATTGTTACCCGTACTGTTCACCCGTGTTACAGTACACCATTATTCACTGATGGTTGGATGATCTTAATTATAATACCTTTTCCTCAGAGTGGTAAGATTTTCCATTTGGTGCCCCGTCCCAACCATCCTGCTTTAACTCATCCTTTGACTTATTCAAGAAACAGTTAATGCACGTCATGGTCTACATTATCATAACAAAAGTATAATTAACCTATAGTTATCTAACCATTCTTTAGAATCTTTAAATAAGGCTCGGTATTACCAAGTCTAGTTAGCTTTTATCCGACAGTTCAAACTTGTTATCACCATGGTTACCTGTAGTATTTGTTCTCACTAACTCTCAGATACATACTAACTGGACTTGGTAATACTGGGCCCAAGTAGTTCAATATAAGCCTAACTGTCTTAAAGGCGTAGATTGAAGAATATGATACTGAAGAAAAGTGTCGCCCACTTGATAAAGTAAGAATACCCGTACACTGTATACATAGTTCAAAGATAATGAAGATACACTTCACAAATAGACTGATTAAATATGACTTAGGTTGGCGGGGACGTTCGGCCGTCCACCCTATCAACCAACATACACGGTCGGGTGTGACGACCCCCAAAGTTACACTGAAATTGTATTCATTGTGAACTATCTAAATTGCCAGTTGAATAAAAAAAAAACGAAGGTGTTAGTATATTCCTAATGAAGTTGTAAACACCCGCGCGCTGGTGGTGTGCGTTGGAGGAGACGGTCAATCGGAACCTTCATCTGTCATGGACACATGAACAGCAAAAGGTTTAATGAATAAAGAAGAAAATGACACAGATAAATATACATCTATTCCGAGAAAAACCTGTCCGCCATTTTGTTTATTTGTCGTAGACAGTAGTAGCAACTTAACGAAACATATCTCACTGCACACTTTGTTGTATCGCAACAAGTATTTAGACAGCTGGTTAATGGAGGGGTTTATCGAAGCACTGTTCTAACAATGGAAGTACACAGCTTGGGTGGAAGCATTTCAGATGTATATTCTACATAATAGTTGTAAGCAAACAAAGCTGAGATGAGCAGTTTATCAATTATGTTTCTATGCAAACGCGCATAAAGAAAAGCAAGAGGAACGTACAGAGTGTATTAATTTAACGTATATAAACATCACGATACGGAATATAGGTTAATTCTCTAATTCTAAATGCATATTTGACTCTCTTTGGATAGGTTAGCCACGATTGTATTTTCAACACTGTACACACACTGGGACAATTTAAACATCATTGACATAACAATAATAGTATAACATACGTTCTATCGTCGGAATCAATATAATAATGCCTATGAATTATATATCAAATTGATATCCTCTTCAATTTTCATAACTGATAGAGAGTGTTTCACACGATTTATAAACAATGATGGATTATTTTTTAGTGAAAATGTCTCAATATTTGAATTGAATCTCGAAACCTTGACTTGGACGTTGGCAAAATTTTGGCAAACGAAAATCAAAACTCACGTCGATTTGAGGTGAAACTAATGCACACTTCAAATTATTTGTACAGAGAAATTTTGGTAGTTATATCCATCTGGTAACACAAAACATCAATTCAGAAAATATTCATTGAACACTTCAAAAAGACTCGAATACGTTGAATACATCGAGGTTGAAGTTCATTAGTTCCGGTGTTATATGAAGGTCAGTATTGCATTTCTTTCCAACACTTTCCCACCATTGAAACACTGAAGCATAGAGAAACCTACCGACAGAGTAACATTTTCAGTGTCAACATGATAAATAAACGATCACAGAGACTTTACGTCTGAAGTATTGTAGTGGAACTGCTTCACATCATTCAAAGAAGTATATAATGAAATATTGTCGATCTATTATGAAAATTCATAATTATAGTGAAATTGAAAGAAGACTGCTAGATCCTTAATTGCGAGCGAGAGGAGACCACGTGCCTAAAAAAAGAGCGAGAGTAGTCAGGAGAGAAGTTGGGAAATATTTTCTCGTTAACAGAACTATCGAGGAGTTGAATAAGTCATGATATATTGAATATATAGTTCATTTATTTTCAAAATTATAATAATGTTCTTTCCCCTCAAGTTAGTGGGTTGAAGGACATTTGCCACCTGTAGGCCTATGTATTCACA
>OZ023329.1:18254615-18282115 GCA_964007535.1 Brachyptera risi | reverse complement strand
ATACGTGTGCATTGATCCCATTATTCCACGGCGAAATATCCGTGAAATCCACCACAGAGTATCCACGACAAATGACGGGGTTGAAATGTTTCAACTTCAACCACGATAATATGTTTGTTGATCCACGCGTCAACAATCACAACCAGACTCTATTGTTCATAAACAACTCTTGTTATTAGCGAATATGAAATAGATGGAAATCACATTGGGAATGATTATGGTTTGATTAGGGCGTCCCCAGGCTCTATAAGGCACAAAGTTTCCGCCAGAAGGATTTCACAGATATAAATGATGATGAAACTTGAACCAAACTGGAAGATACAGTCATATCACAGAAACAGTCATAATGTGTTCCGGACGATCGGACAATGAAATACTTTTATCTAATCAAAATTGGGTGGTAAGATCGCCCTCGTGGTGCCCCGTCCAAACGATCCCATCTTACATCCTTAGCCTTAATTGGGGAACAATGATTTTGTATCAAGTTTCAATGTTATTGAAAAAAAAGAAGAAAGAAGATACAAAATTAAGAAACATATTAAAAGATTCAAATAATATTTGTCGAAAATGCTGATGATTCAAATTTCATAATAACAAAATTCGAAAGATCACTTGTAAGTAACAGTAAGTATAACGATCGATATTTTTGTCATTGAATTTTACCTCACCGCGTACCATTTAACTCAAATAACACGTAACATACTGCGAATGTTTATTACGGATTGACATTGACATAATATACTTCTCTGAATGGTTCCACTACAAGCAGTTCCACTACAAGCAGTTCCACTACAATCTGCTCATCTGGAAAGTCACTACGATCGTTTATACGTTTTTTTTCAAAATTTTGAATACAGAGATTGAGTGGTGAAACAGATAATCATTTTGTATGGCTACTTCCGTAGCTCAGTTACTGAAGGCACTGCTTTAGAAACTTCATCATGTATATCAACCATACTATTCAAATACTATCACTTCAACTACTAACACGTATTATGATTGATCAAGTATACTGACACGTGTGGTCGAGTGGCTAGCACATTACCGTCATCCAGGAGATCGGGGTTTGATTCCCGTCATGATCGCTCACCCTAACAGGAGGATTCACATCCTTTCCCTCTGTCGTTCAGGTCAATACTGGGATGGTTCCTTAACAACAGGCCACGACCGACTCCTTCACACTATCCAAAACACCTAATGAAATAACCTATCATCTCATCATCCCATCATCTCAATCATCATTCACTGACACAAATAAATCCTAATCAACAGTACAGTGCGTCGTTGAACCTATTCAAGGCCTATATATAAAATGGATGAAATTAGTGAATGAATATAGATGTATCCACAAGAAATGGAAGTTATTTGCTGCGAATTAGTTTTCGGTGGAGGTGCCGGGTTTCAGGTGAATTGTCACTGTCGATGTTTATTCACCGGTTCAGTGAATATTCCTCTGAAATATGTTGATGAAAAGTCAACGGTAGTTGTCTCATATCAGGGAATCACCCCGTATTAACGTAGAAAACAGAATGTTAATCGTTGGTACTTCGTCAGTGTCGTTTAGTACCAACAACATTTTCGTCAGTTCTCCCTTCATCTAGTCAGGATAACGTATTTGCTTCTGAAAACTATAACCTCACAGTTATCCTGATCAAACGAAGGAATTACTAACAAAAAATTTACAGTTCTAATCAGTAATAACGATTGCCGTTGGGAATTTCAAGATCGGAAGCATGTGATCCACGTTCCGTAGCTCAGTCAACTGAAGCACCGATATAGAGAATTATAACAGTTTGAGCGTGAGATCCATTCCAGCATAAGGCATGGGTTTTTGTGAACAATTTTCCATCCATTTTCACATCATCGTTTCACTATCATCTGTCTATTCACACCCCTGTATAGTCTGGTGTTGATGGGGTCGTTAAGCAACATAAAAAGAAAGCGTTATTTAGTTATTCAATATTGAATAACACAATTTAGTGCCGGAATTATCAACGTGGAAGTAGCTTTAACCGGCATTTTTAATATGTAATCTCCATGGTTACAGATGCTTTTTGTTTCTACCTATAACTCTAACTTGACTTCGTAATACCCTGTACTATCATCATCATAAGATCTTTATTGCTGGTGAAATTCGGCAGAGCCGTTCTTAAATTCAACCGGTTCGAAACATAATCCAAAAAAGTACAATTTACCATAATTTATTCTAAGATTATTCATTTATTTCTATTGGGGGAATATGAGATCGCCCTTGTGGTGTCTTGTCCGAACGATCCTACCTTGTCACCTATAGTTTCAATTGGGTACAACGAATCTGTGGTTATAGTTTTACATGTGGATAAGAAAATATCAAAACAAAATAATACGGGCAATTATGACAGTGACAAAGTTTGTTCATATAGGCCTAATTCCCTCGTCACGTCATTTCGTTATACTATAGTGATTTTATACATCAACTTTCTAAAACAAAGCTCTCACCAAACTTCAACTATGAAGTCTTTCCAGAACGAAACTAGTGAAAGTATGTCAGTTTTTTCCACTCGACTGTCCGCACGAGCACCGCATACGTAGTCCCGTCGCCGAGGCGTCGCGCCGCTGTGACAATGACGTATCGACGGCGTCGGATATCGAGTATATACGCTATATAACGGGCGACACAACTACGATTTAATTACTAGATAACAGATTTCGTCAATCGACTTGTCGGCTCGGAACAGCCGTGTATCAGTGATGAGAGGATAGGGGAGACGGGCGATCGTAGCCGTCGACGAGTTGATCGTGCCGCCGATGGACGGTTCGGAACAGCCGTGTATCAGTGTTGAGAGGATAGGGGAGACGGGCGATCGGAGCCGTCGACGGGTTGATCGTGCCGCTGATGCCTGTTGCTGGCTTCACAGAGGTTTAGGGAATAAATGCTGTGCTGTTGACTTTGTTTCGGCTTTCACCAGCCGGAGACTGAGTTAAGTTCAATTATATTTCATAAAGCTCAGTCGGATTAAAGGTGGTACTGGGTTCGAGTCACGTACGAGTCGGGTTTTCATGAGAGTATCGAAATTATCACTTCAACACCCATTTCCCCGCTTCCCCTCACCACACCCCTAACCCGTATGACGTCAGATAGAAGAAACGAATGTCGATCTGAAATTTGAAACCAAAATAATATAAATATACTACGACAAGTCGTATTGCAGCGTGACTGCAGCCATACTGTTGTTGTTGTTGTGTGAAATCTGAACTGAACTGACCGACTTGAGGGGAACCTACCCACAGCGCCTCATTTTCAGTGTCAACGTAGCATATGAACGATCGCAGTGGATTTCCGCATGATCACATTGCAGTGAGACGGCTTCACACCCTTCAGAGAAATATATCGTATAGAATAATGTCAATCCATAATAAACATTCACAATATGTATGCCTATGTATGTATGTATGTGTATTGAACCGTTGACCCTCTTCCGAGGTAATTGGTACATTATAGTCTATGAGTAAAAATATGAATACAAATATCACAATACAATGTAAACTTGCAGTTGTAAAAGTTCATCACAACGATTTCACCTCATAGTCAAGATTAGGATTGGGACAGAATCAAGAAAATGATATAAGTAATAAAAGTAGTAGATGATGATAACAATAATACTAATGAGAGTAGTAAATGATAATGATAATAATAATGATAACAATAATGATGAAAATGAAATTGATAATAATAATGAATATAATATAGTGAATATGTCACGTGTTATTTGTACGTAGGACTAACGGTATACGCGGTGAGGTGAAAATCGATGGCAAAATACACCTCACATAACACCATAATCTTTCCACCTTGGTCATTATAAAATTTGACTCATTACATTTTCGTTTAATATTGTCTGCATCCTGTGATGTACTTGTTAATTTTATATCTTGTACTGTTCAAGTTTAGCAATCATTTATATCTGTGAAATCCTCTTGGAGGGACCGTTTTGCCCTAAGGAGGCTGGGGACGGATTAACCAACCCAGAATAGCCCTCTCATTTCAAGGGTGGATGATTATATGACTGTCCAGTACGACATTTTATGGAGAGACAAAACTGAATCTTTCAAAACGGTAAATCCTTGGGACCAGAATTATATGAATAATAACGCTAGTTTTGTCATCTGATTTTAGAGGAAACTAGAAATAATCATCTCAATTTCAGAGATTATATTCATATTACATTCCGGATATATATATCACAGAAACGGTTTTTACTTATAATGTGTTCCGGACTTTTGGAAACTTGAAAAATTGTATCTGTGGCGGAAAATTATGGTCAAAGACAGTGCAGTTCTGGTGTTGAAGCTGCTTTGTTTTGAATAATTAAAATGGAGTGGTAAGATCGCCCTTGTGGTGCCCCGTCCAAACGATCCTACTTTTTATCCATAGCCCTAATTGGGGAACAATGATTTTGTATCAAATGTTATAAAAAAAATATATTCGATCACCAGTACCAGCTTTCTTTTGTGAGTGATGACGTAAGCATTACCCGTTCCTGTTTGTTTCAATACGAAATCGGGTGATGCCTACGTCACAAGTAGGCCTAGAGAGTCTCTGCAGGAAAAATCAATCAATCATGATTTCTGAAATTGTGATGATGATTTCTAGTTTTCTCCAGAATCAGGAAGAAGTTTGCGTCATTTCTTTAAAATCTAGTCGAACGGTTGTGATGCTGATGTCCTTCAACAATGCAGCAAAACTATGACATTTCCCAAGTTGTTTTTTCACAGTTATTTAGTTTGTGAACAACGGTCTTCTCTCGTGGATTATAGCTACAAGTAATCGGTGCAATTCCGTAATTAAAGAAGAAGTACAAATAGAAAAAATTACTCGAATCCATTCTGGATTATAATTGGATTAAACTCGCAAATCTTCTTTTAGTTTCATGAAAATGAGATGTCTGCGCTGAAAAAAAAAATACAAAAAAATCTTGTCCTCAACTTTTAATCACAGACTTGTTGTGTATAGTGAGACGGAAAGGTTACGATCGTCAGTCTCTCCTATCCGTCACCGCCAACGATCGGATAGGCCGATCCGCCAATTTAGGCACTGTCTCTGAGATCGAGTGCTTAAAAGCATGAAGCTTCTATGTTGATTAAATTGCTTCGTCACTAATTGATATGAATCTTTTCGAGTAATGATGATAATTATGAGAGTGCCATCCTCACTGAGACGGGTGGACCAGTGGCTAACATGTACAACCTTCATTCAGGGGACCGGAGTTCGACTCCCGTCATGATCAACTATCTTGACAGAGGTGCTACCTGGTTTCCATCTGACATTGAATCGAATATTGGAAAGGTCCGTTAAGTGCACGCTTGTTTCCGTGGTCCAAAACATCTGATGAAATAACCTCCCAACTCATCTTCCCACCATCGCATTCCTCATTCAATGACGCCAATAGATCTCAGTCAGCCGACCACGATATAGCTCAGTCAGCTGAAACAACGCTTCAGAAGCTGAAGTCATCGCTGGGCGTGGGTTCGAATCCCGCTCAAGACACGGATCATTTTAAAAAGTTCTTTTCACTTATCATCACTTCATAGTTTCATGATCACATGCTCATTCATACCCCCATATAACCTAGCTATTGGTGGGGTCGTTAAGCAAACAATAATCATCATCAGATCTGTCATCGATGGAGAAATTCGTTAAACCCCAATATAATTGAAATAATAATTACTCTCTAGTCGGTCTCGACATTGCTGGCGGTGTTGGCGGTGTTGGCGGTGTTGGCGAGACGATTGTTGTCGGTGAAACACTGCAATGGTGTACGTGGAAGACAAATGACAGGGTGCAATAAAACAGAGTGGAGCCATTCAGAGGGAGAACAAGGCAGAGCATTAGGTTTGAATGATGGCTTCAATGTAATGGCACATTAAATGTTTCAAACTCGAATTAGAAAGAGAGAATAAATATATCAGAGAAGCTATAACAGAGGTAGAAATCGGAATCAAATGCGGAGAGAGAGAGTCACACAGACACAGAGAGATAGAGAGAGAAAGAGAGAGAGAAAGAAAGAGAGAGAGAGAAAGAGGGGGGGGGGGGTAGAGAGAAAGAAAAGAGTGAGGGAGATATGATGAATTGTAACATGAATGCAAGTATCCCAAGTGTTTATAAATTGAGTTCACTATTATTTATTTCAGATGCTTCGAGAGAGAGAGAGAGAGAGAGAGAGAGAGAGAGAGAGAGAGAGAGAGAGAGAGAGAGAGAGAGAGAGAGAGACAGAGAGAGAGAGAGAGAGAAGCAGAGGAAGAGGGATTCTACGTTTCGATGAAGGAAGATACATCAGAACGTATGTTCTGTATTATGAGTGAAATGATTTTCAACTTTATATCAAACGAGATACGGTAACAACTATCGTTTATCATGCAATCTGCGGTATACTGGCTAGATCGGAGTCGATAATGCAGTACTCTACATGCGAGGTAGAACATTTTTCTGGCAATAGAGAGCTGATATATGAACGGTCTTATTTTTTTATAAAGAAGTGACCAAAACGAAAAGTACTACGTGGAGTATATATAGCCTTCTTCTAAGTGACGTCATACATTATTGTGATAAGTGGACAACCATGCGCCCAGCATTGTTTTCTCCAATCACATCATAGGTTCGTTGGATCTCAACTTTTTATTTTAATACGTCGAAAATTTATATGGAATCACAGTTTCCCAAATATTATTATCATTATTATTATTATCATTACTATTATTATTTTCGAAAATGAGTATAATTTGTTTATGTGTGAATATATATATATATATATATATATATATATATATATATATATATATATATATATATATATATATATATATATATATATATATATATATATATATATATACATATATATATATATATATATACATATATATATATATATATATATATATATATATATATATATATATATATATATATATATATATATATATATATATATATATATATATATATATATATATACATATATATATATATATATATATATATATATATATATATATATATATTATTATTATTATTATAGGATCTTTATTGCATGCAAAATTCGGCAGGGCCGTTCTTACATTTAACTGGCTTGAAACATAATTCACATAGATTTTTGAAACACAATTAAATACACGGAAAATACAACAAAATACAAAGGGACAAATAGATACATACAATTGTCGTACACATAGAGATATTTGAAAATTATGTAAACATACAACAAATTCACTGTAACAATATAATTATAAGTATAACAAAATATTTCCAGTAAAGTTACCACCTATTTTCTCGTTCAGTACTATGGAGACTATGGATGGGAGATAGGATCCTTTATGACAGGGTCATTGAGGACGATCTCAGCACCCCCAAATAACTATATTGTTGTGAGATAATTCATTGAACAAACAATGAATCTGCACAGTTGGGGATAGTTGACTATCCAAATATTCACATTGGGGAGAGAATATCTTCAAACTTCTTTTTATAGGCTTCTGTCAAGTGACGTCACTCATTGTTGAAAGAGAGATACAACAATGTCCACCAGATGGGATTGACCAATCAGAATATTTGGTAGCTCACCAGTTCGCTTTATTGCTATTAGCTATGGTAACTATTGTTTGTCATTTGTTACTTGCCAGAAGCCTATATCTTCTTATTACATCTTCTTATTATATCTTCTTATCATCCAGATCTTCATATTTCGTTCTTGTATTTTTCTGTTTTCCTGTTTTCTCTGTTCTTGTATTATTCTTTTTTTTCTCTGTTCTTGTATTACTTATTCGTATTTTTTCATTTCTTATTTGCTTTTGTATTCAAGTTTTCTAGTGAATACCGAATTGAATTTCCTCGATTGAATTGTGTTCAATAGACTTAATCGACTCCATTATTCTTGGATTTCCATTTGATATGAGCATGGCAAAGAATATATAGGAACTTTGATATCGAATATCGATTGTAATATATCGAAATTTTCCTTTTTCGCTGATTCTCTTTTTCACACGATATTCCTTTTTTCCTCATAATAATTCCATTCTTTCGTACAATATTCTCCTCTTCCACACAAAAATTTCCCTCCATCTATATAATATTTCTCCCATCCAACATTGTAACTTATTTCTTATTAGTTTCACGTTATTTCTCGAAATTTTCCTATATTTCAACACAATAATACACAATATTACTCCACACGATAATTTCCCCTTCATTCATAACATTCACCTCTTCCACACAATGAATCTCTCTCTCACACAATAGTTTTTTTCTCTCCACACAATATTTCTCTCTATTTTTACATGATAATTCCTCATTTCTACATGATATTCGCCTCTATCTACATGATACTTTTCTCTTTCTCACGATATTTTCCTCTTTCCACACAACATTTCTCTCTTTCCACACAATATTTCCCTCTTTCTACTTAATACTTCCCTTTTTCAACACAATATTTCTCTCTTCCCACACAATATTCCTCTCATTCGACACAATATTTTCCTCTTTCCACACAATATTTCTCTCTTTCCACACAATATTTCCCTCTTTCTACTTAATACTTCCCTTTTTCAACACAATATTTCTCTCTTACCACACAATATTTCTCTCTTCCTACATAATATTTTCCTCTCATTCGACACAATATTTTCCTCTTTCCACACAATATTTCTCTCTTTCCACACAATATTTCCCTCTTTCCTCTCAACATTTTCCTCTTCCCACACAATATTTCTGTCTTTCCACATATGGTTTCTCTCTTTCTACTCATTATTTCCCTCCTCTCACAAAATATTTCTCTCTTTCTCATCATTATTTCTCTCTTTCATTCAATATTTCTCAACTCCACACGATATTTCCCTCTTCGACACGATATTTTTCTCTCCCACACGATATTTCCCTCTTCCACACGATATTTACCTCTTCGACACGATATTTTTCTCTCCCACACGATATTTCCCTCTTCGACACGATATTTTTCTCTCCCACACGATATTTCCCTCTTTCAAACGATATTTCCCTCTTCCACACGATATTTTTCTCTTCCACACGATATTTCCCTCTTCCACACGATATTTCCCTGTTCCACACGATATTTCCCTCTTCCACACGATATTTCCCTCTTCCACACTATATTTCCCTCTTCCACACGATGTTTCCCTGTTCCACACAATATTTCCCTCTCCTCGAGATATCGAATAAGAGGCAAGTGTTCGCAACTAGGTCGGACGTATAAAATACCAGTAGCCTATTTATAAGTGCCGTGCGCAAAACTCTTCCAATGCTTACACTAAAAATGTCGTTTCAAATAAGACGATAGGACAATCGGCTGTCCAGTCGTATCACTCAACACTACCGATCGAGCGTGTCGAGCTGACGACAAAAGGAAATAGCACATCTATAAACTTACAACGGCGGAAACATTATCTTATATATACCTATACTAACTTCTTTGAAATGTTATCTATGATGTTGTTACTTCTCATAGCTGTTATCAGTTCTTTGATCGAGAGATAGTTATATTATTTGCAACAAAAGTGGATGTTTATTACAATCAACATACACAACTCAAAACAAAGACATTGTTGCCGTGTCAAGGCTATGGATGACAGGGTAGGATCGTTAGGAGACGAGGCACAAGAGAGATATTACCACCACAAAGAGAATGAACTAATCTGATCGTTATTCAAAGAACGAACTAAGAATAGTGAACTGGAGGAAGAACCACTTTGACAGCTGTTCATTTAGTAAGGACTAACTATTGGAAACCATTAGGTGTTCCCCATCTCCATAGGGCAAATATTTCCCGACAGGGTGATTCCGCATATATGGATGATCATAAAACTTGATCCAGATTCTAAATTGACGAGTACATTGTACGATGCAGACAATATTTGTTGAGAATACTGATGTCTCCGACGTTATGATAACCAAGCCATAAGGAAGTAACATCGTTGATAAATCATAAACGATGGTTTACTGATAATACACAATTGTAATGCTATTTATAAGTTATATTGTAAAATATGTAAATTGTGTACCGATTTCCTCGAAAGAGGGTTGAAGGAATGAACACTACTACTACTACTACTTACTACAAGTTGGAAAGATCACTTGTATGTAACAGTAAGCCCAACACTCGCTATTTTTGCCATCGATTTTTAACTCACAGCGTACCATTACGTAAAAATGACCTGAAACTTATTATGAATGTTCATCATGGATTTACAGTATATTGTGAAAGATACTTCGCTGCATGGTGTGAAAAAGTTTCACTGTAATATAACCAGAGGAAAAGCTACTATGATCGTTCATATGTTATGTTGACACTGAAAATGTCACTCTGTATCGCTAGCTCACCCTTGACTGTCAATATCAAATACACTTACAGTACAAAACAATACTAAAATGACGATAAAATGAAATGACGAACGTATAACTATAGAGATGAAAGATCGCTATAGGAAAGAGATGGACATTAAGAGGCCGCAGGCGCTCGTATTTCACGCCGCAAACTCTCACGGCCGTAATTTTTGAGATATCAATATGATTGTTTTTGAATTCTGTTGATAATTGAAAGAGAGGTTTTCGCATTTACAGAATTTTGAACAACAAATTTGTAATTTTTCAAATTCTTCAAATGGAAAATGAAAAAATTTCTAGTTTACGGAAACCTAGATATATATTTTTGAATACCGAAAAATAATATGGACTGTGAAATATATCAAAAGTGTGAGTAAAGGAATTAACGGCGTTTACGAGAATATGAGTTCGGCGGGCTAGCCTACGGGTGGCGCCTAGCACACGATGCATGTTAAACTCGAGTATGAAGCGAGCGAACAACGAGCGCGTGTAGCGCGCCTGCGGCCTCGAGCCCGCATCTTAGCTGAGCATGTTTCTCTTTGAAATGCTCTACCCAAGTTCGATGTGCGTTTAAAATTTTGATTGTGGGTTGAAAAATGAAAAAATGATGATATTGGAACAGTTTCAGTAACCACCGCCAGATATGGGAGTTTTTCATTTCATAATTTGGACAAAATCTAGTTACATTACACATTTTGGCCAAGGAAATTTGGAAAACTGTAGAATTACAGGTAATTAAATCAGAATTTTAAAAATTGATAAGCAAATTGTTGAACTTAAGGATGAGCGGTTGTAATTTATTTCTACTATATTCGGTAACCGGGAATTAAGCAATGAAAACCATCAAATTAGGCACATTTTGATTCAATTATTGCTCCATAATGAAATTATTCTTCAATTTTCGATTAGGCATATCTAATTGTGAGGGTATTATCCATTCATTGCATTTTACCGCACGTCCATCGTGTTTGTAGTTGTTGAGATATATGTGGCGGAAGTGCACCCTGTAAATCTGTCTAAGATGCGGGCTCTTAAGAGATCGCAGGCGCTCGTATTTCACTCCGTGAACTCTCACGGTCGTGATTTTTGAGATATCAATATGATTGTTTTTGCATTATGTTAATAATAGAAAAACGGAGGTTACCGCATTCACAGAATTCTGCATCAAAAATGTGTAATTTTTCAAATTCTCCAAATGGAAAATAAAAAAATGTGTGTTGCAAAAATCTAGATACATATTTTTGAATACAAAAAAAAATATAAAATGTGAAATATATCGAAAGTGTGAGCTAGGGAATTGACGGCGTTTATGTGAATATGAGTTCGGCTGGCTAGTCTACGGGTTGCGCCTAGCAGCGAGCGAACAACGAGCCCGTGTAGAGCGCCTGCGCGGCCTCTTAAAGGACATCACAACCCTGAACTTGAATATCAATGAATAATGATGATATTTACTTCAATAGGTTCAGAGAGAACTAAAAACCACAATCTCAATTTCCGAAATTGAGAATAATTCTTCCATTCTCCAGGACCTGATCCTTTTTTCAAGTTCTGACGTAGAGATTGGTGACACAGACATTACTCGATTCTGTCCAGGTTTCTATGCAGAATCGGTGATAACTACGTCATGACTCATAGTCTCGGGATGACAAATGCATTATCTATAATTTCTGAAATTAAGATGAACAATTTCTCTTTTTTTCTGAAATAAGGGAGATAAATCGTCATTATCCATTATCATTTAGCTTCAGGGTTCTGATGTCCTTCAATTGAAGTATTGAGATAATGATCACATCAATCGCTTGTCTTGAGGACAAACCATCTGATTGATGTCTAACAATTCGGAGTCTTTTTCTTCTTCTAGCCTCACAATACGTTGAGTTAGTTCGGATAATTAACAATCAAAAGTACGAAAATATCATAGGTCACCAAGGAATAATAATTATAGTCAAGTTGATACGCTAAAAATAGAAACCTATTTTCCTATTAGAAACCTAATAGAAACGCTAAAACCAATTTTCATTTGTAAGACCGGATCTTAGGGCTGGTCGTATACCAACTGATAGGCAAGTATTGATCAATCTTTTTTGAAATCATACTATATATTAGAATCATTATATCATAGAACTTTTTCAATTTGATCTCTTCTCCATTTTCATAAAATGTTGTTCCAACCAAATCATTCCACTCCCTTCCGTTTCTATCATCAGCGACCTCCATGCTGGTACAACCAACTCTCATTAAAAATATAGGCCTATATGTCTCAAACTTTTTGAATACATTTTTTTAATGCTGTTTAACGATCCCACCTACATCTAGGTTAATTAGTATATGGGGGTACGAATGAGAGAATGATAATGAGAGGATGAAGTGATCATAAGTGAAAGAGCGTTTACAAAAACCATGCCTCATGCTGGACTCTAACTCTGCACGCCCGAACTGATTTCGGTTTCTACCGCAGTAAGATAGTTGACTGAGCCACGGGGATGGCTGGGTATCAATTCTGCTTTGGTATCATTTATTATTCAATGTTATTAATATTTATTCACTTTGTCTTATCATACACGTTGTAGTTGCTTCTTTGCTTCACTATACGCGATATCTATACTGTCTTGCACACCCGATTGGATTTCAGTTTCTACCGCAGTGCGATAGTTAACTGAGCCACGGAGGTATCTGTGTCTCAATTCTGTTTTTGAAATCATTTAATGTTTTATTTTATTAATATATATATATGCACTTCGTCTTATCATATAGATTGTGGTTGCTTGTTTGCTTTACTATACGCGATATCCACCGTCTTAGCACACTGCATATATAGGCCTACGACTCCTCCCTTTTACTTAGCAAAACAAATATCATATAAGCATAGCTCCGTGAATTACAGAAATTAAAGCAAAACACCGAGTATAAGCTTGGCCTAGATCTCAAGCGGGATTACCGCAGGCCGATTTAATGTGAAGAAAGAGGTTGATGATAGACGTGTAAGTAATGAAGGTTCCGAGCGACCGTCTCCCCTATGCGGTAACATTAGCGCACGGGTGGTTCAAGCCTTCATGTATCGTGTGTATTTTGTAACAGAGAGATATAAAGGTGGTGAGCGACCGTCTCCCCTAAGCGGCAACATTAGCGCACGGGTGGTTCAAGCCTTCACGTCTTCGTGTGTATCTTGTAACAAAGAGATGGAGGTTACGAGCGTCCGTCCCCCCTATGCGGCAGCATTAGCGCACGAGTGGTTTGGAGCTTCTACTTCCGTTGGTGAAATTATACTCTTTAAGTATGGGAACATGAGGAGTGGTTATTGACATTATAATAGGTTATGTATTCAAAGTGTTGAGATCGTATGGCGATGTGGGACACGGCAGTCGTCAGGCTCTCAGGACAAACTATCAGATGTTCACACTTACACACATTAAATATATGTAAAATATATATATATATATATATATATATATATATATATATATATATATATATATATATATATATATATATATATATATAGATTCAATATCTATATGGATTAATATAGATTTATTATATCATATATATTTCAGGTATTATTTAAATCGAAAACATTATTTTCGTTAGACTTTTTGGTGGAGGTGCCGAGTTTCACGTAATGATCTTCTCATCTCAAGTACACCTTGCAAGAAAAGTGATAGCTCTTATTTTTCCTGACTAGACCAATCGACCTCGTGAGTCTCGTGAAATTCGACAGGTATCGGGCAAACAGGAAACGGTTTTAAGGCGTCGTCAGTTTTCAGAGTGAAAAAATCTCGCTCGGGTTATTTCGCAGATGAATGTTCATAATACTTCAATAATGCAGGATACAAAATCAACAAATACATCTCAAGATGCACACAATATTTGTAGGAAATACTAATGCGTCGAATTTTCTAAAAACCAAGCTGAAAAGATCAATTGTATGTTTCAGTAAGACAGTAACACTCGATATTTCTGCCATCGATTTTTTCCTCACCGCGTACCGTTAAATTCAAATAAAACGTAACATATTGTGAATGTTTATTATGGGTCGACAGGATTTTATGAGATACTTCTCTGCACGCGGGGGTCAAGCAGTTTCAGTACAATATATATTCAAACAGAAAGCCACTACGATCGTTCATATATCACATTGACACTGAAAATGTCGTGGGAGGGTCCCTCTGAATAGATAAATAAGAAACAAACAAACAAGGTCAGGATTAAATGTTGAGAAATAATGTTGTTTTATATACCAATGTCACAGCCATCCAGTGAGGTGATTGAGAATGATTAATATTTCCGATGTTGGTATTCGTGAATGATTGACACGCTCTCTCCTTGTCTTGGAGTGTGTTGAACGGTAAATGTCTCCAATAGGCCGTGGATCGATACAGCCAATCAGCGTTCGCTGTCAGCCGTTAGCAAACACCTGCCTTCCAGATACTGTATAAAGCTCGGGAGATAATTAAATGAGAACGAGGTGGATTGATTTATTGGTTCGGAAAAGAATTGTGTATGAGTGAAAAAAAATTGGAATAAAAATGCCGGGCTAATGTTGGGATGGTTTCTACAATATAGGCCAAGACCACTTCCTTGCCACTATCCATTCCATTACCTGAGGAAACCTTCATCTCATCATCATCACATCAATCATTCATCCGACGCCAATTCTTAGTCTTAATCGGTCGTGGACGTTCTTATAGTCAACATCACAGTAAATCACTACCATCATCACTGAAAGATAAATCGTTCAATGTCGGCTCAGAGGTTTTCAGAAGAAAATAATACCTTATTTTTTAAAAAATGGGCCATTTCCATCCTCAAGTATCGAGATTCATTCACATCTCCATTATTCTTTCAATTAGTTTCATAACATTCTATTTATAACAGCAGTTATACGCATTCACAAGAATATTTTGAAGAAATAGTTTGGTTGGTACTGAAAGTTGTTGGTTGTTGTTTGTTTGTTGGTTGTTTTCTGACGGTCACCGAGGTTATTTGACCACCCACACTTGTTTGGCGATTCAAGAGTCCGTCACTATGTTGTCATCGTATTCAGCTCTCCTAGAGAACATTATCCTGGTCTCTTGGAGCCAGCTGGGTCAAGTCGCGACTTGCACGATGTAGTGATACCAACATACTTTTTATAATATGAAAAAGGTGCACCAACTCCCATGCTAATAACATGAATGGTATTTGAGGTTTCTTGCGGTTAATTCAGAACTGAAGGTCCCGATTGTTTGGCGCGATTTGTCGGATTCCCTTGTGAACTAGATGTAGATAACAATGGCTATACGGTACCGGTGGCATTGTTGAACTAACAAACTCCATCATTTTCGTGCAAAACAAATGCAACTGCTAACATAATAATTCGACTGAGCCATGTGAAGCATTGCATTGTTTTTTTATATAGTTCGATATGGAAGCGATAATTGCGCTACAGGCAATCGGTACCCTAGATTCACATTATGTCCGCGGAAATATTTCACTTTCAAGACGCGAGTCGTCAGTACACCTTTCTTCATATTATGATTATCATGTTTGTATCACTACATCCTGGTCGCGGTGAGGGTCCTCTATATATGCGCTGTTTGTGTACGCATCCTACAGGCCGTGATCGAAACTACGTCATCTCTCCAGAGGACCGGAACAGTTTTACTGCCCGATTTAGTTATGCCGAGTGCGTCCTCGACGAGGACTCTGAGGACCAATGAGTGGCCACCGACCTACGTCATCACGAATACCGTATTCGGAACGCAGTGCAGGATATTTACATACTGGAAGAAAATGACAGAACTGGAAATGGAAACATCCGGAAAGCATAGAGCTGTATAACATTTCTCAATCGAACAGATGATTCACACTTCCAATTTAATTCAATTTTCATGATATTTATTTATTCGACATTGGACTTATTCCAATATCTTGACAATATTCATCATATTGTTAAGTGAGTTACACAAATTTTTCAATCAACTATTCCCTTTGGGGTGGTGAGATCGCTCTTTTGGTGTCTGGTCAGAACGATCCTACCTTGTCACCCTATTCCTTGATTGAGAAATGATATTATTGGGAAAATAGATATAAACATATATATATATATATATATATATATATATATATATATATATATATATATATAGATATATATATATATATATATATATATACATATATATATATATATATACATATATATATATATATATACATATATATATATATATATATATATATATATATATATATATATATATATATATATATATATATATATATACATATATATATATATATATATATATATATATATATATATATATATATATATATACATATATATATATATATATATATATATATATATATATATATATATATATATATATATATATATAAATATATATATGAGGCCTACAGAATTTATCTCAAAAACTCTATAAAATGATACTTTCATCATCTTTGGTAATCCTTTCAAATTGGTACGTGAGATTAAAACCGAAGTTTAACAACTACATATAGAGGAAGTGATTTCACAAAGAGAGAAAGAAAGAAAGAAAGAGAGAGAGAGAGAGAGAGAGAGAGAGATTGAGAGAGAGAGAGAGAGAGAGAGAGAGAGAGAGAGAGAGAGAGAGAGAGAGAGCAAGAGCATTTGACACTCTAGCTTCATGCTACTGTGTATAGATAGACATTAGGTATTTATCATAAACGATTCAGTAAAACGATTTCCTGCTTCAAGTCAAATACGAACATCCATCTAACCTTATTGGTTGGATTATCTGTCACCCCCCCCCCCTTTCCCCTCCCCTTCCCCTCCCCACCCTCCTCCATCCTCCAGTCGCTATCGACTCTCCTGTCAACCCAACCCAACAGACCCGACACCAGCGGTGGCAATTATCTCACCTGGCAATTATCTCACCCTGGCAATTCAACACGCGATTAACCAAGACTTCCTGGCAATCTCTTAAGACTAATTGAAAGCAGGCGATTGGCGAGATAATCGGGGCTCTTTAATTATGTATATTGATTGTTGCAAGTCGGGCTCGGTAATTGATTTAGCAGGTGAGGGAGGACAGATCGAGACGACCGACTGATAGTGAGAGATGTCAGCGTAGACAGACAATCGTAATCACACTAAATCACTTGTTCGCGAATTGGTGAGGAGAAAAAACATTTCAATATTCATTATAGAGTATAAGATAATGACTATCAGTGAGAAGATCGTAAGAGAGTTGCGTATCCATACAGTGGGATACGCTGAACAGCGTATACCAGAATAAAGTCGACTTGGTCGTGTAACATGGGCTTAGGGGTACTTCTCAATGGAATGCGGTTAGTTATGGTTAGTTATGTGGTTAGGGAGCCAAAGATTCCGATTGCCTGTCGCGATTTAGCGACTCCTTTGTGAACTAGATGCACATTAGAGAGCTACGCTGTCGGTGACATTGTTGAACTCATAAAATCTGCCATTTACGTGCAAGACAAATGCCATCTGCTAGCATGATTATCTAATGTGTCTTGTATAGTTCCATATGGAAGCTATAGTGGCGCTAACAGCAATTGAGCCCCTCAACGTATAGATTCTGATTCCGAAAATACTTCACTTTGAAGGAGCGAGTGGGATATACATATTCTTTATATTATGATAAAGTATGTTAGAATCACTACATCGTTCAACTACAATTCAAGGTGGAAGAAGCGATCATCCTGACTACAATATATGCCTTACAACAATGTCAACAACACTTTGCATGGGGCCTCAAGTAAGCCGTGATTGTTTAAAAGGCACTAATTAGCATATAATTTATCACCGTTTAACAATAATGGGTGAATTTTCTGTTCTCGGTGGCTCGTTCGTAAACATTGGGTGACAATAATAGTTTTATTTCTAGTTTAATCGTCCTGCAAATAGGCTATAAAAACTACTGCCTATAAGTGAAACTTCTGCCAAAAAACTATTCCACTGGTTCGTGTCACACTCCGAACAACCGTTCCTACTATGTATTAGTACTGACGATCGGACGTGTTGATTCGTCAACGCTCTCATAGCTGAGAGTTACCAATATTCAAGAGATCGGAAACAAAGCAAGGCCAAAGAGTTTATACTGAAAGAGAATATATTCGTTTACAATTCATTCGAATTTCCTGAATCTTTCGAGGCAACTGGCCAAATTGCCAACATAATAACGTAAAGAAACGTAATAAAATCGATAATTTAATCATTGCAATGCGTTGTATTGGTTGTAAATGTATTGGAAATGTGCAGTGAAATGTACGGAAGGATTTCAAATTAGCCTCGATAGAAATAAATGGGGAAGAAATGGGAGAATGTAGAGAAGGGGGGATTTTGTGAGAGAACCGACAAGGATGGCGAGCACTTGTAGAGGTTGAAGAAGATAAAAAAGGAAAAGAAGAAGAAGAAGGAGAAGAAAAAGAAGGAGAGGAGGAGCAGAATATAGCTAAAACAATGTCATTATTAGCGTCATTATTAATTCAAAATAAGCCCTGAGGTTATGATGTCGTTCAAGTAATTAGTTTGGGCTCACTATCAAATGACTACGAAAAATGCTAAAATGTTTCTGTCCAATAACTTAATCTCTCTAACGGAACAATATGATGTGAAATGTATATTGCCTTATATTCTTATGAGTTTATTATAAGCTATAATAATAAGTTATTATAATGATATGAGTAGTTGAATGAGTTATTATAAGTTACTTATGAGTTCATTTTGGTATAAGTTTGAGTTCAGTATTATACGTTTCTGCCAGGGTTATTCCACAGATATGAATGGTCATGAAATCCAAAAAATGCAAGATATAAAACTAGGAAAACGCATCATGTGTTTCTGCGTTGATGGATGAGCCGGTTAGACCAATATATCAACATACCTTGGATTGGTTACATATATATATATATATATATATATATATATATATATATATATTATATGTATATATATATATATATATATATATATATATATATATATATATATATATATATATATATATATATATATATATATCCACCTTGAGATCCAAACAATTACATCACTGCCCTCCTATTTCCTAATTGATTTCTTTGATAATAGAGAAAAATCTGTTTCAAACGTTTTCAATCAAATGGTGACACTTGTTGCTTGGATTTAATTGGTGTCATGATAGCTTTGAGTGATATACAAAAATTAGTTCATATATATTTCTTCACATCGAAACGGATGATCCGATCCGACTCAAAGTTCGAAATAATGTGTATAATTATTAATTACTAGGCAAACGCGAAATATGCGTTGTAAGATGAGCGAAATATCTGAATAAGGTATAATAACAGTCCTACATTTGCTACTTTATCGACTCTGGTATTCTACACACTTTGTCCTTCATTTAATTTCTACTTTATCTTCTCTGGTATTCTACACACCTTGACGAATATGAAGAATATTTAATGCTTGGGCAAATATCGAATCTAGGAAGCAGTGAATCTTGGCTCATTTCCATATATTTGATGTATAAAAACAGTTATTTGAATTTTTTTCTTCGAAACGGCCGATTTGAATTGCTTACAAAATGGTGATTATGTGTACCATTCATGTTTGAACACTCAGAGAAAAATTTATTTTTTTCGGAGAGGTTTCATTTTTTCAAATTTTCTACCCAGCCTAATCTTATGGGGTTTTTAAAAACTTCGACATGATATTTCTCAAAATCTAATCGACCGATTCATTCCAAAAACTATACAGTTCTAAGTTGTAAAAGTTGGCCCGTACAAAAAAAGTTTCATGTTGATCAGTCAAACCATGCGACCTGTGTAGTGCCCACAAACCAAAAAAAAAACACACAGACAAAGCTCCATAAGAGTGGGATGGAATCTTCGCTACGCTCATCTAATTATATTGGAATTTCCTGAGAATTTGAATTCTCTTGAAGGAAATATTTTTCACGGATTTTTTCCTCTGGGTTATTCTTATGGGATTTTTGAAAACTTCGAAATGAGTTTTCTCAGAAGTGGTTCAACCGATTGCGCATCAAAACTATACAGTATCGAATTAGATAAAGACACTTTTGAATGCCAAATTTCAACTTATTTTGAATTTCAGTTTGACCTGTGGCGTGCGAACAAAGAGAGAGGAAAAAAGCACTTTTTTCGGGTATGTTGAAATTGAGTCTTCGCTTCGCTCATTCAATTAACAAAAGCCTACATCACAAGATGCAGACAATATTATTCAAAAATGCTAATGAGGTTAATTTGATAATAACGAAGGTGGGAAGAGAACGTGCATGTAACAGTAACACTCGATATTTTGTCATCGATTTTCACCTCACAGCGTACAATTCCATAATAACGTTTATTGCGGATCGACAGTATTTCATGAAACACTTCTCTGGATGATGTGAAGCAGTTCCACTACATCATATCTTCGTCCGAGAAGTCACTGCGTCCGTTTATATGTATTGTTGACACTGAAAATGTTACGCTTGTGGGCGGATTCCTCTTAATTTTCACACCGTAATATATCTATACAAAAAACACATACAAAAAACATATTTGTCTTTAACGACTCTCCGACTGAAACATGATCTTGTGATTTATCACTCCACGCGTTACCGACATGAAACAACTCGGTGGCTCGGCCGAGCAAGAAGTACCGACGCCTCGATACACCTCGAGGGTCGGTTCCAACACATGTCCGATCTCACGGCTGAAGGGGTTCGAGGCAATCAATCAAGATGTCAGCACTGGCGCTAATAGCGTCCCACGTGACGTACACCCATCAACGACCCTTCAACGCCGTCAACGACCTGTCAACGTCCCGTCAACGTCATCCTCGGTGTAAGACAATACCCGGTATAACGAGGCAAGGCGTTGAAGAGGGGTGAAAGTCATACCACACACGAACACCGGATAGCATGCTTATAGCCCCCCCCCCCCCTTCTTGACTAGGTCAACTAAGGCACTGCTTTGGAAACTGAAGACACCGTCGGGCGTGATTCTGTTCAAAAGTCCTTTCATTTCACTTCATCATCTTACCATCACCTATTTATTCGTAACCCGTATAATCTAGCTGTTGGTGGGGTCGTTAACCAATCAACGATCAGCACACGTTTTCACGGAAGGTCGTCTTCAAACTGAATAATCGTGAAATCGTCGGTAATTACATATAATATCGCTGTGACTTTGAGAGCTTGATGCATTCGAAGGATGCAGTTGCGTTTATTCTCGTGAACCTCGACCAGAAAATTCATGATACACTGATAATACCATATTTATATGAAACAAAACAATGATATTTCTTGTGTATTTCTGTTGGTATGTTGTAGACCTACGTGACGCAACGTAGCGAGGTAACAAGGGCATCTGGTATATATATATATATATATATATATATATATATATATATATATATATATATATATATATATATATATATATATATATATATACACCTTCTCAATTCAAATATTCTGTGTTCTGTTTATTCTCAATACCAATGAAAGTAATGTACGGATATTGGTGATGTCCGAAAATATCACAGAAACGGTTTTTATTTATATCGTGTTCAGGACTTTTGGAAACTAAAATACTTTTATCTACGGCGAGAAATTATGATCACAGACAGAGCAGTCCTGGTATTGAAGTTCATTGATTTGAATGGATTGGATGGTAAGATCGCCCTCGTGGTGCCCCGTCCAAACGATCCTATCTTTCATCCATAGCCCTAATTGGGGAACAATGATTTTGTATCAAGTTTCGATCGACTCGAAAGAAAAAAAATTATATATAAATATATATATATATATATATATATATATATATATATATATATATATATATATATATATATATATATATATATATGTATATATATATATATCTAGTATATATATATATATATATATATATATATATATATATATATATATATATATATATATATATATACATATATATATATATATATATATATATATATATATATATATATATATATTTATATATATATATATATATATATATATATATATATATATATATATATATATTTATATATATGTATATATATATAAAATATATATATATATATATATATATATATATATATATATATATATATATATATATATATGTATATATATATATATGTATATATATATATATATATATATACATATATATATATATATATATATATATATATATATATATATATATATATATATATATATATAAATATATATATATACCCAGCAAACAAAAATTAGCTCGCCCACAAGACGCCCGCAACTATACCCCACATCTCGCCCTGAGGGTACCCTAGCATCCTTTTGTGGGCTGACTTTGCGGGCACCCTTAAAAATGTGTCCCCTCGATTTTGTAAAGGCCCCACACGGGCTTGGTCGGATTCTCCCCACAATCTACCTGCAGCTAGCCCAACATTGCCCGCAACCAGCCATCAGTGCTTAGCAACACGCCCGCATTGCTTCACAACACGCCCCAATTGCCCCACAAATCGCCCCACAACACGCCTGAACTCTACCCATATGATTGGCATATTGTGCCAGAATTCTACCCACACATTACCCCTAAAAAAACTTTCATTCCACCCACACATTACCCTTAAAACAACTTTCATTCCACCCACAATAAGCCCAGTTGTGGCCCACATGATAATATATATATATATATATATATATATATATATATATATATATATATATATATATATATATATATAATTCAGTCACATAATTTCGTTTTTCATCATTTCTCATGTATTTTATATTGATTGTTATCCTGTACACTTTGGAGTCAGGAACCAATAAAGGTTTGTATATATGGGCCTTCCAGTATATATACTGGTATATATGGTACTCATCAATTCGATTGCTCAATCAAAATGACATAAAATGATGGTCAGTGTCACAAAAGAGTACATTGGAGAATCGTAGAGGTAGAACAGGACACTCAGGGATTTTTCAAGGATTTCAAATTGATCAGTTCAAATAATTTGAACCAATGAATTCAAATAATTACTGTAACACAGAAATGTGGTGAAAGATATTTTATTTTAAATTGCTAGGTACTGGAAATACACCCTCGACTACAGTTGACTTGGAATTGCTCATGGAGTATAATTACAAAACACAGATTTTCTTTCAGAATCACACAGAGAATATCAGTTTGAGCAATAACGGTAGAATTATTCAAATCAACTGGTACAATAAGTGTATATAAAAATAATAAACATATTCTAGTACTGTCATATGAGCACCCTAGAACAGTCTCATTAGTCATTGCAGATAATTATGACAGTGACAATTCAGTCACCGACTCAAACCGCTGCAATTGAAATAAAATGGAAAACACAATCTAGGATGTGAGCGCCTATGAACTGTCCTATCCAATAATTCAGTGTGAATATACATTTGTGCACTTAAAATGAAAATACCTCTTGATAATTTGAGCTCTCAGGGACAATCAGTCTTATATTATAGATAAGCAGCACAATAAGATTTCATAATTGAATTTTTACAAAATTTTAAAATGAAAATAACGTGAGGCCTAATCAATTGAGCACCAAAAAAATAGTCTCAAATTATAGATAAGCTGTGCAATAAGATTTAGATTTAATTGAATTGTTGCAATAAAAATGATGACAATTTCATAACCTTCTGGAAATGTGATATGATCCACAAACAGTTCAACTACAGATATGCAGCAGAATGAGATTCAGATAATTGAACTGTTTCAATAAAAATTATTATAATAGCCTCCAAGTAACATGAGCAACAGTCTCATTACCGATGATCAGGGCGACGTAAAAGTACGTTTACTCTCGTGCTTTGTGCTGCGAGCAACATGCTTTGAGCAGCCGGCAACGTGCGTTGACCAATAAGAGAGCAAATTTCTCCCAGCTGCATGAACACTTGCTACGTGCGCCAAGAGATGGACTTTGTCCATTTCAGAGGAAACATGTGCTGAGACCCACAATGCAAAGAAGTTTTGTTTACATGTATAAACTGTCAGAACCAACGTGTTGACTGCTATTCATGAACCGGTCTGCACAGTCTGAACGGTCTTATTTCAGTTTTCAGTTTATGGTCCAAGAGTATTAATAACCTCATATAGTTTGATTGGATACATTTGGCGGAAGCTTACAGAATTTCTCGTGGAAGCGTAACCACAATTTGAAGTCTAACTATGACGTCGTCATTGCGCTCAACAGTAAACGTATTCGTGCGCTGAGTGAGTGTTGGCGGTCACTTATTATGGTAGCATATTGCACGTGGCACAAAGCTCGAGAGTAAACGTACCTTAGCAAGTATGTAGGCCTACATCAATTGGGATATGTCAGTACAATTTAATGAACAACCTTAATGGAGATATTCCTGTCACAAAGCATGAATTGAAATTGAGATTTTCAATATTTTACAAAATTTGCCTGTAGCATTGCCGCTGATGTGAGGTGTAAGCTGAACCTCTTTGTAGACATTCTGCCTCATTCTCTTCCACAATGATGTTCTGTGCGTCTTCCAAGGACAGGGTGGTAGTCGGTTCGTCGTGCGTTTGAAGAGAGGGGGGGTGGGAGGCGTCAGTGCATGGTGGTTGTTGACCGTGATGTCAAGCACTGAGGGGGGGGGGAGGCATTGAGATTGGTGGCCGGTGCAATGTTAGGGCTGTTACCTTTCCTGAAAGCTCTAGCCGCCCGCTCTTTCTATTCCGGCTGTCTCAAAACCACAGCTCAATTTTGAAATCAATTTCTCCAGGTTCTGCGTCCGGAAACGATCGTCGTACGGTACCGCAACTGGAAATGAAAACAAAAATAGCACATTATAACATTAGCTATCAATAACTTTGTTTCATGGGGGTTTTGAGGCATAATGACCGGGTTATTTTGCACAGAATTGAATTGAATTGATGAATTGGATTAACTATAAGTGATATTATGTATTTTATAACTTAGGTAGGCCTATATTATTGTCGTGTATACACTGTCGCAATGTTTCAGTTAGTGACATTATTGAGTCGATCATATTACCTAGAACGTGCATTAGGCTGGTTCAAGATTAGAGTAGCGTTGATACTCCTGAATATATATGAGGAGGACTGAGAGAATATTTAGAAATAGTCAATGAATTGTTCAAGAGAAATGTTGTGCTAGAGTTGTTACATATGTGAAGAAGCGAACCGATCCCGGTTTAGATTCTCATTATTAACCAATCTGGTGAGGGTAACCCTAGAGCAGGCATAAAGTTTCCCCCACGGTAACTCTCATAACCACTGAAAGTTGACTGGAACTTTGATACATGAAAGCGCACCGTATAGTTAGGAAGGTTCTGCTCACATGTAGGTGGCACCAAGAATGTCAATTGAACAAAACACTTGACGTCTTTACGCGAACAATTCCAAACAACTTCTTGAATTAGATTATTCATCTGTTTTGGTTTCACGACGCACTGTAACGATAACTAAGAACTTTTCACGTCGGATGAACGATCAATGAAAATAATATTTCTTTCTAAAGGTGATGGGGAGGAGAGTGAGAAGGAAGCGGTCGTGGCATATATTGTAGGAACCATCCCTGTATCGACCTAAACTACAGTTGGAAACCATGAAAAATCCCTGAAAAGATTTGTGATCCTTGTGGCAGGGATCAAACCAAGTCTTGATATCCCCCTTACCTCCCGGATTGAACGAAACGAGCGCATTAGCAACTAAGCTGAATGTGCCCGTAACTTCTTGAACTATATTTTGAAAGGCAAAAACGCATGCAATGATATATAGGTGAATGATCCAGGTAAAAAATCATTCCTTCAACGAAGTGACTACCCTACTAGGCCGGCCATCCGGCAAAATAATACAATCTTATGTGACGCGCCACAGGTTCGTCGCGTTTCTATGTTGTATTAGAGCAAATAACAATAAGCTTGACGCGAATCATCGCTGTGCAGTGGTTAGCATGGCTGACTCCCGTATCAGAGGAACTACTTACGGTCGATTTCCGTGGGAGAAACTTTTTTTAATTCATAAATCTAGTGTCTCGAGTGCACAATTATGGGTTGGTTCCATTTTTTTTCATTGGCAAAAAACTAAATTAACGATAGGCCCAACTAAATATAAGCCAGCAGTGTTTAGGTCGATAAGGTAGTCCAAGATAGTTAGGATCAAGTTTCTTTGACAATTCAACTTCTTGGGGGTTTCTGAAATATTCTGTAGAAGCTTTTATCAATAGGTCATGTGTCAGGTGATTTTTTTCATTCTCGGATGTTTTATGAATTTGATAAGTCCCGACAAAACATCAGGACAGCCATACGACTGCACTTCGGCTCTGCCCTACCATTAACCTTGTGACAACAGGCGGTCGTTTAGACACAGTGGGTGGATTGCAGAAACGGAGTTTAAATCGCGGCCTACCTTAGACGCCGTCCAAGTAAGAAATTGCATTGTGGCTGCAATGCAATTCATTACTTAGACGGCGTCTAAGGTAGGCCGGGGTTCAAACTCCGTCTCTGCAATCCACCCAGCGTTTCTTTCAATTAATAGGCCTGCCTACTTGTTTTGTCTAGGATTTTGTAAGTCCTTGGCAAGACCAGAATGTTCAACTTACGTCAGATCATGTCCATCCAGCACCCGATGAAACGTTTGAATACTAATTCTAGTATTCCCGGCCGTTTAACGAAGCAACTGTGGCACTGCCTTGATGAAGTAAGATTTAGTACATTGTTCATGATGTCCCCCACATTCTTACTGCGTTGTCCAGCCAAGTGTATAACCTGGGAAATATACAAGTACACATTACAAAGTTATAAAAGCAAACAAATGATTCATCCAAGAACTGAAAGAGGCGGGCCCACCTCTGGTGGCATAGAGTTTCTGAATTTCTCTCAATATAAGGAAGTTTTGAACAAGAACCAGGCCCTAGGCCTAAGAGTATGATGATATTCATGATTAGGCCTAGGCCTAAATATAATATTCAGTAATCCGAATGCCTATTGCGTGAGTCTAAAATAGGCATATAAGCTGTCAGTAGGCCTACGCTTAATGACATGTTTCGTGATTCGTGAATGTTGCATAGACGTAGACCTACTAATCTGAAAACCTAAAAACTAGAATAAGCCTTAGGCCTAGGCCTAAATAGAAG
>OZ023329.1:18249615-18252115 GCA_964007535.1 Brachyptera risi | reverse complement strand
TGTGCGAAATATGTTCTACAAAGAAGACTTCAATATGGATAGGATTGCTGCGCGAGAAAAATTACGTCAAAACGCATATTTGTTTCTTTGTTTTTATGCATGAATGAACATATTTTCAACTCTACGCCAAATACGCAGGGCAATATATAAGAAAGTATAGTAGTGTATTTTGTCACAGCACATTTTTCGTTTTCATCATATGAATGGTTGCACAGCTCTGGAACGCTGTTACCTATCCATCAGTACGGTAGCTATAATCCAAGCCCAGACCTATGGCTACTGTCAGTCTAACCTCCCTGTTGACCTGCCTCCCCCCACCCCCTCCCTCCCCTCCCCAACCGTCTAGTGTCTCACAGACGTACCTGTGGCCACAAATAATGCAGATATTGTTATCTCACTCGCTTATCACTGGAATGAAGCCAACTCACACACACACACACACACACACATGCAGACACAATGGTGTTAGATCAATAGCATAGACTAATGATCCTGAAAACTAGACTACCCTCATTACACTACGTGATTCGTACGGCAGCACGTCAATTGCTTTGCTACATAACTTGGGACATATGGTTTTACGACCGTGACGTCATCTGACGAGCGTTAGGTCAGAAGGAAAGGTGCGAATAAAATTACTAGGCAAACGCAGAATATGCGTCGAAGTTGAGCGAGATATCTGAATGAGGTATAATAATAAGTCGGTTAAGTAGTTCTACCTTTGCTACTTTATCGGCTCTGGTGTTTTACATACCTTGACGCATATACAAAATATTTCATCGTTGGGCAAATGTCGAATCTAGAAAGCAGTGAATCTCGGCTACATATTTCTGCTATTATTTCTATATAATTGATGAATACGAACATTCAATTGGATTATTTCCTTCAAAACGGTTGATTCGAATTGCATACAGAATGGTGATGATGTGTATCATTTATGTGTTCACATTCAAAAAATTATTACATTCTACATGGAGAGATTATATTTTTCACAATTTCTTGCTCAGCACAATCTCATGTCGGGGTTTTTGGAAACTTTGAGATGATACTTCTCAAAATTGGTCCAACCGATTCATCCCAAAAACTATACAATTTTAGTTTGCGTGTCCAAAAAAAGTTTTACGTCGATCAGTCGCCCTGCGACCTGTGCAGTGCTTACAAAAAAAAAAAAAAAAACAGACAAAGCTCTATAAGAGTGGGATGGAGTCTTCGCATACGCTCATCCAAAGAACTGGGCAATTCATATATACCTGTATTCACGAGAGATGAGTGTCGTCTACCAACTGAGTAATTGTGAACCCTTCGGTAATAAGACAATTTTGCTGAAATTCTTGGAAGATTCGACGATTTTTCAGAATGTGGTCGCGTTTTTCATCGTGAATCTCGTTCCAGAAAATCGTATGACCTTGAAGGATATCGTAACCCTGAAACTAGATTCAAACAAAAAACGACGGTATTTATTTCACTAATTCTAAACGAAACTATAGAAATCATCATCTCAATTTCGGAAATGATAATGTATTCATTTGTTCTTCAGGATCTGTCCCTTTTCCGTGAGCCATGACGTGGACATCACTGATACTGGTGATGCACACGCTGATCTCTAGGACAACCAAATACATTATAATTTCTCAAATTGTGATGATGATTCCTAGTTTTCTATAAGATCAGGGAAATTAATATCGTCATTATTCGTTGAAATTCAGTTTCGGGGGTGGAATGTCGTTTAAAATACCCTGCCACAGCTATACGATAACGGTGATATTATGTTTGTGTTTGATACCTTGGTAGAAGACCTTCTTCTCTCTTGAATACGAGTAGGCCTATATTTGGGAAACAAATCGGGAAACAACAACTGGGCCTTATTCTGCCGATGCTGTAGGAGAATGAAAGCCTGAGGAAGACGTAAGTTGGGTCAAATCACAGAAACGATGATGTTCCATCGATGAATGAAATCTCGCATTCTCAAGATTTCTCATTCCTATATAATACAAATATTTTTTTAAAATTCGAACATCATAGAATATAATATATATAAATCACAGATAATTTATGAACGGAAAGGCAGTGTGAACATCTCATTATTTCCAAGTTTGATATCTTCCCAATGATTATACATGGACACTCGTTGAGTGACCATTTTCTTCTGCGACGTGCAGGACTCCTTCTAATTGACGCATTATAGACTGCGGCGTCGGTTGGATAATGTTTACTATGCGAGCTAGTTACCATAGTAACACCTCTAGGCTTACCGCGGCAGCGTCTCGAAAAAACGGCTTCGGCTTCTCTAGCACCAAAGACTGATTTCAGAACTGACATTTTCAGTGTTTCTGTATTTACATTGTTGCTAGTATACATATAACTGATGCTGGGTAAGAGATTGCCATGGCTACGATATATGATGAATTATTGCAGCCCAACAGACCGTGACATTGTTATCATCTGTCAGTGTACAGTGATGATCTTTTCCAGTTACCATTCAGCATTTCAATCATAGCTC
>OZ023329.1:18159615-18244615 GCA_964007535.1 Brachyptera risi | reverse complement strand
TTTTGTTTTGTTGGCTCTCTTCAAAACCCACTACGTAAAGGATTAAAATTGAATAATAAAATGATTCTGTATTGGATGCACGATGACAAGGCTATTAAGTGATTTACCATTGGGATGAAACCTTATGGAATGATTTCGATGTTCAGTATTCATCAGTTGGGAATTAGCACAACCACACTCATTTCTAGGGATATTTCGATCGACCTGGGCTCATTTTATAGTAAGGTACGCCTTCTAAAGCCTTTTATAAGCGATATTTCACCGCCACAACGGAAATAATTAATCATGATAAAGTCCATTCAACAAACTGTAAACTGTAATCTAATGGTAGTCGGTTTCACAAATCGCAGTTAAATGTTAATCCTCTAACTATAAGTTGAGGTAAGGAAATAAAATGCGTAACGAACGGAGACAACAAGTTAATCTGCTAATTATCGCTTAATCCACTAACATTCAGTTTAAACCTTAGTTTGGAGATTCAACAATCCGAACAAATGTGATGGAGAAAAGAATACTCGATCCTCTCACCGATCATCATCGTCGGTACTTCGTTAAACTCGTCACGTTCGTTAAGCCTTGCTCGTTAAGCATCAACCTATTGCAATGCTATTAGTCCTGGACTCGAGTCAGAATGTGAAATTAGTGGAAGCGAGGTCGGTCCTTTGTATTCGACAAAATGATATAAAATACATTATTCATGGGCTCTCGCGAGCATTTCCAGCCTTCCCCCCCCCCCCCCCTCCACCCCCCACGACCAGGAATAATAATGTTCACAGTTTAGATCTATGTGGAAACTATATACACAGAAATACTCTTTATTTACAAAAGATCAGTGAAATGCAAATCATCATTTTATAGACACATTTGAATAATAAACTGGAATCCATTGTATGATTACGAGAAGTTTTCCGACAGTACAGAATTTTCACGTATAAATTCGCATATATTTGAATTGTGATCGTTCTTTACTGAATTTTAATGAAGGAGAGAATAATATTGATATTGGGTCATTAGAACCCTACACAAAATATCGCAATCAAATCAATCAAAGTCAGGGCTGCCATTTAAAGATATACAAATATTTACATTCAATTGATAGGCATGGTTTTAACGACCGGAATGATGATCACCGAGATATATTGACATCAGTGAATGATACATAAGATGATAGGAAGATAAGGTGGAAGGATATATTTTCATTAGGGGAGGAGGCGGTCGTGGCCTGGCATCAAGGAATACTCCCATGAAGACTTTGATGACATGAGAAACTAAGGAAGGTTTTTGTCAATTTGTTCAACCATGTCGAAAATCGAACACTGGTCACCATGTATGAATGACTGTTGAGCACGCTAGCCACTGATCCACTCGTCTCGGCATTTTCCCTGAGACGGGTGGACATGTTGCTATAGCATGTTCAAACCGGCATTCAGGAGACAGGGGTTCGATTCCCGTCATAGTCGACCATCCTGACTGAGATATATCGTGGTTTTGATATGTCGCTAGAGCGAATGCCAGTATTGATAACTGAGAGAATTGGCCACGACCGCTTCCTTCCCAATATCCAAAATAATTGAAAAATCTTCACGCACGTATGTGAATAGATCTTGGGCTCAGTAGAAGCGAGTCGTTACCTTATTATAAACATGAAGAGTATATTTATGTGCAATTTATTGTTATATTATATATTATCGAGTCCATACAATATATTGATATATAATTCAATACATATGAATATAGGCCTATATATATATATATGTTAAATACATATATATATATATATATATATATATATACTATATATATATATATATATATATATATATATATATATATATATATATATATATATAATATATATATATATATATATATATACATAAATATATATATATATATATATACATAAATATATATATATATATATATATATATATATATAAATATATATATATATATATATATATATATATATATATATATATATATCCTTCTTTTTCATCAACACCAAAATCTTGATATGCATCCAACGTTTCCCGCAGTTGAAGCTAAGGATGAGTTAGTAAGACCGTTTAGAAGCGGCACCTCCAGGTTATGTCAAGACTACGAGGCGGTCTTGTCACTAAATATACAGAACATGGAAATATAAACTTAAAAACTCAACAAAACAGAAAACTTATTATTAAATACCATTCAGACATGGAACCATTGAGCGCCTCACTGCCTTCTGACTTGAAGGTGAAGTGTTTATAAAGGAGTTTGCGTGTTGTTTTGAGTAGTTATTTAATAAACAGTCGACGTCGTGCAGTGTTAAAATACCAGGTCTATTATTGTTGTTATAATAATGCTAGATGAGGCATATAAAGCACGTTATTTTAATCGAGTTCAATGTCCCGCAAAGAAATGACAATAGTAGCATATTTCAGCTGCACCGACATTGAGAAGCGTACGTACGTCACACTAATGAGTATAGACATGTGAAAATAGCAACAGCTATAGAAGCGATATGACATCCAAGAGTGGTCTAATACATGTGTCTTCTCTAAAAAGTATGTAGTATCACAAAACAAGGTTCTCGAAATTCTTTATAATTTTAATATGAGAAAGCATATTCAGGAATTTTCAGATTTTCAGATATCATTCAACTCAGGTGTACATATAGATATAATGCGAGACTAGCTGTTGATGCACATATTGATTTTACGAGATCAAATATTGGTAAAATGACAGTCTTAACCAAAGCTGTGCAATAGACCATTTTCGAAAAGAATGAGCCATCTAGCGCCGATCGTTTGAACTAGAACAGGATGTTATTACCCGAGTTCGAAAGTCCTATGCTGCCAATGCTATTTAGCACGTTTGATTTATATTATTGTGCGTTACAGTGAACGCATCAAGTTATAATATGTTAGTAGTTTCAACATTTATATGTTCACTATATACTGAGAGATTTACACACTGGCAGAGTGAGTACGATGAGAGATAATGCAAGTTTTACATCTTGGTGTTTTGCCTTCAACCCTGTTGATAAGCGGGCCGACTTTTTGAACAGTACTGGAACTCCCAGAATGCAATACAAGCGATCTCGGCTGCTACGAGTCGTTCATAATTGAATTATGAAAATGGTCGACTATATAATGATGTTTCTGAAAATATTGAAAGTGTTAATAAGATAATTCAATTTAAAAAAATGATCATTTATCAATCGACTATAATAGTAAGGTTCAAAATGTATATTTTTTTGAATGCAATATATGTAAATAATCGCTTTATTCCTCAGAAAGCACGACTCAATTTGTATTTGCTCTCCTACGAGATAATCTCACTAGGAGCTCGAATACTCATGTGACTATTGTATGAACTGTGATAAAATGTGTAATGAAATAGAACAAAATGAAATGAAAATATTTCTTAATGCTTCAATAGGCCTACATGGCTAATTGTCCCTGAACTTATCAATCTACTATTTGCAGTTTGCTGAACACATTCTTATTATATACATAACATTGAGAATAAACACATAAATAAGAAATGGACAAAGAAGAGAAGTTTTTCGAATACGACAAAAGCGAGCTAAAGAGAATACGCATGAACGTCGGAGAGTAAATCGAAGGTCTTTTTCCCAAACAAGTGAATTTTCGAATAAAATGTGCGAGGAAGATTCAGAAGAAAGGAAGAGAAGAATATGAAGAGAGAAAAAATCGGAGAAAGAAAAGATATATCCAGAAATATGAGTGGGAACTTCCTTTCAACACGACTTTTGAATTGTTCTACGTTTCTCAACTATCACTATAATTTTTACAATGTGTTGAATGAGATATATTCGACGCGAAAAGTGACATAGAATGCGCTTCTAAATCTCAATATAGCCGACTAATGGTTACAAAAGTTCAGTCAACAATGTAATATTCCAATCAATTTCATTGTTGAAAATATGTGCACGTTTCATTTCGTGACTTTTCTCCAGTTCGAATTTTTGACACCAACAGCGTACCGGTACCTGCAACTTTTTCCGAGCAATAGGCCTATCATATATCCAAGTATTTATCCGGGGTGGTGAGATCGCGGTGTAAAGATCGTGGTGATATGTGGTGCCCCGTTGATTCGATCCCAAACTGTCATCCTTTGCCTTTATGGAAACAATGGCTTTGTGTCAAGATTTCAATGTTGATAAATGGATGTTAATGGATGTTGATGAAAAAAAAACAGTTTGTTAAATGGGAACATCAAATTGATTGATTACTTTGAGATGATTAGATCGTCCATGTGGCGCCCCGCCCGAACGATCATACCACATCATCATTAGAATCAATTGTGAAACAAAAACTTTGTGACAAGTGTATACAAATAATACATAGTATAACTGTGGAATGCAACTTGTTGATGGTATCGATTTATCGCTTCTAAGCGAGTAGTTGATGTCGTTTTACTTCCTCTCAGATGAATAATGAAACAGTCGGGCGATAATTGCACACCCCTCAGTGCCAAGAATACTCCCCGTTCTCAACGGAAACGAGAACTTCTTTCCCGACAACACTGTGCTCACAACTGACGTCACATCGACTCATCAAACTCGGGCCAAACGAAACCAGATGATCTTTCATTTATATTTATATTGGGTTTGACGACGGACTGTACTGATGACTACGAAATATTGGCGTCGGTGAATGATGTAATGATGGAATGATAAGATGAAAAGTTAGTCTATTATTATTGGATAGTGGGAAAAAGTAGGTCGATGCCTGTTGTTCACTCACTTTTGAGCACAGTATAGTCGAAAAAGGGTTACCCAACAAATACTGCCGTATTGAAGAAGAAATAAATTCAGAAGTAATTATTGTTCAGCGTTCCGAACAAGAGTGAATTCAGCTTCAAGTTGAATGAAAGAAATTACACGGTCTACTGAAATACTCGACATTTACATGTAAAAAACTTTTGAGAGTTGGTACTAGTCACGATTGACTGTCTTCCCTATATATTAGCTGTAACGGTTGGGAGTGTCGAACTGTGAAAAGTTTCGGATGAACGTAATTAGACTGCATATGAATGTTCGGGAAATTATCAGTGGCGGTGCTCTACGAGGAGCAGCAGTGGCTGTGCATGCACAAAATGAAATTTTTCCAAATCTACGATGAACTAGAATTTCGACGGGACAAATGTTGGGTTGGGTACACTTGCGGTCACACGAGATGAGTTTCTAAATTTGAATTTTAATGAACACATATAATGTACGGCTGGATATTTCACAAGTTGTACTTGGAGCGTGTATCTACATTGTCTGCAAGTTTTAGTGCGTGAGAAATCATTCAATTGATTGTGTACATGATGCATTTCAATGGTTTTACCGACGGTTTTATGTGGCCGCAAGTGTACGCGAGGAAAAGTTGGGTGTATTCAGTGTCATGGTTCACCAGGAAAAAACTACGCTCCAAGTTCGTAGACGTATACACGTATAGGGTTTACGTTGAGACGTGGTCGCAGCAAAGTTCCTTGCTTTCTCTCTCTCTCTCTCTCTCTCTCTTTCTCTCTCTCTCTCTCTCTCTCTCTCTCTCTCTCTCTCTCTCACACACACACATACTCTCGCTTAGCGTGTACCACACCCGGGTAAACGCGCATGCCGACGTTTGTGACGATCGAATCCACCGAATCGAATGCTATCTCATATCGATGTTATAGACGTCTCCACGTCAAATCACCGACCTATTGCAATTAGTTATTGACCGATCACCTTCATTTCATACAACTAGGCAAACGTATAGATTATGCGTTGTAGGATGAGCGAGATATCTAAGTAGAGTATTATCAAAAACTCTTGACTCGAATAGAATAAATACTTTATTCAGTAAATGTCGAATCTAGAAAGCCGTGAATCTCGCCAACATAATTCTGTTAACATTTCTATTTATTTGACGAATAAAAAACATTTGTAAAATCTAAAATTATTTTTCTCAAAACGGCTCATCCGAATTGCATACAAATTCGTGATGACGTGTAACATGTATGTGTTCACATTCACTGAGAATTTCAGTTTCTTGAGAGATATTTCATTTGTCGAAATTTTCCGTTCAGCCTAATTTCATGGGGTTTTAGAAACTTTGAAATGTTTCTAAAAAAAAACTCAAACCGATTTGACTCGAAAACTTTGAAGTTCCAACTTGGATGAATCTGCGTATACAGAAAAAGTTTCGTGTCGATCAGTCGAACCATATGACCTGTACAGTACTTGAAAAACACACAAACACACACAGAAACAAAGCTCCATGGATAAGAATAGGATGGAGGCTTTCGCTATCGCTCATCCAACAATTCGAATCGAAATAGAACAACCTGCAAAAGTAAGTTTATTCATTCTGTTGACTCGCCGCATACGGAGCACGCGCACTAACAACTGGACCAATGTGTCATGTTGATTAGAGTATGGCGTTCTTATCGAAGTGTCCCAACTGTTTGCAGAAAACGATTCTAGCCAACCGGGGTTCGCACAGGTAACAACAGGAAGTACGTCACTGATGTGCCAAACGATTTCCACGAGTTTCATTTATCACGGCGTCGTGGACAAGGCCTTGTTTACGAACACCTATTGGGTGTTGCGGCTTGCCTATACTCGCCCCTTGTGTGTTGTCCGGGCTAGTCTACTCGGTACTCTAATACGAGTCGAACCTTTTCTGTTTTTTTGTCACCACTAGACACTTTCACTCCTATTTATTCGTATTTGTTGGGAATAAGAGCAACGTCTGGGATGTGAGATGCCGAGTACCAACCTGAACAACCTAACACCGCAGAGAGTGTGCATAGAAATATTTAACTTTTCTTTCTTTCTTTATTTGTCCACCACTTTGCTGTCAATACATAGGCCTACATTGTTGACAAAGATTCTTTAAGACTAAGTTACATCAAAAATATTGTTACTATAAAATATTAGACATCTTAGAATTACTTCATCAACATCATCTGATATGTTATAATAATTGGTGCATCATAATATTATTATTCTAATTCATTTTATTCTACGTACCGTTTCGGTCACATAAAGTGATCGATCAGCTGCATTAAAATGCATCTCGAATAAGATATACTGACATTACATGGACTGAAACTAGAAGTCGATGTGCATACGTAATCTACGCATAGCATATGGAACAATTAGTAGTCAAATGTGCGTACATTTTATTTAAATGGAAATTTAAATTTCGTATTTTTTTTATTCCACCGTGAGTGTACTTTTTACATCATTATCTTTGCCGCAGTGGAAGCGGGTTAAAATCAGACAGAATACAAAAACCCATTTCGTTTCATTATCTTCAAACTTGGAAAGGCATTTTTGTTGAATGATTCTTGTTTTGTTTCTCGCGGTCCTTATGAGCGGTATACCGCTGTTGCCACTTAGCAAAACGTCCCAGGCTTATAGCTACATAGCTCTCTAGGGCCAGGACTTTGTTGGTATACATATTTTTCAATTTCAATATCAATGTACTTATTGATGTAATGAATACACTTCATTATTATTTATCAATATTTTTATCATCATTATTGACTGGACGAGCCAAATAAACAGTGACAACACAAGGTAGGCACGGTCTCTTGGACAGCAATAACGCATCTTATTTCGTTGCCCACCTCAAGAGCAGTGCTATGAGATTGCAGTGCTGACAACAATGGAGATACAATACAGCCAGACGTGTTGCCACGGTATTTAATGACTTCTTTTAAACATTACCCAATCAAAATCACAGTCTTTTGGGGCGCTATATTATAGGACCATGAGATTATTTCAAGAAACTCAGTATTTTGTTTTGTATAATGATGAATTTTACATCAGCTCTTAATGAGAAGTTGTGACCATTGCCTAAGATACAATTAGTTCAGAGTGCAAGATATCAACATTCATGTGTTCAGTTGACTCTCAATAGCGATGCTGGTAATGCTCAAATTAATCAAAAAACCGTTTATACTTGAAATATGTTCCAGAATTTTCGAAATTGAAATACTTTTATCTGCGGCGAAAAAGTATGGTCACAGACAGCGTAGTCCTGGTATCAAAATGCATTGTTCATAATTCATCATGATCAAAATGAGATGGTAACATCGCCCCTGAGGTGCCACGCCACGTCCAAACGATCTTATACCCTCCATTCAAAGCCTCGATATGGGAATGAGGATTTTGTATCTGATTCTGATGTTGATAAAAGAAGAATCTTGATTAGAGCTATTGAATGAAGTATTCCATAGCTTGAAACTCCCTTGAACTTGATGGATTATGGATTATGCATACAGGTACTCATGGATATCTGCCATGTATGATAAAAGAGCGTCAGAACACTCTCGAAGGGTCACTGAAATAGATAAACCTGACCCATAACCCATGGTCATGCAGTTAGAAGCCTCTATGAATAAGAACACAACAGATGAAATTGGTCGAAATACTCCATACATGAATTCATTGAATACAAGACCGATTTCATCAGCATGGAAACCTAAAATAACAAAAGACCAGTTAAGGGTTGAAAGAGCGTTCGGTTCCCTCTGAAACTGCGACGTCAGTGTAATAATAACCGGCGCCTACGTGAGATTATTCCCGATTACCTCCCGAGGGATGAAGCTATTGATTTCCATGCAGTTACACAGGCCAAGAATACAACGCATACTAACGACTTTTCTACCTCGCTTTCTGGTCCAACTGGCATGGTGTTAGCTGGTCTTCCAGATAGATACCTTTAACTGAAGCTGAACCGTACAGAGTTCCAAACTTAGCGGCCGTTTGGGAAATTATAAATGTTATGAAGACAGAAAGAGATAGAGATTGGGGAGTGAGGGATAACGAGCTATGAATTATGATGCGGAGTAACTACAGAACTTGAGATGAAGGTGAAGGTAAGATGAAAGTATAGCAGAGATTCCATGAAATGTATGACTATACTTTCTTTCTGAATTCACACTTACGTTTCTAACAAACTTCAAGAGGTTCATTCAACATTCGTTTCATACTTGAACTAAAATTGAATATTAATCGATTATATGATTAATTATGCAGATATAGGGATTATATGGCATAATTGAGAATACAAAGAAGATGAGGGTCATAAAAAGATGATGTAATTGGAAGATTTGAGATTTTTTCTCCCCAAAATGAATGTTTGAATTGGATCCCTGAGATTATTTCAATATGATAGGCATGAAATGTTTGTTAAATGATTCATCATATATAATTATTTTCTAGAGTGGTATCCTACTTTTCCTACTTTTTATCCTTAGCCCCAATTGGGGAAAAATGATTCTGTATCAAGTTCGATGTGAATGAAAGAAAAAATACATATATACCGCGGTATATATATATATATATATATATATATATATATATATATATATATATATATATATATATATATATATATATATATATATATATATATATATATATATATATATATATATATATATATATATATATATATATATATATATATATATATATATATATATATATATATATATATATATATATATATATATATATATATAAATATATATATATATATATATATATATATATATATATATATATATATAAATATATATATATATATATATATCAATATATATATATATATATATATATATATATATCAATAAATATATATATATATATATATATATATATATATATATATATATATATATATATATATATATATATGGATTGAGATATACGGATTGAAGATTGGATATTGATAACAAAATCAAATGGTATTTTTGGAAATATTCATATTTTCTATAAATATTTTGGAAGGTATTTCAGAAAAAAATGGGTTTAAATGTGTCCGAAAGAAATAGTTATACACGTGAATATGAGCAAACCATCAATCATGACGTTGTCTTTGTCAAAAATAATTCAACAGTCTTCATCCCCTGATATTATCTGATAGCTCACAGCTGTGTATATACAGATATGTTACAACCTGACATTTATGAAATTCATGAATTCATGACAACTTCATGAATTTCTACTTCTTTCAAAAATTGTAATTAAAGTCATGTTTCCATTGGAATCAGTTTGAAGCCTGAAGCTATTCATACGAGGAACAAGCAGTGTGGCTTAGCAAATATTTCATACTTCCATGCCAATTCTAGCCCTTTATGGTGCGAGAGAGAGGGAGATAGAGAAAGAGAGTGTGTGTGAGAGAGAGAGAGAGAGAGAGAGAGAGAGAGAGAGAGAGAAACAGGCAGAAAAAAAAGAGAGAAGAAGAAAGGGAAAGAGAGAGAAAGAGAGAGGGCTAGAGAGAAAGTGAGATATAAAGAGAGACAGATAAAGAGAGAGAGAGAGAGAGAAAGAGATATATATTCAAAGAGAGAGAGAGAGAAAGAGAGAGAGAGAAAGAGAGAGAGAGAAAGAGAAAGAGAGAGAGAGAGAGAGAGAGAGAGAGAGAGAGGCTCAGGCCCACATATCCTATCAGCCGGAAGTTTTCAGCTCACCGAGTTTTAAGCACTCCATCCCCAGCGTAAAGCAGGCCGGCCTCTATACACCATACACCATATAGACTGTAGGGCCTATATTGTATATAAAGCTGAGGCGTTATTAGAACAAAATACTGTCGAGATCGATAAGCATTGCCTTGACTCCACGAGCCTTCATAACCCAACACATATTAACTCGCGCTGTATCTCTACAAGACAATTCAAGATCTAGGAGCTGGCCGACCTAGCCATACGCCCCAAGTACTGGTAATAGATAAATTAATAATTTGCAACGTTCACAAACAAAAACGACTGGCTATTGCTTTAAAATACATATATTTTTTTAATAAGATCGAAACTTGATACACAATTATTGTTCCCCAATTAAGGCCATGGATGAAAAGTAGGATCGTTTGAACGGGGCACCACAAGAGCGATCTTACCACCCCATTTTAATCATTCAAACCGATGAATCTTACCACCCCATTTTAATCATTCAAACCGATGAATCTTACCACCCCATTTTAATCATTCAAACCAGGACTGCTCTGTCGGTGACAATAATGTATTGCCGCAGATAAAAGTATTTCAGTTTCCGAAAGTCCCGTTTCTGTGATATATATCCGGATTATCAGCATTGGTATTAGGAGTAGAGAAAACACACGAATGTTGATATCTTCCACTTTGAAACGATGTATCTCGGGCAATGATCACTTCCTTTCATTAACAGCAGATGTAAAGTTCATCATGATACAAATTAGAAGAGAAAAAAATGAGTGATAGGCCTAAACTGTTATAAGTAGGCCTATCACTCTACTAAGTGAAGGTTGTGGCCATTTAGTACTTCATCCAAGTATTTGCTTCGAGGACTGTGGGAAACCACAAAAACCAAGTCAGGATGGAAAATATTGCGCAAATTCTTATTCTTATTCTTATTTATTCATACATCAGCTTTGGACCATTGGTCTAGTGGCAATTGATTCTGAATACCAGTCCTTATTTTAACAATTGTTTAGAGTAGAAACAAATGTGTGGAACAAAGAGAGTAGCAAAGTGTCATTTTTCAATGTAGCTCTATAGATTTGATAGAATAGTGTTAAATTTGCAGACGATTTTGGTAACGTTTCCATTATGTCTTGGGGAAGATCGTTCCCGAGGCGAATGGATCTACCAAGAAAAGATTGGATGCCTATGTGTTGGTGTTGGGAATATTCTGGATTTAATATGGAAGTACTGGACCCTTAACGCAACCTTCATTCAGAATGACGTCCTAGGCCTAACAAGTTCCAAGAGACGAGGACTGATTTGTTTCTATTTACTAGTAGAGGTAAGTACCATGGCAACATGTCCAGTATTTGTGTATTTCCATTGTTATTGGCACAAAATCCTGGCACATGACCCATATTCCCGAGATGAATGAGATGTGAGAAGAATAAAAAATGAGTGAGAATACGATTATCTCACTTGAAATGGCCGATTTACCATTACCAATCGGCCATTTCAAGTGAGATAATCGTTTTCTCACTCATTTTTATTTTTCTCACATCTCATTTATCTCAGGAATAGGGGTCCTGCTCCTGAGTTGGGATACAAAATAGGTCACATTTTTGCGATCTGAGAGACCGTGATAGACTGTTATTATCTCGTATTGTCATGGTACGTATTTAGCTCTTCTAGAGAACATTATCTAATCATAGTCCGCAGTCTCTTGGAGCTAGCTAGGCCTACAGGACGCTATTTGTGAGGTTTTTTTGGTTGGGTTTGATTTCAATAGTTATTATTTGTTTTCATTATCTTGTTCCTGTTTAAGAATTTCATTAATCTGGTTTGAGACCTTGCCATCGCACTTTTATACAAACGTAAGTGTGAATAATGAATAATCAAAATGAATAAATCTGAAGCGAGCAAAACATTCATACCCCAGAGCTCGGGACGGGAATTATCAATTATTAGCAACACTTTGAAGAGTCGATTAGATCGACTGAAATCGTAGAGATCGATATCAGTTATTAAAAACAGTTCATGAACGTGATTATAATTATACACTCACTCGATTCGCACGAGAATTCTCAATTGTACCCGTTTGCCCTCTTGCTACGATATTATCACTCCACCCTCGCAAAAACCAACCCACCGCCATCCTTCCCACCGCGTACCTGACAGTTTTAATGCGGAATTGTGTTTATTCATTATTCATCGTCACGCAGCGGAGGACTGTGTATATCATTTGACAACTTCGATTGATTATTTGTTACGATAGTTGGGCCTAACGTCAATGTGCTTCTCCATTCTGTTCCTCATATGACAGTGATGTCTACGATACTCTTTCACAGGTCTTTAGAGGTCATGTTTCACATGACGGGTCCCTCTGAAATATATATATATATATATATATATATATATATATATATATATATATATATATTTATATATATATATATATATATATATATATATATATATATATATATATATATATATATATATATATATATAGATATATATATATATATATATAGATATATATATATATATATATATATATATATATATATATAGATATATATATATATATATGTCTATACATATATATATATATTTATATATATATATATATATATATATATATATATATATATATATATATATATATATATATGTATATATATATATATATATATATAATATATATATATATATATATATATATATATATATATATATATATATATACAAATATATACACACACACACACACATATATATATATATATATATATATATATATATATATATATATAAATATATATATATATATATATATACACATGTGTGTGTGTGTGTGCGTATGACGCTGTGTTGTAGTAGTGATCACGTGACCTAGCACGCCGGAGTGACGTCATCACTAGGCAGAGGAGCGCGTCGGTGTGGAGTAATGCCGGTTGCGTGCAGAGCTTGGGTCAATATTCTCCTCGGTCTGCGCCTGCGAGCCGACTTGCCCGCAGAGCACACACACACACACACATAAACACGCACACACACGGCAAGACTAGCTGTACGCACGCAGATCGGTCCTCTTGGATATATACTCGTCGTGGCGAGAGATGGGAGGTGTCGATCATTGTGACAATTATTGTCCTCGCTTTTATTCCTCAGGTTTTTATTTGATTATCCCATTTCCCCTCACTGTATAGGACATCATAACTTTGAAACTAATTTCCAGTGATTATTGACATTATTTATTCTATGTTCACAATTCTGGAGGACATTGGAAATCATCATCTCAATTTCAGGATTTGTAAATTATTCAATTGTCCTCTAGAGATCATGACTCATGACGTAGGCGTTACTGATTTTGTATAGAAACATAAATAGCCTCAGAAAAGAGGCCTGGAGAACAAATGAATAAATTACAATTTTCGAAATTGAGATGATTTCTAGTTTTCTCTTGAATCAGGGTAGTAAATATCGTCATTATTAGTTTAAAACCAGTTTCGAAGTTGCGATGACCTTCAACATCGCAACTGGACGTAGAATCATTGTTCTCAATCAAGGTTATGCATGGAAGGTAGGATCATTCGGATGGGGCACCACATGGGCGATCTTACCACCTCAAAGAATAATCAAAATGAGATGTTTTTTTTTTCAAACAATTAATTTTGGGGTTATTATTTCCGGGACATTAAACAATTCGAATATTCACAATGGGGTGGATAAATCTTCAATCTTTTCAATAAATCGTCTTTTTATCTTCATCATATTTTCCTTATCATTCTCACATTCCTTTTTCATCTTGAATTCATACCTATTGAAATAACCTTCCATCCCATCATCTCATATATCATTCACCGACGCCAATAGATCCGAGTCATCCGAACCGTCTGTCATTTAAGTCACTATGAATAAATAAACGGACACATGAATTAATAAATAGAGCAAATGAGTTGAAACACTATTTTCATAGATGAGTTACTTATTAACTGGCTAATTGTTTTTCTCTGTGGAGGTTAGGATCGTTCATGTGGTGCTTCATCCCAAGAATATTTCCTCACATCCTTAGGCTTAATCAAAGAAAAATTCGACATCGGCATGTGTTATAAATAGACGGCATTGGACATTGGTGGTAGCGCCGGGTTTTTAGCAAGCATTCGACATTCCACATTGGTGGTAGTGCCGTGATCCAGCGAACACCTCCCCCCCTCCCTCCCACATACAGAAGCACGGCCTTCTCTATGCGGGAGTAAACAACCGACTCTTGATGCATTCATTGAAGCATTCTGGATCACAGCACACATAACCTTCTCCATGAGCTTCACAGAACAATACTGTATACGCCATTAAACTAAACGGTGCGTCTGTCGTCGCCACTTCTGTCTCTTTCTTCCACTTCTGTCTGTTGGCTGGTGCTATTCATCGGACCGTCGTGAACGTTGTTGTTGTTGTTGTATGCGAACTTTACCAACCTGAATCAACCCAATCTGATTAATTTAATGATCCCATGAGCTTATTAGACGAGCTTTAGCGAGGTTTCAATTTGACATACTGAAAAAAATTGGTGTTCGTTTTCATTTTTATTTTTTTTTAAATAAAGTTTGACAATCAACATATCCGCTCGTCTAACAACGCATATATGGCGTTTTCCTAGTTAATGATATTACCAATGAAATGAACTTGAACTTTGAAAAAATAACCTGACCTAATCCAACCTCAACTGAATCCAATCTGAAATCTACTTCCGGTACGACAAACGAACAGTGCCCCAAATATTTGACCGTCTGTCTACTCAGGAGGGGTGAGAAACTCAGGAGGGGTGAGAAACTCAGGAGGGGTGAGAAACTCAGGAGGGGTGGAAATGAAGAATCGGAAAATAATTAGACGAGCTTTAGCGAGGATTCAATTTGACATACTGAAAAAAATTGGTGTTCGTTTTTATGTTTTTTTTTTAATGTTTTTTGTCGGTTCTCCAAAGGTCAAACGGCTACAGCTATCAACTTCAAACTTTTTTTCATCATGGTTCCTTATCTAACTCGGATCTGTATAGTTTTGTGGCATTATACGGTGGTAACTTTTATTTTTGTGAATTTTAGAAATTTCAAAATAACATCAGAATAACACAGCGAGAAAAAAAAAATTATTTTCGAATGAAATGAAATTTTGCGTGAAGTTGAATTACATTCTAATACACATTTCTGGAAGTTCTCAGATTGATCGGATCAGCCATTTTGAAGAAAAAACATGGAATGTGCTGAATTGGTACCACTCGAAGCAGTTTTTACCCATTTCTAACTTAAATGTCACCCAATTGGCGAATGTAGGCAAAAGTTTGGCAATCAACATATCCGCTCGTCTAACAACGTATATATGCGTTTTCCTAGTTAGAAGACAACATTATTTCGAATGAGTTCAAGTGGAGTTCGATTTTTGATTAACCTCAGAGATGAATGATTTTGACATTATTTTTGAGAGTGTACCTGACACAGTATTATAAACTTGATGTATGCATCTTTTTCATTCTTGAAATCATCCTTTTGTATTTGGAGAAATAATAGAAAAAAATCAAGGATTGTAAAAATTAAGACGAACAAATCCGGAGAAGATGAATTCCACGGAGAAGATTGAAAATTTTTCCCCACAGAATGGTTGAATTGTTCTTCATAAATAAACGCATTAAGCTCACAATTTGTCGAGTGACTTATATAATATCTCATTAAATGTTCGCGTGGTAAGATCGTCCTTGTGGTGTCCAGTACGCGTCTTCACAACCCAGTATAGACTCCACAACGCTCACTCACGTCGGATTTCTTGCTAATAGATTGATTCTCGCTCTGTCGCAGTGGCGCTGCGGTAGCGCGTTTGACAACTGCTTTTGGACTCAAAGATCACCAGTTCGAATCTCGCTGCAGTCAAACGTTTTTTGTTCCCATGAAATGGTGTTTTTGTTAATGTTCTAATATCCCATTTTGCTTTCTGGAATTCTAAATTGAAATGTAAAATAATACTACCGTAAGAGTCACTATTTCGTAAAATTGGTTGGCCAACCCACCATCTTATATTTCATCCACTGACGCCAATAGATCGTAGCCATCTGTACAGTGCGTCACTAAACCCGACATGAAAAGAACAGACTTTCAGAAACATTCTCGCATACGGGTTTGTCCAATTCGCTAATCGGGTGTATTGAAATGACTGTGTGGTGCCGGTGCTCTCTCGACTCGCCGGGTGTCCTTGCAGCGCCGACAGAACCACCGTTTGACACGCCGCTCACCACGTGACCCCGGCTATTGATTATCACGCCAAGTGTTTCGAGCCAGATTGCGTTCTGATTACTAATACACGACTACCAACCCAACGAGATAACGAAACAGACAATTCTTCGACACCTTCGAGGCCCATTCACAATGTAAACGCTAATATTAAAGGACATCACAACCTTGAAACTGGTTTTTGAGGGGGTGCATTCACGGTGCTTATGAAAAAAGGAGAAATTCACCTTCACTATTTACTATTTCTCATCTTATTTTCTTCACTATTCACCATTTTTCATTAAATTGTCTTCACTATTCAATTTATAATAATTATAATATAATGATGATATTATCTCTATTGGTTTAGAAAACTGAAACATACAAATTTGGTATTGGACAAGTCAAGTCGACACTACATGTTTTTACAATAATTCACAATATCAAGACGATTTAATCAAAATTCTTCACAATGCGTGAAATAATGTGAAACCATTGGAGCGTGATAAAAATGATTACAAATAAAGGATTGATAATTCTTCTAATATAGAGAATATATGAATGAAATCAAGATTGAATGGGATCATTAACTTTATGAAAACAATTTGCAATGATGCACTGAATATGCACTGAATGAGATGAGTGAGATACTGCTATACCAACTCCAGAATAATTATATGCTCTTTAATCAATATTACACTTTATTTTTAGGAATTCGATCAGTTTCGATTGATAATACATTAATGATTACCAAAAATATAATGGAATTCATTGACGTGTTATCTTAAATCTGATCGGATTGGCATAAATAGGATGTCATATTAATTGAAGAGAGTAAAAATATATCGAAGTTGATAGTTTTTATTCAATTACACTGGGTTCGTGAATATTGAAAATAATAGTAGGGCCTACAGATGAAATACTCTATTTCTAAAAGGACCGAGCTTCCCTTCACAACTTCAACGAATAATGACGAAATTCATTTCCCTGGTTCAGGAGAAAACTAGAAATGACCTCAATTTCAGAAATTATTATCAATTTTTCGTCTTCCACGGCCAGGACCTTTTCCCGAGTCGTGACGTAGACATCACTCGATTCCGTTCATCAACTACCAACTGATTTTTATAGCGGATCAACTTGCTAACACATTTTATAACGCAGCTTATTTCAGTATATCCTAACTAATAGTTAGAGGATCAACACTTGACCAAGATTATAGAACCGGCTCTTTGGACGAGCTTTAGCGAGGATTCAATTTGACATACTGAAAAAAATTGGTGTTTGTTTTTATGTTTTTTTTGTATGTTTTTTTATCGGTTCTCCACAGGTCAAACGGCTACAGCTATCAACTTCAAACTTTTTTTCATAATGGTTCCTCATCTAACTTAGATCTGTATAGTTTTGTGGCATCATCGGATGGCAACTTTTTTTTATGAATTTAAGAAATTTCAAAAATGCCCATTAAAATAACACGGCGGGAAAAAAAGAAAAAATTTTTATTTTCCAAAAAAAAATGAAATTCCGTGTGGAGTTGATTTACATTTTGATACACATTTCTGAAATTTTTCAGCTCAATCGGGTGAGCCATTTCGAAGATAAACCATAAAATGTGCTAAATTGGTACCACTCGAAGCAGTTTTTACCCATTTCTAACTTAAATGTCACCCAATTGGCGAATGTAGGCAAAAGTTTGGCAAAGAAGTCGACATACTATTACTTTCCGCTCGTCCAACAACGCGTATATAGCGTTTTCCTAGTATTGGAAATTGTGTATGCTAATTCATTCTCAGTGTTTTCAAAAATCGCGCTCGGCAATTTGTCTCGCTACTGAAACATTTTACGAATCAACTATTCACAGCCGATGTTTCAGTTGTTTTGTCGTTGATAAACCACCGACTCTATTAACAGCGTGACTTGGTCGCGAGATAACAGCCAGTGTGGTCAACTGTTGCTGACATACATGCGCCATTTCCGGCGATACGATCGACACACGGTGAGAAAACGTCGCCGGTAGCAACACTTCAGAGGGGTACTGAGACGTGCGGCCGATTGGTCAATACAATGAACCGTCATTCAGGAGACGGGTTCGATTCCCGCCACGGTAGACCATCCTGACGGGGGGTTTTCGTGTTTTTCCTCTGTCGTTCAAGTCAATACCGGGATGGTTTTTTAACAACAAGCCACGATCAACTCCTTCCCACTATCCAAAAAACAACCAATTAGACGAGCTTTAGTTAGACGAGCTTCAGCGAGGATTCAATTTGACATACTGACAAAAATTGGTGTTCGTTTTCATGTTTTTTTTTCTTTTTGGTTTGTTTTTATGTTTTTTTGTCGGTCTCCACAGGTCAAACGGCTATAGCTATCAACTTCAAACTTTTTTTCAATGTGGTTCCTCATCTAACTCAGATCTGTATAGTTTTGTGGTATTGTCAGGTGGTAACTTTTATTTTTATGAATTTTAGAAATTTCAAAAATACCCATTAGAATAACACGGCGGAAAAAATATACATATTTTTATTTTCAAAAAAAATACAATTACGTGTGGAGTTGAATTACATCTTGATACACATTTCTGGAAATTCTCAGCTTGATCGGGTCAGCCATTTTGAAGAAAAAACATGAAATGTGTTGAATTGGTACCACTCGAAGCCGTTTTTACCCATTTATAACTTAAATGTCACCCAATTGACGAATTTAGGCAGAAGTTTGGCAAAGAAGTCGACAAACTATTACTTTCCGCTCGTCCAACAACGCGTATATAGCGTTTTCCTGGTAAAATGACAATTTCCATCTCATGATCCCATCTCATATATCATTCATCGACGCCAATAGATCGTAGTCATCAGTAGAACGCGTCGTTGAACCCAATATGAATTAATGAGAATGTATTTGTTGATTTTGTATCTTGCACGATTCAAATTTTATGAACATTCAAATCTGTGAATTTCCCCTGGCGAGAACTTTTTGCCCTACGAAGACTGGGGACGCCTCAAAGTGGATACCAGGATAGCTCCTTAACAACAGGCCACGACCGTTTCCTTCCCGCTGCCCCAAATACCTGATAACCTTTCACACTATCTCCTCATCATTCGATCAATTTCATCACTCATCGTTCGACAGAACTGTCAATATTAAAACTGATGTGCCACAAAGCAGCCACACAGAAAGTTATCCATATATTAATCGATACATTTTTATTTAAAAAATGATACTTGATTCAATTGAAGTTTTATGACAATAGATCGATTGGATGAATGATGCGGAATACAATGATATGTATATAATATCCGAATGCATTGCATGAACACATTATCAAAATACAGTAATTTCCTACAAGTTTTCATTACAACTTTTCCTAGATTTGATTCACTTCTCTTCTGTTTCTTGTTCTATTGTTATTTTATTATTCTTTCAAATATGTTATTATTGCTACTTCTCATATTTTGGTCAATTGATTTGCTTTCGCTTTTTTTTCAGCATTCCAAAGTGTGAGTTGAATCTTCAATGAATATACATGATATATGTATGTATATATATATATATATATATATATATATATATATATATATATATATATAAATATATATATATATATATATATATATATATATATATATATATACATATATATATATATATATATATATATATATATATATATATATATATATATTTGAATATATATATATATATATATATATATATATATATATATATATATATATATATACATATATATCTCTATATATATATATACATATATATATATATATATATATATATATATATATATATATATATATATATATATATATATACGCTATATGTAGTCTACACCGATATAGCATCATTTTTTTTTATAGTTCTTCATTTTATAATTATAGTTTTGATGAATAGTTTTCAAAATGTTGCATGAATCAAGTTTCATTTTTGTATTTCTCAACTGGTACTCATAACGACCCTGTACCAACAGCTAGATAATAATTTAAACCCATAATGAAGACATTTTGTAATGTTCCAATACGCATATACAGATACCAATAAGAAACCCACGTCGCCTTCACATCGACTTCGCACTTGATGTTAGAGCCAGATGTACCGACTGATGAACAAGCATTGATCAGCAGGTGATTATTAAATCATGAAGTTGAATAAAATACTGTCGTACTGGAGGTATAACTCCATGTTAAAAACTCGTACTATACTTGATGACATTGAATAGTGGGTAACGGCGGCCATGTTCGTTGTTCAAGCTGATTGTTGTCAGGTGTAGGCCTACCGAAACTTCTTTTATATATTCAGTGCTTGAATTCAAAGTCTTCTATATTATTACATAATACGAAATGATATATAAGGCCTTGCTGAGTTACCAACGTGGGAGTAGATTCAACTCGCAGTTGAAAAACGAACATGGCCGCCATTTCCAGCTATATCGAAGTAACCGGAAATAACCGATCTGGTATACGTATCGTCGCTGAGATAGATTTCCATCCATGAACTTCATGATTGAATGAAGTACGGAAATAACATACGCAATCGAGGGTGATAAGAATATGATTTAGCTAATTACCAGTTAGTACCGGCTCTTACGAGCACCCAATGAGTCTTTGCCCGGGGCGCTACACGGAACAGACCTAGGAAAATCCGCGCCTACTAAATATCAAAGACCGAATTTTCCTCCGAATTCAACGCGACATTTCCACTTTTGTTTCTTGTTATTTTTGTCGACCGGTTTCGATGTAACAGTTCGCAGATGTTTTAGCCCGCAAATTGTTCTGTTCTCTGTTATTTATCGTCTACCCGGGCAGCTTAAGAAGAGGCGACATAGTCCTTATTTCATCTTTCAGATAAACTACATCGAAAAGCTACATGGTTCACATATATAATACAGCAGTGGCGGCGTGCACTGTCGAGCTACATATGCGTGGCATCCCTCAATAAGACAGATGTATATATAACATATTTAGAACAATTATGATATCAATGAGCTGGGCTATTCAACATCGTTAATTATTAATTTCGAATCATGGTTGAAATTAAAAAACAAGGTTATCTCAGTGGATTCAACACAGTTGAACGGCTATCAAACAAGGGCGATAAAGAGCGTATACCGGAATAAAGTCGTGTGGGTCGGGTGATATGGGTTCGGGGTACTTCTCAATGGAATGTTCAGGTGAGGTTGACACCCATGTCATACAACCGAGTCGACTTTATTTTGGCATACGCTCTTCAGGCACCTTTATCAAACTTGGAAAGACCGACACAGGTAAAGTTGCATGCGCTGAACCGTCATTCGGAAGATCGAGGTTCTATCCCGCCACGGTCGATCATTTTGACATGGATTTTCGTTCGAATGAATAGTGGGTTGTACCATATAAGAACAGTCAACAACAGCTTCCTTCTTATACTGTTCAAAAACACTTCGTAAAATAACCTTCCATTCCATATTCCTATATCATCTCATTCATCGCTATGGGTCATTCATTATGCATGTAAGTTATCATTATAGAGTGCATCATTGATGAAAATTAACAATTAGGATGCCTGATGAGTGTAAAACAACTGGAAAAAGAAACGACGGTGAAGATAGTTGCCTCGACTATCTTGTACTATCTATGTTGCCTATATATGACATGGTAGGAAGTACATTGTAACGAAGTGGTTATAGTTATTGTTTGATTACCGACCTCACCAACAGACAGGTTATACGGGGGTACGAATGAGCAGGTGATTATGCAACTATGAAGTGATGATTAGTGAGAGATCGTTTACGAAAACCCATGCCTTATGCGGGACTCAAACCCACGCCCAAGCAGTGCCTCAGCTGACTGAGCAACCGAGAGTGGCATTTTGTGACGAAGTACATTGATTTCGAGTAAATTGGTGAATCGAAAGAGCAGAAACCGCTCTTGTGTAGGCGAGTGCGCACACAATTTTGATTACTATAGGCAAACGCGTTAAATGTGTTTCTGCGTTGATGGATGAGCTAGAACATATCAACTTATATCTTTGGATTGGTTATCATATATATACACCTTGAGATCCAAAAAATTAAGTCACTGCCATCCTATTTCCTAACCAATTTCTATGATAATGAAGAAGGCTTTGTTTTAATCGTTTCCAACACAGCCTTCCTCATACAGATCATTCTTTACCATTCATACCATTAAATATCCATAATTTATCGAAAGTGAATACCACTACGGTGAGGCAGTGCCTCACACGGATGTGTATCAGCGCCGCCACTGCAGCACGTGTTAGAACGGGAGATGATACTTCGCTATATCAAATTATACTTGGCGCAGCGCCGCAGTTTTATTCGTTATCTATTACATCTATTACTTGGAGAGAGACGCTGTATCAGGCGAGTATGAAGCTGAGGCAGCTGGCGCGACGTCCTGCATCCTGATTGGATATTTACTACCGTACCAGCTTTAAGCGGATAGGCCTAGAGAAACAGTTTCTTGTGACAAACTTATGAACATATCTCGAGTAATTATCGAACAATGCTAAGAATATTTATGTTGCACTTCTTCCTATAATTTTACAGATTTTATTTTTTCACGTATATCTTTCTTCAAAGTTATTACCAACTTTTTTCTTACTTTTCTCCGAACTTTTATCGAGTATTTTCCAACTTATCTCGGTTTTAAAAAGTTGAAATTTTCTCTAACATTTCCCATTAACATAATTTACAACTCTTGTCCAATTTTTCTCAACCGGAACAATCACCAATAGATTCAAAATTGTATCGGTAACAAAATTGTGATTCACTTCAATCTCCAACCTCTCATTATTGGATCTATTATCACATACGGAAGATGATACATAAAACAAATCACGCATCCACACACCTTCTTCCACTCCCTTTCATTCCCCCACCCTATAGTAAGTCCCACTCCCTTGCCTCCACTCCCTTTCATTGCCCTACCTTATAGTAAGTCCCATTCCATTGCCTCCACTCCCTTTCATTCCCCTACCCTATAGTAAGTCGCACTCCCTTTCATTCCCCTACCCTATAGTAAGTCCCACTCCATTGCCTTCACTCCCTTTCATTCCCCTACCCTATAGTAAGTCCCACTCCATTGCCTTCACTCCCTTTCATTCCCCTACCCTATAGTAAGTCCCACTCCCTTGCCTCCACTCCCTTTCATTCCCCTGCCCTATAGTAAGTCCCACTCCCTTTCATTGCCCTACCTTATAGTAAGTCCCATTCCATTGCCTCCACTCCCTTTCATTCCCCTGCCCTATAGTAAGTCCCACTCCCTTTCATTCCCGTACCCTATAGTAAGTCTCACTCCATTGCCTTCACTCCCTTTCATTCCCCTACCCTATAGTAAGTCCCACTCCATTGCCTTCACTCCCTTTCATTCCCCTACCCTATAGTAAGTCACACTCCCTTGCCTCCACTCCCTTTCATTCCCCTGCCCTATAGTAAGTCCCACTCCCTTTCATTCCCCTACCCTATAGTAAGTCCCACTCCATTGCCTTCACTCCCTTTCATTCCCCTACCCTATAGTAAGTCCCACTCCCTTGCCTCCACTCCCTTTCATTCCCCTGCCCTATAGTAAGTCCCACTCCCTTTCATTCCCCTACCCTATAGTAAGTCCCACTCCATTACCTTCACTCCCTTTCATTCCCCTACCCTATAGTAAGTCCCACTCCCTTTCATTCCCCTACCCTATAGTAAGTCCCACTCCATTGCCTCCACTCCCTTTCAGTCACCACTCAATAGTAAGTCCCACTCCCTTTCATTCCCCTACCCTATAGTAAGTCCCACTCCCTTGCCTCCACTCCCTTTCAGTCACCACTCAATAGTAAGTCCCACTCCCTTTCATTCCCCTACCCTATAGTAAGTCCCACTCCCTTGCCTCCACTCCCTTTCAGTCACCACTCAATAGTAAGTCCCACTCCCTTTCATTCCCCTACCCTATAGTAAGTCCCACTCCCTGGCCTCCACTCCCTTTCATTCCCCTACCCTATAGTAAGTCCCACTCCATTGCCTCCACTCCCTTTCAGTCACCACTCAATAGTAAGTCCCACTCCCTTTCATTCCCCTACCCTATAGTAAGTCCCACTCCCTTGCCTCCACTCCCTTTCATTCCCCTACCCTATAGTAAGTCCCACTCCCTTGCCTCCACTCCCTTTCATTCCCCTGCCCTATAGTAAGTCCCACTCCCTTTCATTCCCCTATCCTATAGTAAGTCCCACTCCATTGCCTACACTCCCTTTCAGTCACCACTCAATAGTAAGTCCCACTCCCTTTCATTCCCCTACCCTATAGTGAGTCCCACTCCATTGCCTTCACTCCCTTTCATTCCCCTACCCTATAGTAAGTCCCACTCCCTTGCCTCCACTCCCTTTCAGTCACCACTCAATAGTAAGTCCCACTCCCTTTCATTCCCCTACCCTATAGTAAGTCCCACTCCATTGCCTTCACTCCCTTTCAATCCCCTACCCTATAGTAAGTCCCACTCCATTGCCTTCACTCCCTTTCAGTCACCACTCAATAGTAAGTCCCACTCCCTTTCATTCCCCTACCCCATAGTAAGTCCCACTCCATTGCCTTCACTCCCTTTCATTCCCCTACCCTATAGTAAGTCCCACTCCATTGCCTCCACTCCCTTTCAGTCACCACTCAATAGTAAGTCCCACTCCCTTTCATTCCCCTACCCTATAGTAAGTCCCACTCCATTGCCTTCACTCCCTTTCATTCCCCTACCCTATAGTAAGTCCCACTCCCTTGCCTCCACTCCCTTTCATTCCCCTACCCTATAGTAAGTCCCACTCCCTTTCATTCCCCTACCCTATAGTAAGTCCCACTCCATTGCCTTCACTCCCTTTCATTCCCCTACCCTATAGTAAATCCCACTCCCTGGCCTCCACTCCCTTTCATTCCCCTACCCTATAGTAAATCCCACTCCCTGGCCTCCACTCCCTTTCATTCCCCTACCCTATAGTAAGTCCCACTCCATTGCCTTCACTCCCTTTCATTCCCCTACCCTATAGTAAATCCCACTCCCTGGCCTCCACTCCCTTTCATTCCCCTACCCTATAGTAAATCCCACTCCCTGGCCTCCACTCCCTTTCATTCCCCTACCCTATAGTAAGTCCCACTCCCTTGCCTCCACTCCCTTTCAGTCACCACTCAATAGTGAGTTGAGAGCAGAGAATGCCACAAGCATGGGGTACCAAATTGTGATCGGCTATCGGCAGCACACTATAGCACACTCTATCAGTATATAGTCTGGGTAGAAAATAATAGACCATCTCCGAAATGAATTAGCCATCCAGCGGCGATCCTTTGAACTAGTACGGGATATTATTACCCGAACTCGAAAGTCCTATGCTGCCAACGCTATTCAGCACGTTTGATTTATATTATTGAGCGTTACAGTGAACGTATCAAGTTATAATATGATGGTAGTTTCAACATTTATATGTTTACTATATACTGAGAGATTTACACACTGTCAGAGTGAGTAAGATGAGAGATACTGCAAGTTATTTATCCTAATGATTTGCCTTTAACTCTTGAGTATAAGAGGGCCGACTTTTTGAACAGTACTAAAACTCCCAGAATGCAATACCAGCGATCTCGGCTGCTAGGAGGCGGGACGCGCCTGCGCATTGAATAATGAAAATGATCTATTGCAGGAATGGGCGAGAAACGATAGAGATGCATGAATGGGAATTTATTTTTATCTCACCATACGACTCCGAGTAGTGTCACACTTGTATGCTTGAATTGAGGAAAGATGAATGTGACGATCGACCTTCTTCCCTGTCCATCACCAATAGCGTAAGAGTGGCTCACTACTTCACTTTCGTGAGTACAAATACATGTGCGTGTATCTGTATGAATGAATGAATATATATATATATATATATATATATATATATATATATATATATATATATATATATTTATATATATATATATATATATATATATATATATATATATATATATATATTTATATATATATATATATATATATATATATATATATATATATATATATATATATATATATATATATAGGCCTATATCAAAAACCGTATTCTAGCTGTTTATCAATTGTTAAACTATCTTCTGGTCATTGGCATTATTTCCTCACACTGCCTGTTAATATCTCCCACTGCTTCCTCCACACCCAACCCGAGTGTGAGCGGGTCGGAACACCCAACTGCTAGCGCCAATAGATAAGAGAGACGGTCGCTCGCGTGCATCACACCAACACTAATGGACATTAATGGAGAGATGAAGGACCGAAACAATTAAGTGCCAGTGATAAGCGATAAGAAAGACGATCGCTCGGTAAGGTCGTTGACGTAAGGTGAGCATTGTGTAACAGGGGTGTACATGACGACACAGTGTGACCAACGTAACGGTCGACAGTTGGAGGGATTGGTGGGGTCAGTTCGGTTGGCTGACCTGAACTCGATCCATGTCCTGTGTACAAGCAACGCGATACACTCACTCGATCATCAGATCTGTTCTTAATTGTGAGCTATTATCACTATTGATGTTAAATGTAAATATATATATATATATATATATATATATATATATATATATATATATATATATATATATGTAAATATATATATATATATATATATATATATATATATATATATATATATATATATATATATATATATATATATATATATATATATGTATATATATATATATATATATATATATATATATATATATATATATATATATATATATATATATTTATATATATATATTTATATATATATATATATATATATATATATATATATATATATATATATATATATATATATATATATATATGCATATATATATATATATATATATATATATATATATATATATATATATATATATTCATATATATATATATTTATTTAAAACTTATATATATATATATATATATATATATATATATATATATATATTTATATATATATATATATATATATATATTCATATATATATATATATATATATATATATATATATATATATATATATATATATATATATATATATTTATATATATATATATATATATATATATATATATATATGTATATATATATATATATATATATATATATATATATATATATATATATATTATATATATGAATATACATATATATATATACATATATATATATATATATATATATATATATATATATATATATATATATTCATATATATATATATAAATATATATATATATATATATATATATATATATATATATATATATATATATATATATATATATATAAATTCATGTATTATATTATATTATTCATTATATTGAATCATGGTTTATTTATGGCCAGCTGTAGCACAGCGCAGCTGGCTTTAGTCGCACCATATGCGTTGTAAGATGAGCGAGATATCTAAATAAGGTATACGATCGAGTCGTTGAAGTAGTTCTAATTTTGCCACTCTATCGACTCTGGTATCATACACACCTTGACACATATTAAAAATACTACATTGTTGGGCAAATATTGAATCTTGAAAGCAGTGAATTGTCGGCAACCTAGTTGTCTGCTTATATTTCAATAATATATTTGATGAATGAAAACAGTTCATTTAATTTGTTTCTTCAAAACAGCTGGTTCGAATTGGATATAGGCCTATACAAAATCATGATAATGTGTATCATTCATGTAAACACATTCAGAGATTATATTATCTCATTTGGAGAGATTTTATTCCTCAAATTGTCTTGCCCAGCCTGATCTTAAGGGGTTTTTAGAAATTTTGAGATGATATTTCTCAAAATCCTTCCAACCGATTCATTCCAAAAACTATACAGTTCTAAGTTGGAAGAGTTTGCGTGTACAACAAAGTTTCATGTTAATCAGTCAACCCCTGCGACCTGTGGAGTGCCTAAACCGAACTAAATTGACTAAATAATTAAACTACAATTTCAAAATCTTCCTTTTTATCCAAAAATATTTACAAAACAATCAACTAATTCGACTACAATTTTGAAATCTGACTTTTCATTAACGAAAACACTGGAGTTGTTTTGTATCGATCGATCGGTTATCTGACGACAACTCTGCGAGGGTGTACGAGAGAAGAGGAAAGAGTTGATCGAAGAAGAGAGAAAGAAGATCACTTTCGACCTTTGCCCTTCGTGTGTGACCGAACAGGACCACGTTGAACGAGTGACGTATATCGACCCCGAGGTCACCTCGAGGTGAGGCTAATACCCGCTAATGAGTTACACGCCCCGAAAAGAGAAATGGGCCGACGAGGGTGAAATGACTCCGAGCACAACATGTGACATGTGTGTAAAACAGAAAGCGAAGATGAGAAAACAAAATGGAAAACAATCCGAGTCCGATCAGTTATGGAGACGAAACCGAGATCTGTCTCTTTCATGTTCACTCATTTTTATTTATAGCTTCAAGTTTTGATAATTCCCATATTTGTATAGGCCTACTATGTGCACATCTTTGGACCAATAAATAACAATATGTATTGGGTTTAACCAAGATGCATTGATGGTTGCGTTGATTTTCAGGTTGAAGATGGTAATCTTATTTCCTAACCCTCCCATGTAAACAATGTGTTCCAATTCACGGTCCACTTTCAAAGAACTATTGACCCCGCGCGTAGATAGGTGGTGATAGAAGGAACTAACTTTACGTGCACATCGGTTCAGCTAATAACAGCTGGCATCAAGTTTGCCAGCCTATATCAGCCGTTTCTACAAAGCAACACCAGATAGAGCAGCGATCTTCAGTGCTCAGAAAAGTACTAAGGAAATGGAAGGTGTTTTCGAATTAGTGAAGTCAGTGATCCCTCAGCGGCAAACCAACGCAACCCTCAATGCATCAACCGGCAAACCAACGCAACCCTCAATACATCTTGGATTTAACCATTCCACACTGTATTGATGACTACGATATATTGGTGTCGCATGGATGATTAATGAGATGACGGAATGATGGGGTCAAGGTTTCTTAGGTAATGGGAACGATAGTGGGAAGGAAGCGGTCGTGGCCTATATCGTAGGAACCACACCGGCATCAGCCTATATATAGTCTGGAGAAAAACCACGAAGAAACTCTATAAAGATGCGCAGGGTGGCGAGGATCGAACCAGGTCCGATATTCCCCTTACCTACCGGATCATATGAAGCGAGCGCGTTAGCCGAGATATCAACACGTATTAAAAGTTTATACCCAGTATCTTCACTCATTCATTGTATTTACATGTATTTACATGTGTTTACATTTTGTATTTTACATTTATATTGCGTTTTATACCGACGCACTGTACTGATGACTATACGATATATTGGCGTCGGATGAATGATTCATAAGATGATGAGTTGAAGGTTTCTTTTTTTTATTTTCATATTGGGTTTTAACGACGCACTGTAATGATGACCAAGTTCTATTGGCGTCGGATGAATGATTAATGAGATGATGAGATGAAGGTTTTTATGGGTAATGAGAAGGATAGCGGGAAAGAAGCAGTCGTAGCCTATATTGTGGGAACCATCCCTGCATCAGCCTAGACTACAGGGGGAAATCACGAAAAACCTCTGTGAAGATGGACGGTAGCGGGGATCGAACCGGGTCCGACATGCCCACTACCTCCCGGGTCACATGGAGCAAGTGTGTTAACCACTCAGCTACATGTGCCGGTGAGGATTTAGATAATGGGCAAGATAGTGGATTAGGAAGCGGTTGTGGCCTTTCTATTGTAGGAACAATCCCGACATAGTCTGGACATTAGAGGGAAACCACAAGAAACGCTGTCAAGATGGACGGTGGAGAAGATCGAACCCTGGTTCGATATGGCTATCATGCACCTCCCGAAGAGAGATGGAGAGATAGCGACAGAGATATAGATATACATACAGATATAGGCCTATAAGCAAATACACACACACATATATATATATATATATATATATATATATATATATATATATATATATATATATATATATATATATATATATAATATACATATATATATATATATATATATATATATATATATATATATATATATATATATATATATATATATATATATATATATGTATATATATATTTTGTATATGTATATATATATTTTTTTATTATTTTTTGAGAGAAAGAGAGAGTGAGAAACATAGAGAGAGAGAGAGAGAGAGAGAGAGAGAGAGAGAAGGTGAGAGAGGAAGAAAGAAAGAGAGAGAAAGAGAGAGAGAGAGAGAGAGAGATAGAAAGAGAGTGTGTGTGTGTGTGAGAGAGAGACAGAGAGTGATAGAACAAGCCTCTGACCAATGGCATTGACATCGATTAGGACATCATTACTGCTGTGTTAGTAGGCCGACGTGTGACGGATCGAAACAGCACATCGTTCTGGCTGTGCGATGGAGAAGACGGTCGATCGCAGCCGTGAACCCAGTCGACCTGATTGGAACACCGGTGTTTACCTCCACCCGAGCATTCCACACGCTGCGGCTGATTGATTGACGGACGAGCGTTCGATTCGCTCCTCGCACCGCAACGCGCATGTGCCGAGTGACGTCACCTTTAAACATGCATGGTGCGCCAGGAAAAGGTCGTCGAGCAACTGAACTCTTTTGTCATCAGCATCGAAGTCTTGATATACTGTGCATGCATTTACATACAATAGGCCTATGTAGCCACCCTCGGTAGCTCGGTCAGCTGAGGCACCGCTTCAGGAACTGAAGTCACCGTTGGGCGCCCGCAGAAGGTCTGGGTTTTTGTAAACGTCCTTTCACTTATCACCACTTCATAGTTTCATAATAATCTGCTCATTCGTACTCCCGTATAACCTATAGCTGTTGGTGGGGTCGTTAGGCAAACAACAATTAACCATTATACAGTATGACATACAGACATATATAGTATGCATTATGATTCAGTGAGACCGTTTAGAAGTGGCACCAATTGGATGCTTCAAGACTTCGAGGCGTCTTGTCAACAACATAAGATAATATACCGGTTCCACTATCGAATGCGATCACAACATTCGATAGTTAAGGCGTCCAGCAGTCTCCATAGGGAAGACGCTTCCACCAGGATGATTTGATTATGAATGAACATTGAAATTTGACAATTTTCCCGATACAAGATCAACAAATACATTCAATTTGCAGACAATATTTGTCGAAAATACTGATGACTCAAATGTTATAAAAACAAAGGTGGAAAGATCAATTGTGGGTAACAGTAACACTCGATAATTTGGACATCGATTTTAACCTAACCACGTACCGCGTACAATTATGATCTGACGTATTGTCAATGTTCATCATGGATCTACAATATTTCGAAAGATATATGTACTTCTCTGCACGGTGTGAAGAAGTTCCACTACCTATACAATGTTTGTTTATCCGGACAGTCACTGCGATTGTTCATATGTCATATTGACACTGGAAATGTTACGTCGTGTGTAAGAGTCACCACTTATACATTTTTCATGAGAGTACATCCAAGAGGCAACTACCTGTAATTAAGGTCACCATAAGTGAAGTCATCGCACACTTATCCAATTCTATCCATGTGCAATACAATAATTAAACGTATCTATAGCTCTAGCTCGGGACATCTAGCATTTGACCTCTGACCTCGCAGTGAGCTAAACTTGACCTATCACGCTCGTCTGATACCGAAACCGATTCCCAGACACGTAACGTCGCATCTTTACCGCTCCTAAATCTTCTGCTCGGCCTTTCCAGCTCAGGCGTAAGTAGAGGCAATTACAGACGAGTGATTCCGCTCCTGAATCGAGACGTGTGGTCGAGTGGTTATTACACTGAACCGTCGTTCAGGAGACTGGACTTCGATTCCCGCCATGGTCGATCATTCTGACAGTTTTTTTCGTGGTTTCCCTCTGTCATTCAGGTCAATATTGGGATGTATTCTTAACAATAGGCCAGGACCGACTCCTTCCCACTATCCAAAAACACCTACTAAAATAACCTTTTACATCATCATCCCACCATCTCATATACTGGTAACATTCGTCGACGCTCATAGATCGTAGACATCAGTAGAATGCGTCTGTAGACCCGATGCGGATAAACATAATTTTGATATATCATACCGTTCAGAAGATATCAACACAAAAATGATATTCCGCTAAATTTAACTTCCAAGCAATCTAAATTGATTATATGATATAATATATTTGTCAAATTACCCATTCTAACAAGATTACGTACACGTGTATGATTCAATGCAAAACTGGACCACATGATCTTGACTAGTGTTCGATTATTAATTGATTAAATATTGTTTTTGTATCAATTATATTATAAGTTTTTTGTAACCTGTATAATAGGGTTATAGACTGTCTCTCAGATATTGCAGAGACTATATGAAAAAACAATTTCAAATAACGTCCATGCATGTCATGTCAATCACCCCCTTGTTGCTTGCGGTTCGAACAAGTGAACTGCGGGTTGCACCGACACGATACGGCGCGCGAAACGTCGCGTGAAGCGTCGTGCCATGCCACGCGAAACGTCGTGTGGCCACAAGATCAGAACACGAAGATGACGTCCGAACCAGAATTCTTACGACTCGAGGTACACGTGTATCCAAGAGAGACGGTTTCGGCTTTGTTTATTAAGGCTATGAATGTAAGGTAGGATCCTTCGGACAGGATACTACACGGACGATCTCACCATAGCATTTCTTTTTAAATTCAATAACGTCCTATAGATGAGCCTATACATTACTGAGATACTTTACTCAACGTTAAGAAGGCGTACATATTTGTGTCTCAGCAATAGCTTCACACCGCTTTACAAACCGGGAAGTTTCCGCCATATTCAATATATATATATATATATATATATATATATATATATATATATATATATATATATATATATATATATATATATATATAGCCTATATATATATATATATATATATATATATATATATATATATATATATATATATATATATATAAGTAATAATATAGAATGCATTGCATAAGCTATTTGTAAATGTCCAATATGGCCGCCGAGATTGGAACGAGCTTATATCGCTATAGGTTGCAGGAGCGACGTATCTCGGAAAGGTAAATATCGATGATCTCACCACTCAAAATTGAATAAATTTCAGATTCATAATTATATAGTAGGCCAGCTAGTATAACTACTTTAATAAACCTACTTTATAAATCTATGGGACTTGCGCAAGGCAATTTCACACTCAAAGCTAATATTTCAGATTTGAGAAAGTATTATTAAAGAAGTGATGAAACCCCCCCCCCCCCCCCCAAAAAAAAAACATCGATCTTTGGATTTCAGGATCAATTCAAGGATTGATAGATTGTCATCGAATCTCAATCAATCGATGTTATCCCTGGTAAACGACATGTAACGAGATGTAATGACACATTAAATCAAAAAAGGGAACATATACCGTCGGCCTGTTCATATTTTTACTATTCTTATTAGTAGTAAGATATAATTGAGCGAATAATCGAAATCAATGTATGAAATATTTCGTATCCCGAAATGCGACCTAGTGTGACGGGTGGACCAGTGACTAGCACGCTGAACCGTCATGCATGATACCGGAGTTCGATTCCTGCCATGGTCTACCATATCTGAAAGACGTTTGTCTTGGTTTCCCTCTGTCGTTCAGGTCAATACTGACCATATTACCCTAACGATAAGCCGCGACTGTCACCTTCCCACTGTCCAGAACATCTACCTTCATCTCCTCCCACCTCATTCATCATGCACCGACGCCAATAACTTGTATTTATTAATATTGAGTTTAACGACGCACTGTACTGATAACCACGATTCATTGGCGTAGGCGAATGATATATGAGATGATGAGATGAAAGGCCATTTTATAATGTGTGTTTGGATAGTATAGCAAGGAGTCGATCGTGGCCTGTTGTTAAGTAAAACCATCTCAGTATTGACCTGAACGACAGAGGAAAATCACGATTAACCCCTGTCAGGATGGATCGACCATGGCGGAAATCGATCCCTAGGTCGATCTCCTGAATGATGGTTCAATGTAATAACCACTCGGCCACTCGTCTCAGTATAAGACCAATGAATCTTAGTCAATTATCACAGTGCGTCGTTAACCCCAATGCGAGTATAGGGTGAGTAGGGTCGTTGAATAAACAACAATCGTCAACAAATGACGTCATATAGTTACGTCATTTCCATACAGTTTACCGGTTGATTGGAGACATAGAAATACTGTGAGGTGAAACGAACAATTGTGCTATTATACTTGACAGCTGTTCCAAACCATTGATTCAATCGGAACTGCATAGGTACACTGGGGGACATATAAAGTGGTCGATCAAGTCACGTTGGAACAACCAAGTGGCACTGAGACGCGTGGCCGAGTGGTTAATACACTGGACCGTCATTCAGAAGACCGAGGTTCGATTCCTGCCATGGTTGACCATCCTGACAGGTTTTTTTTTGTGGTTTCACTCTATCTTTCAGGCTAATACTGGGATGTTTTCCTATCAACAGGCTACGATCCAAAAACACCTAATAAAATAATAACCTTTCATCTCATCATCCCAGTATCTCATACCCGACGCCAATAGATCGTAGTCATCAGTACAGTGCGTTGTTGAACCCAATATGAATGAAAATAAATTGAAAGAAACGAGGTGACTCTTTACAAACCCAAACAGCTATAATCCCGTTGGTTAATTTGATAGGCCAGCTATGGTATAATTGTTAATTAGGATTGAATTGCGAGTTTTGGGTTATGATACATTAGTTCAGGTTGGTCAGGTTGTGTTCAGTCAGGTTGGTTATGGGTCAGTTATGGATAAGATAATCTTCCGTCAATTTAGATTACTCGCAACAATAACAACAACAACAACAACAACAGCGCTCGCCACGGGTCATATACGACATTCCTAGCCGCACATGGATCTTGCCACACTGGAAAGCAAAATTCAATCAAAATACTTCTTTTCATTATTAATCTCGAAACATGATGCAGAATTATTGTTTTCCAATTGAGGCTATGGATGGAAGGTAGGATCATTCGGGCGAGGCACCACAAGGACAATCTCTTCACTCCAAACAATAATTGAAATAAGAGGGATAAATCAACAAATAATATCAGCCTTTCATGTGTATATATATATATATATATATATATATATATATATATATATATATATATATATATATATATATATATATATATATATATATATATATATACAATTAGATGAGCGTAGCGAAGATTCTATTTCATATACCGAAAAAAATGGACTTGGTTTTTATGTTGTTTTTTTTCTTTTTTTTTTTTGTAATTTTGTGCGCGGCATACAGGTGAGGAAAAAATACCGATCGAATTGAAACTTTTTCTACATTTTTCTGTTATACCAGAATAGGCTGGGATTCTTATTCAGGAAAATCAGTCAAAAGATTTTTCCTGAAAAAAATCGTGAAGTTTGAAAAATCCTCATAAGAATAACCCAGAGGAAAAATACTTGGAAAACAAGAATTCTTCAGAAGCTCTCAAATTATCACCAAATATAAACAATACTATTATACACCTTTTCAGAGATTTTTGCTACAATCGAATGTCAAATAACAAAGAAAACGCAATAAAAGTGTACATTTTATTGAATATTTGGATCAATCAGTTTTGCAAAGTGTATATGCGACAGGTTGCAGCACTATAACTATCAATAAGTTGCAGGTGAGGTTTTTAAACGTTCGAAGTAATCCAGGGTCCCTAGATGTAAATTGAGCCGACAGAATATCTTTCATTCTACATTTCCATACTTCTAAGCTCATCTCACAAAGCGCATCCCGCGTTTTCCTAGTGATAATATGAATGATAAAATATTTCGATACCGGTACACGCATTTTGTGAAATAATACAATATAGGCCTACCCACTGAAACCAGCTGACAATCCACCATCTCACTTATGATCTGCACAAAAATTAGCAGCAAAATATGCGTAGATTTTATCTAGACTGAAATTGAATTCTCAGAATGAACCATTTTATTTGACCGCAAGTGTACATAATTGATGACATCCCCGTTAATTCGTCGCTATTATACATGTGCCCGGTCGTGATTAATGAGAGTGCCAACATGTCGTGTTCCGATCGACCGTCTCGTGTACACGTTAGCCGTGAAATGCGGGGGTGTCGAACCGTCAACAGCGTGGTACGATGCGGGGATGTAGGGGTAGAAACCGAACAATCGTTGCCATATATTAATGCCACGATAAAGCGTGAGTTTTAAGCACCTGAACTTGAATCGTCATTAAGGTGTGCGTTCATTCATTTAATGGTTTCAGCTCTGAAAGGGCATTAAAACCATGAAACTAGATTCGATGAATAAATACAATATTTATTTTCCTGATTTCAGAGGAAAGTAGAAATCATCATCTCAATTTCAGAATTTCATGTGATCAATGTTATTATACTCCCGGAGACCAAGAGTCAAGACTCTGCAAAAGAGCTGCGTTCTGCCGACGAATAGATTGATTAATTTCAGTTTCAAACACCTTTTTTTTCCATCCTGACTTGGTTTTTCGTGGTTTCCCATCAGTCCTCGAAGCAAATGCTCGGATGAAGTACTAATTGGCCACGACCTTTAATTAGTAGAGTGATAGGCCTAATTATAACATTATAGGCCTATCACTCATTTTTTTCTTCGTTCATTTTGTATAATGATGAATTTTACATCTGCTGTTAATGGAAAGAAGTGATCATTGCCCAAGAGACTCACTTCAAAGTGGAAGATATCAACATTCGTGTGATTTGTGTCCGGATACATATCACAGAAACAGTCATAATGTGTTCCGGACATTCGGAAACTGAAAGACTTTCATCTAATCAAAATGGGGTGGTAAGATCGCTCTCGTGGTGCCCCGTCTAAACGATTCCATCTTTCATCCATAGCCTTAATTGGGGAACAATGATTTTGTATCAAGTTTCGATGTTATTAAAAAAAAAGTTTCTGAAATTGAGATGATTTCTAGTTTTATCTGGAATAAGGAATATGAATATTGCCATCATTATAGTTGAAATCTATAGTTTCAGGGTTGTGATTTTCTTCAAAGTATCTCTATCAAAGCTCTTTGGTGATGAAAAAAATATGTATCTTCATCAGCCGATTAGTTTTGATGAGCTTTGGATGATTGATAATATTGAGACATATGATTGACTATAACTGAGCTGAATTTTGAGACATATCAATTCAAATACTGAATATGCCTACTTCTATTTTATTCAAAATGCAGCCGTCAAATTGTTTGCGTTGTCATTATTTACCGGACAATTTGAATATACTAAAAGGATGAAATTCAATTGAAGAAATTCTTTATTGTACGATGAATATAGGCCTATTATGGATTGAATTATAAAAAAATAAATGGAGATTCACATTCTCATTCATGAATTAATATAGTTGATTGTTCACCAAAATGGAGTCAAGAAGATTATTTTTTCAAGTGCTGCAACTCCATCGGAAACATATTAGGCCTACAGTGTTCTTAATGCAACTTCCGTCCAAGAATATATACTTGTTCGATTGACTCAACTTCAATTTCCTCAGTGTATGTCCTATATGGGATTATTTTCGAAATTACTTTCCACGACTTCTGGCGATAGCCAACCACAATTCACGATGCAACCCGCTGGTCGCGCCATCTAGCGTGCGGAAAGTCACACTAATCCCATACATAGGCTAGGAGATGGGAGGTGTGTACGCGGGAAATTAAATATCGTACTAATTCCAAGCGGGAACTGCCATCTACCGACTATGATTCTAATGAAGTTGTCAACAGTAATGACCATTGTCCAATTATTAGACGAGCTTTAGCGAGGATTCAATTTGACATACTGAAAAAAATTGGTGTTCGTTTTTATGTTTTTTTTTTTTTTTTTTTTTTTTTTGTTTTTATGTTTTTTTGTCGGTTCTCCACAGGTCAAACGGCTACAGCTATCAACTTCAAACTTTTTTTCGTCATGGTTCCTCATCTAACTTAGATCTGTATAGTTTTGTGGCATTATCGGGTGGTAACTTTTTTTTTTATGAATTTTAGAAATTTCAAAAATCCTCATTAGAATAACCCGGAGGAAAATACTTGAAAAATCGAAATTTTTCAAGACCTCTCAAATTTTCGCCGAATATAAAGGAAACTATTAAGCACATTTTGAGAGATTTTTCGCATCAATCGGATGAGAAATAACGAAGAAAACGCATTTATAAAGCATTTTCCCATCAATTTGAGCTATTACGGGAACCAATTAAATCTATAGCAACAAGTGTCACCAATTAATTCAAAACGATTGAAATGAATGAAGAGGAAGGCCGTGACATAACTGATTCTCGTAAGGTTTTTGAACGTTTGGAGTGATCCAAGGTCTGTAGATGTAGATTGGGTTGACAAATTATTTTTCATTCTAGATTTCTATACCCCTAAGCTCGTCTAACAACGCGCATCCCGCGTTTTCCTAGTATATATACAAACCACTCGTATTATAGAGCTCTCGCTCATCTATAAATTGTCCATAAACATGTTTATCGACTATAAATTAACGACAAATCTCTATTCCGTTCAGGTCAGAGGTTTTAATATCTATTGCTATATTATCCGACATGTTTTATTTGCTCTAATGTGGCTCTCCCTGGCAGTCATTATACTATAATAGATGAGGACGTAGGGTCACAACAATACAATCAGAGGCTGCTAATAATACAAACAATACAATGGGCACGGTCTTCTCGAATACAAGAGGACCGTGTGTGTGTTGTCGCTAGAGGATCAATATGGCACTGGTTTTCTTCTGAAACTCAAACTCGGGAAAATTGACCACTAGTGATAGGCGTGGCTAATCGCCAAACCCACCTGGATCTATACTTCATGTGGGAATTAAGAGATACTCTGATAGGTCAATGTGAAATTTCCCACATAACAAAGCCCATTTGATGTTATGTTCTGTTTTGTGCCGTTTATGGGCGGGTCAATCACTAGTCGTCAATTCAGTCAGGGCGCTTATTTTTCAACAGTTTATAGTAGTATTTAGTGCAATTAGGATTATGAAGAGCATTTATTATTGATACACTAAGACACTCGTCTCTCCCACAGCGAACATGTTCAGTGTTGACGTGACATATAAACGATCGTGATGAATTTTCGTTCGAACATATTGCGGTGAAACTGCTTCACACCATTCAGAGAAGTATCCTCTAGTGAGTCTATACAATAGTGTCGACTCACAATGAACATTCTCATTAGATCGAGTGTTATTTGTATGCAGTGGGCACGCTGTGAAGTATATGTGAGGTGTAAGTATGAGCCTGTGAGGAAACTAGAACTATGAGTACAGTACACTGGATACAATTGAACAGAATACATAAAGCGAAAAAGCATAATTCCTTGCTGAAAACAGAATACGTTGCATTGGCCGAATCCCTCTTATCTTATATAATATTAGTTCGGGGCAATGCTTCACCTTATCATCTGCAGCTTATCATTAACCTGCGAAAGAGAATGCTCAGAATCATATCGAACTCTCCCACTAATAATAGCTGGAATTTAGAAGGAAACAAACTATTTGATCAATGCAACATCCTTCCTGTGAACATTTATGTACCGATTCATATTAAAATTTGATTTCAATAATAATTTCGAAACAGTTAACGATCACCCATTTACTACTAAACTCAGACTAGAAAACAACTATCAACTACCACTATTTGATAACAAGTACGGGGAAAGAAGTTTGTGCTACCGGTATGCCATCTATTTTAATTTTAACCAAATACCGGTACCCCAAAATATATAAAGCTCTTCAACAATACTCCCTCGAAAATTACCTTGAAAAATTGCTAAAACTAGAAAACATAGTGTATATATATATATATATATATATATATATATATATATATATATATATATATATATATATTAAATATATATTAAATATATATATATATATATATATATATATATATATATATATATATATATATATATATATATATATATATATATATATATATATAGGCCTACACAATTGTACCTTCAACGCATTGAAAATCTTACCCACTATCTTGGCGCTATCTTAGTTCTGTACTCGCTATTCAGATAATTTCGATACCAAAGTGAAAAGGGTTTATTACATACTCACTATACATTCCACTATTATCTCTGACTCTTTTCTGTACCTCTATCACTATTACTATTATATATACATATATAATGTATATATATATATATATATATATATATATATATATATATATATATATATATATATATATATATATATATATATATATATAAATATATATATATATATATATATATATATAAATATATATATATATATATATATATATATATATATATATATATATATACATATATATTTATATATATATATATATATATATATATATATATATATATATATATATGTGTATATATATATGTTGTATGTATCGTCCATTTTTGAGCCTGTTTGATGTTATTCCAGCTATAATCCGACATTTTATTCTGTGATCACATTTGTTTGATGATTTATTATGTTCATAGGCCTACCACAGACACGCCAGATAGGCTTTGTGGGCTCTTGTGTAGAAAACATGTATCTTCTTCATAAAAATGTCAATAATAACAACAACAACATTTTAAGCCTGAATAATAAGACTGTTATAACAAGAGGTTCTCTGATGATTTTAATTGAAAGATGAATATGAATTTAATGTATGAATGAGTATCAAATGAATTTAGTAAAACTCACAAAGAATGAAATGTAATGATGAAAGAGAAGTAGGCCTACTGTTACTTAGAAGGTAGTAGGCCTACAGGCCTACACTGCTGTATACATTACGGTAAGTTGAAAGAATTATCACAACACGAATAAATTACATTTGAACTGAAGTTACCTCACTAAAGATACCACAATCTTCAAATAATGACAGCAACAGCCTCGTCGGCTCAGTCCACAGAGGAATGGCCGTAGGAAGGAACCTAAATCGATTCGGGAGTGGGCCCGAGTTCGTACCCCCAAATAGCCGAGCTGCTAGTGCATGGGCTCGTTCAACACACAAAAGGCACACATATTGATGACAGCAATAATTGAAGATAACCCACAATCCCGCAGAACACAAGTGTACTGCCGGTAGCCTACATCACTGATTCACTATAAGAAGTGCCTTGCCTTACACTTCGACTTGCTGTGTACAGTGTTCTTTGCTATTTCTTGTTGTAATTACTCATTACATTACTGGAAATGTCGATATTTATTATGTACGTGATCAATCAATTATTGTTATTATTATTATCATTATTATTATTTGAACAAGAAGTTGTTCTAGATTGGTTTTAGTCCAGATTAAATTAGTTTATTTGGTTTAGTTAATCAGTTTAGGGTCGGGTTGGGTTGATCAAGTCGGTAAGATTGGGTTGATTCAGGTTAGTTTAGGCTGCGCTCAACAACAACAACAACAACAACAACAACAACAACAATGGAATGTAGTGACATAGACCGTTGGTCCAATGAACAAAGCAATCCACTAGCGCTAGTATGTACACACGCAGTATAAAATATATTACAATTCAATATTATTTTCCATTTTCAATTATTATGACCGCCACATTCAGCTCAGTTGCTAACTCACTCGCTTCATGTGTACCGGGAGTCAAGGGGCATATCGAGCCTTGGTTCGATCCTTGCCACAGTCCATCTTTACATAACAGGCATTTTTTGCGGTTTCCCTGCTTTAGTTCAGGCTGATACCGGAATGGTTTCTACTACCTATACAATACAGGTCACGACCGCTTTCTTCCCACTACCAATAAGGAATGTTCGCATCTCATCATTCTATCATTTTATACGCTACCGGTAATAGATAGTTGAATAGAATAAAAAAGGTTCTTCATTCTATGACAGTTATCACTATACAGCGCGTCGTAAAACGCATGATGAATATATCATTGGATGAGCGATAGCGAAGACTTCCATCCTACACTAATGGCACTTTGTGTTATTTTTTCTGTAGGCCTATACCTACTGCACAGGTTGCAGTGTTTGACTGATCATCATGAAACTTTTTCTGTACACGTATATATACTCATCCAACTAAGAACTGTAGAGTTTTTAGGTTGAATCGGTCGAACTATTTTTGAGGAACATTATCGTTAAGTTTCTATACAAACCTCATTAGATTAAACTGGGCAAAACAATTTGAGAAATAAGATATCTCAAAAACAATTTAAATTATCGCTGAATGTGAACAAAAAAGATACACCTAATAATACAAATTTGCATGCAATTCTGATCAGCCGTTTTGAAAAAACAATATTCTATAAAAGTTTGTTATTCATCAAATAAATAGACATGTTGACAGAATTAATATCAAAGACCTTAGTTCAAAGACCAAAGACCAAGACCTTAGAAGTTAGATACTAAGGTCTTTGTTAATATGTTGACGAGATTCACGGCTTTCTAGATCTGAATTAATATGAGACAAGATATGTGAAGTTCTCAATCATATACCACAGTCTGCAGAAGGTAGAAAATAGAAATACTTTATCGACTCATGTCTCATTTATCCAAGTTATCTCGCCATTGTACAATGCATACTCTACGTTTGCCTAGTAGACCTTATGAATACATATATTACAAGTCATCAAATAGTTCGATGAAGGTATTGCCTGATGTAGAATTGAAGAACGATCGACTTAGGCGAACTTCGCCCGAAATATAATGTTCTTCGAGGCCGATTTTATACTCACAAAGATCAAGACCCTTTGTGACGTATGCTATTTTCGTGTCTTAATCAATGATCAACCAATTATTATTTATAATTACCAGCTGGTAAAACCGATTCGTACAACAATATCACAAATCAACGTTATCTTATAATTATAATAATAGCCTCGCAACAAAGAACAGGGACATATCGAAACGATGTGGTCGAGTGTCTAGCACACAATTTCGACTACGGTACACAAAAGAATGTGTTTGTTTTTTGGCCGGTGTTCAGGGTATATATTGGATTTGTAATTTATGGAAGATGTAACTAACCTAATGCTATGTGCAGTTTCATGCGGTAGGACGTTAGTCATAAAGAACTGCATCCGGAAATAGCGAAAGTATTTAATAATGAAGATGGCATTAATTGTATCGTTTCATGTAGTATATTTACATTTTACACAAAGTGAGCTTTCGTATTTATTATACATATATGTGCATACCTATTCATATTGTATCATTATTATATAGACTATGCATTGCATCTCAAAGTATTTGACTATTATATATTAATTAATAAAAAACAGAATGTAATTTGTTCTTATACTGCTTCACCTAACGTCACCTACTTTTAAATAAATTACTGTTATGATAATTCAAGTCAAGTGCATTCTTGCACACTATTTCAAAAACTGTCGATCCAATCATTTACTTCTCTATGATCCAATCTAACCTCCCAATTACCTTCATTCACCACAATTCATTACCGTATAATGAACAAATATTCAAACTACACGAAGGGGATCTCATTCATAAATCCCGCGATACTGTACGTGACGTAGTTTTCATAATTGTAATATTTATTGTCTATGATGAAGAGAATAAAGAGAAATGAAAATGAGCTCACTTTCAACGTGATTATAGCCAACTGCATAATAAAACCATGAACAATGCTGCAATCGTCTAACTTTGATAAAAACGTGTTCGGAGTCATGTCGATTGAACTATACCGGGAGTCGGTAGCCTATTTCATATTTTAATTACTTCATTAATCGTAAAGTTGATAACAAACCTAGCATGCAAACTATTATTCTTGGTTGACGTTAACAATGAAAAGCCTACTGGATCTGTTACAATATCAGAAGTAACAAATTACGATAGCAAAGAAAGTTGATTTAGCGAAATACTTTCATGATAACTAATGAACGATATGAGATGATTAGAATTCTAATACGGGAGAAACACAGACATATTTAATACCTCCAAGATGATATAAGTGAAAACTATTCAACTTTCATCACAAAATTTCGACATCTATATAGATTTAACAAACACATTTTTCAACTTTATAATTGTGGAAATGTTGGAAGTCAAAGAAAGATGATATCTTATTACACATCATTTTCAATGTACATGAGGAAATATCTGTGTTTTTTCCAGTTGACACCAAAAAACACTGCTATTTTGCTCAATCGACTCCTAATTGCATCTTATAAAATATAAATCATCATAATATAATGGATAAAATTGTAATCCAATAGCATATCAGAAATCAAACAGTCAACATTAAATATTAAGCCACAAATCGTAGTGGGTGCAATAAGACGCAGGAAATGGTATGGTTGATTTATAAATTAATGCATAATTTGTTCATGTAGCTAGCCCACCTAGCTAGGGCAAAGTGAATTATAATTCCACTTGCGTGACAGCGACTTCCAATCCAGATTAGGTCATGGATTTACAAAGTTTCATCCTAATTCCATTATCTTCAATCTGAACCTAGTATAAAATTAATCAAGTCGAATGAGTAGGTGGACTATTAACGTAAAATTCAGAATGGAAATATCTAAATTACTTGGTTCTTGGTTCGATTCCCCACTATTGTAAAAGGAATATCTAGGCCCTACGCTCATGGTAGGTATATATTGTAATAATAATACATAGGCCTCAATCAGCATTAACAGAACGCAACCTTTCTCGCAGTATTCGCATCCATGCCTACGAGAATACGAAATGTCAGCATCATCAGTTGAACATTGACGTTTAGGGCGTTAAAGTTAGCTACTGCCTATTTGGCAGATAGGCCCAAACGAAAAGGGGGCGTGGAGAGTAATATTCGTCAATATGTCCTATGCAGGTGGACTAACCTACCACAAACAGCGTCAAGTAGGCCTATCTATGCAGATACAGATGATGTCAGTTGATACCGACACCTTACCAAGGCACATTAATATGTATAGTACATTAAATATGATCAAAGGGTCATTCAGCGTTCTGAAAAGAGGTGTATTTAAATCGTTGTCCCTTTTGAAAGTCCCTTTAAAATGTCATAGGAAAACATGGCGCCATCTAGGGACGAACCTTACCTTTGCCACCTGAAAATTGTCCGGGCGTAGTGTTTCAATAATTTCTTGATCGGGTCGAGTCTGCTGACTCACCGAAGATCGAAAACCGTCCAAAAACTTCCTCATTTCGATAACACAAAATCACAATTCTCCATTGAATTTATCGCAACTTCATAGTCCGTACAATCACGTCACGATATCACGATACACAAAACTCGTCTGCTACGAAAATCCAAGCTGCAAGGAGCCCTGGGTAACACAGAGAGTTGGAAAATCACACAGCGCCTGCCTGCAGTACTGTCAAAATGATTACGTTATTCCTTCTTGTTTGAAAATTATGTGCTTGAACTGTAAAATTGAATAACTGATTATTGTTATCACGAACGTTGAATATTATTCCTCAAAAAGTGTTTGATTTGATGTGAATAACGGTATTGGATTTTTGGAGAAGATCGATACTTACCAACTACCTGTTGTCAAACAGCTGTTGAGCTCTCTGCAGCGATGTGTATACTTGTCAATCTTTCGTGACGTACCCCCTTAAAATATAGTTTTTGGTGTGTACTTTCTCCTGACCATAGTGCCCTGACGTGTAAATCTACTCTATTGAACATGTTTCAAGGGCTGAGAAGTGTACAAGCTTTGAGCTCGCTATCTTTTTATCAGTTCGCTGTCAAAAACAAAAGAAAAAGTTTGAGGTTAGATCTCTTGAAATTATGTAAATAAAAGTAGGCTTATAATGTTTACTAGATAATGTAGATGCAGATAAGTTAAATTGAGATAATATGTGCACATCAGTAATAAATGTTGAACTTCTTGCAAATAGATGTCTGGGAGTTGTCTTTATGAGTTCCGGAATCGCAGCCTATGGTGCCGTGAAACGTAAAGCTGAAATGCGAGCTGCAGTTGATGTGTCCAAGTTCATGGCAGAGCCAATAACAAGTATGGACACATTAGCTGATACATCAGACAATATGAAAACAAGGATGGAGCTCATGATAATGCAGATACAAGCAGATTTCTGTCACGCACTTGAAGCCGAAGAAGACAACGAGACAAAGTTTCTTGTAGATCGATGGGAGAGAAAAGAAGGCGGCGGAGGAGTCACATGTGTGTTACAGGATGGTCGGGTATTTGAGAAAGCGGGTGTCAACATCTCTGTCGTGTCAGGGATTTTACCACAGGGAGCTGTAGAACAAATGAGAGCAAGGTAAGGTAAATCAAGATGTATCGAGCTTTCACTCAGCTGTCAATTTTGTTCTATTTCATTAGGACTTGAACCAACTGATTGCTGCTCTACCTATAGTGTACAATATGAAACTATGCAACATGCCTTGAGCAAACCTCAAATATTGGTAGAACTTTGCGATGGCTGTTGCTACAGTTGAGAAAACGTAAAAGTAATTTTGTAAACAAAGTCAGTTCCTTGTATAACTACCAGATGACTTACGATCGGTTTATAGATTTGGACGATAAATTTGTACATTTTTTTTTTACATTGGTGAGATAGGGAGTCCAGCCAGCATAAGAGACTGAGAAACCCAACGCAACCCTCTATATATATTTTCGTGGACCTCTGTCTAACACTAATAGACCTGTAATGTTGATCCATCAATCGTAACTTGCAAATCCCATGGGCCTACAGTATTTTTCCCACATTTATTTTAGATCGATAGATAGGATGAAAAAAAATCACCTCTACCGATGTCACATGGTGAACCTGATGGGGCTGAACCTTGAAATATAGGCCTCAGGCCTAGTTTTCCACCAAATTCACCCACAGCAAAAAAACATACAGCTTACCTTGTCTAGAACTGCTACTTTAGTGCTAATTCAATTATTCCCTTAATATTACAGAGGCAAATTGCTGAGCAAGGGTGCGCTCCCTTTCTTCGCTGCCGGCGTGAGTGCTGTGATTCATCCTCGCAACCCAATGATTCCAACTATCCACTTCAATTATCGCTATTTTGAGGTTCAAGAAGCTGACGGCAGTATTCAGTGGTGGTTTGGTGGTGGAACCGACTTGACACCGTATTACCTAAACGAGGAGGACTCGAAACATTTTCACCGGACTTTGCAGGTTGCCTGTGACAGACACGATAAAACTTACTACCCTAAATTCAAGACTTGGTGTGATAACTACTTCTACATCAAGCACCGGGAAGAAAGAAGGGGAGTTGGCGGTATCTTTTTTGATGATCTCGATAAACCAAATCAAGAGAAATCGTTCCAGTTTGTCAAGTCTTGCGCAGAAGCAGTAATACCTTCGTATATTCCCTTAGGTATGATCAAATAGAATCAGCAGTTCTCTTGAATCTTTCTGAATTTGAATACATATTCGAAAAGGAACTTTGCATCGTTAATGTGTGAAATCAGTTGAGGATTTGTTGTTGCAGTGAAGAAGCACAAAGATGCTGCTTACGGTTACGAGGAGAGACAATGGCAGCTGCTTAGGAGAGGACGCTATGTAGAGTTCAACTTGATCTACGACCGAGGAACAAAGTTCGGTCTGTACACGCCCGGAGCGCGATACGAGAGTATACTGATGTCACTACCACTCAATGCTGTACGTATCCTACTTACCAATTCATTTAATTACAAATTGTAATACACTTCTTGGAATATACACTTCTTCAAACCTTCTGTAAGCCATTGTAATGATTGCAAGTAGTTGTTAGTTTTCATGAATTATGAACTGGGCATGAAAGTAGAATCTTTGTTTTAGCTTCACAGCTTTTCCAATCAGATTTGAGAGTAGTTATCACTGATATTACTATCCAATAATAATGTATTCATCATGCAAGTACTCATACAGTTTAGTCAGTTTTGTAGCTTCTTATAAGTTCCACTTTTCCCCACTACCTGCAAGATTCTCTTGTGAATATGGGCCTAGTAAAGCTGCCCCCATGACTACTGTGTTAGGAACTGAAGTTGGGTCAGGCGTGGGTTCGAGTCCCGCAGAAGGCATGGGTTTTTGTAAACGTCATTTTACCTATTATTCAATTATCACCGACTTATTCGTACCCCCGTATAAGCTAGCTGTTGGTGGTGGTAATTTGGTTGAATGTCTTATACTTTTTGCTGTGCAAGTTGAGTTGAGCAGAAATAGTGATGTCTTCTTTCAAATGTGTTTCATTGAATTAATAATAATATTAAATATTGTTCTCAAGTTATATACCGTACCGGTAACTATGGGGCTGTCCATAAATGATGTCACACAATTTTAGGGTATATCGAACCCCTCCTTGTCCGAGTTGGTCACAGAGATGATGACACCCCCCCCCCACCCTTTAATGATGTCACAATCCAGCCAATATGTATTACCCCCCCATGAAATTATTCATGCAAATTTGGAAATACTGGCATCGGGATACTGAAAAAATGTTTTCCTCGATTTTTTAGAAATTGCACCCTTTTTTAAGCATTGTAAAGCATTTTAAGCATTTTTTCGAGCATTCTTTCAACAACATTGTAATGATCGGTAACATGAACAGGTACAACACTATCAGCACCACTCATCACCACAACAGCATCAGTCACTGGTCCAGGGATTTTGTGCCCACTCTGATATATCGCCCACTAATGGAACAGCAACATGGTCCAGTGTTGGAGGAAGATCTAGAACACCTGATAGGTTCACATCGTCTTCGTCATGCCACTCCGCATCTTCAGTATCATTCAGTTGCCCACTTTAAGTGGGTGAATATGTAGTGTAAATGTGGATGTCACATTAGTGTATACCCCCCTCCCCCCTTGTCACACATTGTCACATGGTTGATGACCCCCCCCCCCCCCCCCCCGAAATGTGGACGTCATTTATGGACAGCCCCTATTACGATTTATTTCCAATTTCGTTCTATGTTATGATGTGATGATTGTGTTACAGTGTGTTCAATGTTTTTTTATGTTTCTATTATAATGTGCAAGTTCAAGGACTAGGTTAAGTGGAAGACAGCTTGCAAGACTGAACCCACAAAACAAGCCAGCACAACCTTGCTGATCAAGGGTTAGAGATCTGCTTACTCCGAGTACTTCCTGTTAGAGCCTATATCTCCAAATCATAATAATAATGTTCGTTTATTTAGCGGCACTGCGCTATTCAATAGTACATTACATTAAAAATGGTACATACACTATCAATTGGAACTCAACATAGGACTGCCAAATTAAATGTGACATTGATATTGCATGATAAGTATTTTGATGTATGTCTTCATTTTCGTGGCTGACATACAATTTTGTGAAATGATTTCTCTCCTGGTCCGCTGAGAAATTACCATTACACAAATTCTACAGGAAAAAAGCAAAACAACATGCACACCTTCCTTTCATTCACGTCACACTGTGCGCTAAACAATTGATGCAAATATGAACAAATGAAAGAAAAAGTTTTTCTTCCAGGTTCCAATTGTGCTGCGTATTTTTCAAATGCGATTCAATTTGAAAAAAAATCGTTTATTTTCTTCACAGAAATAATACCATGTTTCTCTTTGATATACGTAGCCTACATATATATGCATTATTAAAAATGTATATTTATATTAGGGATGCTGCAAATGGGTCACTTATGGATCTGCATCAACCAATTGTCAATTACGATGATTTGAAACCGCGTTCAAAGTTTGCCCTCGATTTTCATTGTTCCAAATCGTGTAGACATTAACGACTGAAACAGCTGAATGCAGAGGTTCTCAATCATATTGTTACATAGGACTAATGGTTCTGACGCACATCACGAATAATATCTATTCAATCTAATTTCTGTTTTTTTTTGTCGTTTTTCTTCGATTATTCAAATAATCAATTATTTATTCAGCCGTCGAATCACAGTTCGTCATAAAGTGAAAAACGATACTCGATAAACGAGTATATAAATACAGTCGAGCCCGCATATAACGAATTTCAAGGGGAATAAAAATCTGTTCGTAAAAACAGAATTTCGTTAGAGATTTATTGCTCTTTTTCATAACAGCACTTGAATTTTAGAGATTTATAAAGATAGGCCTACATTTACGACTTAGGCCCTAGTATAGTACTGTATTAGGTGACATATTATCATCGCATCGTATCAACACTCAGTAATAAATTCTTAAAAATAAATTCACGCAAAATGCTCTGATTTTCGAATATTTTGTTGGAAATACGTACATAATGTATATGTTCACTTTAAATTGTACTGACATTTTGAATTCTCTTACAGAAATGGGAATACATGCACAAGCCGAAAATAGGTTCCCGTGAGAGCAAACTTATGGAAGTTCTGCAGAACCCTCGTGACTGGCTGGGAATTGACAAGGCAACAGTGTAAATGGCACATTATCAAACGAAAAGAAGACTGTTGATCTCTTGAATTGTTTTAATAAATATTTTATATTTTATGCCTGTTATTGGCATAGCTCCGTTTGATCATGAAAAGGTGTACTTACGTGTTATAGGCATTGCTATTTTGTACAAAAAACATGGGCCTACAGTAAAAGGTATTATCAAGTGGCATTTTCTATTGTGTGATTTATTTACTCAATTCAGGGCCAGAGGGTCAACAGCTCAAAGATGTAGTAAAAGCTACAAAAGCTTGGTTTTTAATTTTTCCCCATTCATTTTATTGTATTTTTTTTTTTGTAGTTTTCATGTTTTTCTCAATTATGAATTCATGAAGAAATGTTAGGGTGTAGAGGAACGATGAAAGCATAATTATTTTGCGCCTATCCATTATCTATGACTATCAATAACGTAACGGGATAAGCAACATGGCATTTTCCTTTCGCACCATGTGTATATTAAAGGGATGCCGCCTAGCAAATGTTATGATAATTTGCTGGTATTATTGTATGTTGATCTATAAAAGTGATAGATGTAATCCAATCTGTAAATCCAGCTCTTCCCAACTGCATTAAGCAATATTGGAATAAATTTCATTTGAATTGGCCAATCTAAATTTAAAATACGTCTGTAAAAGCATTTAGACCCCTAGTCAAGAGCCCTACTGCTATATTTACCAATTGATAACTAGATAATTACTTATCATCTACGAGAAAGATCAGGAGCAATGCAAGTATACAACTATGTATTATACATTGAAATACGAGCCCAATACGTACGATTTGATTTGAAATTGTGAATCTCAGAAATGTAGGTCTACACAAAAGCGCTGATTCCATCATGGTGAAAACGGTCTAATGTTAAAAGGATGGGACTTATGCCATGTTGCTTTTCTCGTTACGTTATCGATAGTCATAGCCATTATTGAATTGTTATAACGATTGCAGTCAAAAGAGTATGGGGGAATATACAGGGCAAAACAATTAATGACATAATCGGCCTATCAAGAAATAATATAGGATCATTCAATAAATTAGTGCAGCAAAGTAATTTGAAGGTCTCGTCCATTGAATTATTGGATTGATTGATTGCCCTTTCCTGAATTGATTCACAATTATTTCTTAGGGTTATCGTGAGGGAGCTCACGTCTACTGCATGTGTATTTATCGCATTTGAATCAAATATATTGAATTGTTGAAATTCAACACATTCATTGAATAATCATCTTGGGTTCAAGGGTCATGCAATCTAATGATGACTAAAATCTATTGGCATCGATGAATGATTGAGAGATGAGATGAACGTTATTTCATCAGGTTTTTGGACAGTGCGAAGGAAGCAGTGAAGACCTGCTCTGTAAGAACCATCCCGGTATTAATTTAACCCACACAAACCTCACTTGGAGAAGAATGGCTGACCATTGCAAAAACTGAATCCCAGTCTCATGAAGACAGTTTAGTAATCTAGTAACTGATCTATCATTGCAGATACTTGATTGATTTTTATCTGTAATGATTAGGTATCTAAAATCAACAAAACACATTTCAGGCTTTTGTTTAGATTTGCATGTTCATAACGGTAAGTGATACATTGCCGTATTGCGGTACAAGTTATTCAGTTACAATAAGAGATTTATAGTGGAGTGGCTAAGCTCAAAAATCGCGCATTTAGTGATTAAAGCGTGAAATTTGGTAGATATGTACCTTTTGATATTTAAAAATCATTTGGCCATGATATCAAGCGAGATTTTAACCCTGAGGGCTGAAATATCCAGTGGCATTTGAAAAAGAAAATAAGGGGGTAGTGTATGTATAATTAATTTTTTTCACTTTTGTTTTCTCTTCTTCAGTAACTGACTGATATTTGAAGACTATTATGTGAAATTTGTTTTCCAAAACCATGTTTATTCGATAAAATACGTCAATTTAAGGTCAAAAATGTAAAAAAATCCATTTGTGATTTTTTTTTCTGATCATTTTCTGGGGGAAAATGGTGTACATGTTCCCAAACGTTCAACTAATGATATACTGAAGCGATATTATATATTATTTGCTACGTGGGGTCAACCGTATGAATATGAAATCAATTTTTGAACTCTATAGAATAATTATTTTTAGTCATAGCTATCCACTTGCTTCGTGGAGACTGAAATATATTTATATTATATTCAATGATGAAACAAAATAGGACACAAGTTATTTCCAGGTCATTCAAGGTCATCAAAGGTTATTAGGTGATGTAATTTAATCAGTTTGAAAATATATTGTAGCGTTTAGCAAGTTGGTTTCTATTTGATGTCAATAAAAACTCACAACCAGTTTCCAGGTCTCACCACGAGGAGGTAGCTACATAGAGAGATCCACCCTGACCTAAAAAATCCTAAGAAGATAATCCTAAAGATCCTAAGAAATTATTGAATAAAATTAATGAAAATAGGGAAATGAATATAAAGGTTGGTGCCTGGGCCGGAATAGTAGAACTTCTTTAAGTTTACTTATTCGTGCAGGGTGAATCTGAATTAGTTTCAGGGTTTAACGTTGAATACAGAAGAGGGGGATTTGCTTTGATTTTTTTGGCTGAGTACGCTAGTATTTTGTTTATAAGAATATTATTTTGTGTAAGCAATTAATTGCACTCAGTTTCGACCTGATCCTAGATAATAACTATCCTTACTCTTTAATTAATAGATCAAGGTTACTTTCATAGTATCTAGTGTTTGCACTAGCAGCCATAACATAGGATCAATTAATCCTGCAGTGTAGCAAGAGCAGCGACCACTACATCCTTTTTTGCACTTGCATGAGATTAGTAGAAACATCTGGGATGGACAACCAGAATGGCTTCCATCGGGAGCCCGTAGACTGGACCCCGATATTGTGGGCCACAAAAGTGTATTAAATGTCGTGTGGATATAGTGGACCACAAACTAGATATACTGTACCCCAAAGCTCGTTGGACATACTGCACCCCGGTATTCTGGTCCCCAATATAGTGGGCCACAAAACTAGAACATGGTGGTCCAGAATATCTTTTCCAAATGACCGAAGTGGTATTGTGGACCCCAATAAACTGATACACAGAGATTTGTCATTGTTGACCCCAATAAACTGAACCCCGATATTGTGGGCCACAAAAGTGTATTAAATGTCGTGTGGATATAGTGGACCACAAACTAGATACTGTACCCCAAAGCTTGTTAGACATACTGCACCCCGGTATTCTGGTCCCCAATATAGTGGGCCACAAAACCAGGACACGGGTGGTCCAGAATATCTTTTCTGAACTACCGAAGTGGTATTGTAAACCCCAATAAACTGATACACAAAGATTTGTCATCAGTTTGTTGGGGTTAACAATGACAAATCTTTGTGTATCAGTTTATTGGGGTCCACAATACCACTTCCGTCGTTTGGAAAATATATTCTGAACCACCCGTGTTCTAGTTTTGTGGCCCACTATATTGGGGACCAGAATACCGGGGTGCAGTATGTCTAACGAGCTTTGGGGTACAGTATATCTGGTTTGTGGTCCACTATATCCACACGACATTTAATACACTTTTGTGGCCCACAATATCGGGGCTCAGTTTATTGGGGTCAACAATGACAAATCTCTGTGTATCAGTTTATTGGGGTCCACAATATCACTTCGGTCGTTTGGAAAAGATATTCTGGACCCCCATGTTCTAGTTTTGTGGCTCACTATATTGGGGATTACAAAACCAAAGTATGTGTACAATTTTCTGGTTTAAACGTGTGGGCCACAATACTGGGGTCCACTTTATTCTTTTCTTGGGGTACAGAATATCGGGGTTCACAATGCTGTGGTCCACCAAAGCGGTACCCCTTCCATCTACTGTTTTCATTCAACTTCCGTCCCGATTCACTAGGCGAAGGCAACTCAGGACGTGCAGTGAGCGAATTCCACCATATGTACACCTGGTACATGGCTCACCTGATATGCTGCGCCAGTGCAGCCTTAGTCGGTGGGATTCTGTTGATGGGTTTTGATTGCTGAGCAAATAGATGCCTGGGCGGAATGACCTGGAAACAACTTGTGTCCTATTTTGTTTCATCATTGAATATAATATAAATATATTTCAGTCCCCACAAAGCGAGTGGATAGCTATTTTCAATTGGACTAGAAATGATTATTTTAAAGAATCCAAAAATTGAATTTAATATACATAAAGTTGACCCCACAAAGCAAATAATATATAATATCACTTCAGTATATCATCAGTTATACGTTTGGAAATGTGTACACCATTTTCCCACAGAAAATTTTTAAAAAAATAATACCGGTAATCAAAAATGGATTTTTTTACATTTTTGACCTTAAATTGACGTATTTTATCGAATATACATGGTTTTTTGAAAAAAATTTCATATAATATTCTCTAAATATTAGTCAGTTACTAATGAGAAAAAAAAGTGAAAAAAAAATAATACATACAATACTCCCTTATTTTCTTTTTTTAACCCCACTGGATATTTCAGCTCTCAGGGGCATAGTCTCGCTTGATATCATAGCCAAATAATTTTTAAATATCAAAAGGTACATCTCTACCAAATTCGCTAAATCACTAAATCAACTAAATGCGCGATTGTTGTGATTTTTTTATCTTAGCCACTCCACTATTATAAACAAGTTGATAAGTGTACGAGAAAAGGAAGTTCACAAGTTATAATAACTTAATATATGTGTGGTAAATAATCATTTTATGGACTGGTAGATGTGACATCTGATTTACACTCAACATTCAATCAATAAATATAGGCCTAGGCCCTATATAGATTTAATTTCGAGATTTTAAAATGGTTGATTGAATCGTAACATGATGAATTATCCAACATTTTTCAAGAATTGTAAAGCCAACTCCTCGTCTTCCATTAAGGAAAGTCCTGTATCGAGAGGTTGATCTGCGTCGGCGGAAGATTTTAGTTTCTTCTTCTTTCCATTCTCATCACTAGTTTTAGTCGACTTTCGCTTCAAGGGTATCGGTTTATGAATGGCTTCGACTTCCAACTCGTCATCTGACCCACTTTCTTTCTTGCCGTATATTTTATCGGGGTCAGGAAGCCACGACAAGTCTGGACCACTTCCGTCATCGCTCCGGTCTTCCTCCTCCACTTCTTCGTCAATCTCTTCGACTTCGCCCCTCTTTGCTAACTTCAGTCGTCGTTTCACTTCCCTTCGCTTTGCCTTCATCCTCTCTTTGAACCGTTGTTTATCAATCCTGTCCTCTTCGATCAAAACCTCCCTTGCTCTTGTGATATCAATACCTCCCTTATTCTCTGCTTCATACTCCTTGGCCAAATCAGAAACTTTATGTTTAGTATTGTCCACCAGTGCAGTTCCTTCTTCATCAAACATTATCTTTGTGTTTGCAACAATCTTTTTCTTGAGAATTTTCTTTGCAAGCGCAGCTTTAGTGAGAGCTTTTTTCTTCGATTTCGAATCATCTTCGACAATTGGTTCGTTGTTTGTTTCTTCCAGTTCGTGATCCTTTCGTTTCACTTGAAAAACATCGTCGTCACTGTCACTCTCGTCGGCAAAGCTGTGGGATTGTTTAGGCTTGGACTTTGGATCTTTGAATAGACGGGTTTCTTCTTCGGATTTGTCAGCTTCTTCATCGGCTTCAGACTCACCGTCACTGCTATCGGAACTCGATTCTTTGGAACCTTTCTTTGTTGCTTTCAAGGCAGCTAATAAAGCCAGTTCGTCTTTGACTTTTGCAATTTTCTTCTGTTTTGTTACTGTGTTCTCTTCCATCTTCTTGTTGAGACGCTGAAGAAAACGTATTCTCGGAGGAAGCGCTAATCCCAAGGATGCAGAATAAGAATCAGTATCCAGAGCATGAACATCAAAAATATTCTTATTCTTCATCATGAAAACTGATTTCACATAAGCCACGAAAGCCCTCTGAGCCGACTCTTTCAAAGTCGAATCCTGTGCCAAAAGAGCTTCAATCTTACGAGAAGGTGTCAGCAATTTACTAGGGTTTAATTTAATCTTAATTATTGGTATTTTCTTTGTTTTCAATTCCTCCATCATTCCCTCTTCTTCCGATGGCAGTAACACGAGGAGTGATTCTCCGCCCTTCTGGTACCGTGCCGTCCGTCCCGCTCGATGGATGTATGTATTGGCATCTTCCGGACAGTCCAGCTGAACGACCCAGTTCACTTCCGGAAAGTCCAGACCCCGCGCTGCGATGTCCGTGGCGAACAACACAGCGCAGGACTTTTTACAGAAAGCCTCGTAGATCGCCATTCGACGCAGCTGATGCAACGTGCCTTGAAGCTGCATCACACTAACATTAGGGCGCAGGCGGCAGAACAAGTCGTAATGATATTTCACTTGTTTACAGCTCGACATGAACACAAGAATCTTATGTCTTGAATGGTTTTTTACGAACGACCAAAGCATGCTCATCTTTTCACTGAGTTCGCAGACAATGTAGCTCTGTTGCAACGCTTCCGGCGTACTGTGCTCGGAATTTTCGTGAACAGAAACGTACATCGGGTCTTTTAGACTGAGTCTAGCCAGATCGCGAACTGATTTTGTTTGGGTAGCCGAAAAAAGCAATGTCTGTCTTTCAGCTGGTAGATTCTCGATAATTGCATTCATCGAGTGTTCGAAACCCATATCTAAACATCGATCAGCTTCATCCAGAACTAGAACTCGCATATTGTTACAATCAAACAACGGATTCTCGTCCATGTGTTGTAAGAGACGACCTGGAGTGCAGATAATGATGTTGCATTGATCCATCCTCCTCTTTTCAAACTGTAAATCTTTACCACCTATGATTAAGCCCGCCGATATATCGTGGTGTATTCCAATTTTACGGAGTGTTTCAAAGATTTGATAGGCCAGTTCTCTTGTTGGGGTAATGACAAGAGCTCCTACACCGTCAACACGTGTCCACTGTTGACAAAATAGGTTCTCTATAATTGGAATAAGAAAGGCTAAAGTTTTACCGCTACCAGTCTTGGCTGCTCCCAAGATGTCTTGTCCACGGAGACCAAGGGCGATACTCTCTCGTTGAATTTCGGTTGGTTTTGTAAAACCATTTTCTTTCAATCCTTTGATGGTTCTTTGAGAGAGTGGAAAATCGGTGAAATTCTGAACTGCAGTAGCATCGATCTGGAATTAACATCATAGGCCTACATTAATCGGCGAGATAAAGAGAATATCCTACAATCCATTATCATAACTAACCCCCCTCACCTTCTTGTCACTCCCATAGAGCTTGAAAACTAGTAGGCCTAGGCCTAGAGGGAGCATAGATGAAGTCATCATGCTTGGTGGCACAGAATATGCAGGGCAAGCCTTACTGAGAATATTTTGTTACTCGTCATCTTTATGGCAAAGCTGCGAGTCAGACCAAATAATTGACTTTATCAACTGATTGTTCAACTGAAGTGGCAATTCTACTGAGAAATATACCTCAAGATAATCAGCATTACCGGTAGGCCAATAGGCCTACAGGTAGCTGCCTATCACAGTCTTTTCATGTGACTCACACCCACATTTTGGTATTCAATATTCTTTGGGGATAAAAATGAAGTCTTACACATGATCTGGGAGACATAGGGGCAATACAAAATAGTTGAACTCTTCGCCATTAGGTGTCTCATTCACCAAAGTACCGTAGGCTAGTCAAATGGCAAAAATAACATACATAAGCCATGTGATCACTGTAGCACAATGGTTAGCACAGCTGACTCCCATACCAGGGAGCTCTGGTCGCAACTCGACTGTTACTTGATTTATTTTTTTCAAATTCGTTCCTCCAGAGTTTATATACCGTATAAAGGAACATGGTCAATTATTTGGACGAAGCCAGGTTGCAGACAGTAGGTTAGGTTTTTATGGTTAGATTGGTGTAGGCCTATAAACCATGCGTATACCGCCGGCAGGCGGAACGGAGCTTATATCAGGAACTGGGTGTCGGGTGCACTCTAGCAGTAAAAATTCCAACTAAACTGTTTGCTCATTGTCTCCCATGAGTGAAGCTCAAAAATGAAACAGTTTTATGCGTTGATCACTATGTATAGGCCCAATGGTAGTCTCTCTCCATGTCTCGTGGTTTCTTGCCTCATTCCCACCCTGCGTAAACAAGCTAGGCCCTATCTCGGCTTCAACCACTCTCAATGCTACCAGTGCTACGTTTTGTAGCTAGACCCTAGCTTAAGGCCCATTCACAACCGAAATTAACAGTAAAATTAGCATTAGCAGTAATGTAATTATTTAGTGGCTGTTCACAACAATAATTCAGCATTAAGGATCAGCCAATGAGATGGCTTGCTTACATTAGCTGATGGCCGATGGGATTAACGATGCGCCTGCTCGACATCGTCCGAACGATAGAAGCCTGTGGCGCGCCAAACGTTTACTCAAATCTGATTGGTCAGTGCTTACACCAAGCTATAAAATTAACAGCAAGGTTTGGAGTTTGCAAACCTTGCGCTCACTGCTAATGCGTTACGGCTAATGCGTCGCATTGTGAACGGAGTGCATGGGGGCCATAAGACAAATATTGCTGCTAATTTCGGTTGTGAATGGGTCTTTAGTCTATATATTGAAATGTATAGTGCCTATGGTCACTCCTGGGCCATTAGTCCAAATATCCTTATTTCATCTATGCCCATTGCAAGAGCAAAGACCTCCAAGTTAGGTTAGGTCGGCCTACGATTGACTTCTAGGCCTACTCACATTTTCGTAAGATTCTTGTAATTTTTCTATGATGCTTTTTTCCGATTCTTTGGGCTTTTTAGTACGGAATATCATCTTCTTCTTTACATATTTTCTAGCTCCTCTGGAGGTTGATGCACTTGAAACATTACCACGTGAAACATTGAATTGGTTTTCCATCGCCATTCCAACTAGTGTGATGTACGTTGTTGATTCTACTGCAAATCTACGGCAGTCTAGGGTGACCTTGTCATGATTGCCAACATAACGTGAGCAAACCTCACGCCGTGGCGAACTTGCAGTGTTTATGCTATTATAGGCCTAACTTCTGATAGTCGAGATGTCAAAAGTTTTTAGAGGTTATAAAATCACATTGTCATTTTAAGTTTTAATATTCCTAAAGCACAATGAATAGGCCTACCAAAAAGGGTGACATGCCCGTAGATCAGGATATTCTTGGTCTTCTAAGGCAAAGGGAAACGAAGGTAAGTAGGAATTCTGGACTATTGAGTCAATAACAAATCATGCTAATTTTATGCTTGATAGCCAGGCCTAGACATTGCATAGGCAAAGGCCTATGTATACGGTATGTTAACTGTCGAAATGTTGGATTCCTTGTATTATTTTTCTTCTTCAGGATAACATGTCGCAATCTCTGAAGCATAGATTACATGTAACAGAAAGTTTCATTCATCGTCTCGTTCTTGAAAAGGAACTCGAGGGCCACACTGGCTGTGTCAATTGCTTGGAGTGGAATGAAACAGGAAGGTAAAATATTTCATTCATCTGGCCTAGGCCTAGCTAAAAGTAGTTTTAGAGCATAGTCACTACAAATTCAATGGCCTAGGCCCTAGTCAAGGTCTGTTGTACCATTAAGTATATAGTGTTATATACTTAATGGTTGTACCATCCATATCGTGTCACTATCTGCACTGAATAGCACTGAATAGGCCTTGGCGTAGGCATTAACCACTACAAATTCAATGGCATAGGCCTAGTCATTGAGTTTATAAACTCAATGGTCTAGTGTATGATTTAGTTAATGATAGGCCCAGGCCTACTTCTAGGGTCTGGACCTAGGCCATAGCATTTGGTAGTCAATAAGATCCTATGAGTAACATTAGACCATTTATTAGGGCATTGGCAGTGAGCCCCAATCAGATGCCAATGTTGGTCAAAAGTCAATACTGATAGGTGTAGGGACTAGGTCTAACACATATTGAATAGCCTTAGAGGGTAGGCCCTAGGCTAGGACATTGAGTGTGTAGCCTACTGACAATGGCCAAGATCTTGTGCCCTTGCAATACCTCAGGTCTTGATCGTGTACGAAAGCTGTCGTGTTATCATGTGTGAGGCTAAACTTATTTCAGCATTGAACTTTGATTAAATTTTCAATTGCAGAATCTTGGCATCGGCTTCTGATGATTTGCATGTCATACTGTGGGATCCGTTTGCTCATAAGAATCTCAAGGCAATACACACCGGTCACCATGGAAATATCTTCTCTGTCAAGGTATTTTAACCTACGCAATCACTGGTCTGAGTTCTCGTTATGACTTATATGTAGTCAATGTATAAGCATGTAAGGTCAATATTTCAAAATGAGTTGATAGAGGTTTGCACGTATCTTTAAAATCAGTTCCCAGTGTGGTCATGATCCATATCGGTCTTTTTTGTTGGACGAAGGTTCTTTTGATACTTGGTGATTGTCGCCAGAAGATGATTCCGACCCCCACATAACCTAGCTGTTCATGGGTCTGGTGAGATACATTGAAAAAAATTAGGTTAAAAGTTTAGATTGAAACTGACCGTTATAGGATAGTTTCAACGCTGGCTTTATGTGACGGTAACCTATCACTATGTCTGTGTTGTAGTTCATGCCGAAGTCTGACGACAACATCCTCGTGACGGGGGCGGGCGACTCCCGCGTGCGCGTGCACGACGTGAAGGCCGGGGAGACGACGCACGTGTGCAACTGTCACTCAGGCCGCGTCAAGCGCATCGCCACCGCACTCAACGTGCCGTTCCTCTTCTGGAGCGCCGCAGAGGACGGATCCGTCATGTGAGTCCGTGCTGCGCTCTGCGGGGTGTTGTTGACAACTTGGGGAATTATTAAATTGAGCGACAGCAAAGATTTCCATTCCTCTTTTATAGGCCTTTATCAGTTTTTTTTTTTTTTCTCTTTTGTGCAGCGCTCAGGTTGCACGATTTGACTGATCTACATGAAAAAAAATCTGTACCTGCAGACTTATCCAACTGTGAACTGTAGGCCTATAGCCCCAGTTTTTAGGTCAAATTGGTTGAACAATTTTTGAGAAACACAATCTCAAAGTTTCTAAAAACCCCATAAGATTGGGCTGGGTGTGAAAATTTGAAAAATAAAATCTCTTCAAAAATGAAATCTCTTCAAAAAATTCAAATTCTCACTAAATGTGAGCACATGAGTGATACACATTATGACAAAATTGTACTGGTATGCAATTTGAATCATTGTTTTGAAGAGAATCAGATTGGTCTATTTGTTTGAAACATCAAATAGATAGAAATAAAGCAGAACCATGTTACCAAGATTCACGACCTTCCAGATTTGAATCAAAGTATATTTCATATAGGTCAAGCTATGTGAAGTTTTCAACTAGAGGCCTACTTAAAAATGTATTCATTTTTATTTATTTGATCCAAAGATTTGCACATTGTACTACAAATAAGACATATAAAAACTTACAACTAGATATAAAAATGAGTAGCCAGAAGGATATGATTAAAAAAAGACAGAATGATATATATATATATATATATATATATATATATATATATATATATATATATATATATATATATATATATATATATATATATATATATATATATATATATATATATATATATATATACAGTCAAGCCCACATATAACGAACTCGGTTTTAACGAAATTTCGGTTTTTACGAATTAATTACCATCCCCCTTCAAATCTCCTATCCTTACAATGTTAAATAAAGACCTATAACGAAGTGATTTATATTTCAAAATTCGGTTATTACGAATTTTTTGTCACTTTTCAGCATATTTTGCTCATTATTTTCAGCTATTTCCAACAAAATGTTCGAAAATCGGAGCATTTTACGTGAATTTATTTTCAGGCTACATTTATTTTGAACGGGCTGTACATCGTAGCAGCTGGTGACGCGTACAGCACGTGGTCATAACTCTTGCTGCACCCCCCCTCACCGTCCCACGCATAGTGGAAAGGCCCAAACCAAAACACTCGCTCAACGCGCACTAAATAATAACGTGATGGTGACATCTTCAATGACTTTGTTCATCTATTTTTTGTTTACATTCCTTCATTTCCATTCGTGATAGTGTCCTGTAACCTAGGAAATAAAACACGAGAAGTGGGGAGTGGCGGTGTCATGTGATAGCAGATGATAAGTTCTTTATGAAAGGACATTGTTGTTTTCTATTACTTTCTACAAACATACTAAGTGATGATACGATGCGATGATAATATGTCACCTAATACTGTAATACAGTACTATACTAGGGCCTAAGTCGTAAATGTAGGCCTATCTTTATAAATCTCTAAAATTCAAGTGCTGTTATGAAAAAAAGCAATAAATCTCTATAATGAAATTCTGTTTTTACGAACAGATTTTCATTCCCCTTGAAATTCGTTATATGCGGGTCCGACTGTATATATATATATATATATATATATATATATATATATATATATATATATATATATATATATAATTTCATTAATTTGTAATGGTGCAATGATAGTCTAATGTGATTTTGAAGTTAGGAATTTGTTGAGGTCATAGAAGGGGTTCTGGAGTAGGAAAGATTTAAGGTTGTATTTGAAAGATAAGAGTTTGGAGAGGCTAGTTATATGGGCAGGTAGTTTATTGTAAATGGTTGTGCAAAGATGGAGAGGGCTGTGTCTGTAAAAAAGCGTGGGAGTGTGTTAGAGAACGGATAGAGTTACTGTGACTGGTAGGGTAGTTGTGGATAGAAGCATTTTTGGGAAAGTGGCTGAAGTTGGAGTGAACATAAGAATTGGCAATTTGGATAAGAGTACATGTGAGGGTGAGAATTTTGAGCTTTGTGAAATGTAATTTACATGAGGAACTGCGAGAAATACCGGAAATGATGCGAATTGCCTGTTTTTGCATGATGAATATTTGTTCAGCTCCTGGGGAGGAAACCCAGAAGAGAAGTCCATAGGAGAGATGAGAGTGGAAATAGGCATGGACCGCATGGTAGACAAGTAAGAGGGTATGAGGATTGACAATTTTTTTGAATCAACGAAGAAGGAAGGAAGCACTTTTAATTTTAGCTGCAGTTTTCTCAATATGTTGGGACCAGTCTAGATTGGGAGTTATATGAATTCCGAGAAATTTTGTCGATGAAGTACTGGGGATGATTTTACCATCAATACGTATTAATGGGGACACGATGGGTGGGTTAAACTTATTATGGAAGTTCATAAAAATTGATTTAGTGGGTTGCAGTGCAAGTTTGTTATTTAAGCAATTTGAGGATATTAATGAAGTTTGACAGTTGGCAGTTTGAATGAGGGAAATGAGAAACTTGATTCTTGGTGTGGTTAATAAATGATTCGTATCATCAGCAAATTGAAAGAGATGTCCAACATGTAATAATTGCAGGAGGTCGTTAAGATATCTAGTAAAAATAGGAGAGGAGATAAGACAGAGCCCTGAGGTACATCTTGCTTAACGGATTGTGGGTTTGAAATGGAGGGTGCAGAGTTGGGGGAATTGATACAAACGACTTGGGTTCTATTGGATAGGAAAGATGCAATCCATTTATTGGCACAGCCACGAATTACTAGGGAATTGCATTTATAAAGGAGAAGATTGTGGTCTACAGTGTCGAAAGCTTTACTTGGATCATAGAAAATACCTATGGCATGGTCACCCTCATAGAGAGCGGCATAGAGGGTGGAGAGGAAGTTTAAAATTGCTGTGAATGTAGATTTATGTTTTTGAAACCCATGTTGACAGTCAGCAATGATATTATTTGAGTCAAGAAATGAGGTTAAATGGAGAAGCATCACTTTTTCCATCAATTTGGAGAAAGAGGAGAGGAGAGAGATGGGTCTGTAGTTATTGATATCGGTCTTGATGCCTTTTTTTGTCAATTGGAATAAGTAAAGCTTGTTTGAGTTTATGGGGAAAGATTCCTGATGAGAAGGAATCATTTATAATTGCGGTGAGAGGTATCGATATATAGTCTATGCATTTTGCAAGTAGTGAGCCAGGGATTTCGTCAGAGCCACTCGAATGTTCATATATCTGAGTGAACGCGCAACATGGCTTAATTCAATCGAGTTTGTGGGGAACAAGAAAATGGTATTTGATGGGATAGGTTCATTATTGTAATTCAGGAGGGTGGGGTTTAGAGGGAGTGGAGCAGCCACATCACCTGAGCTGATGAAGTAAGTATCAAGGTTTTCGGAAAGAGTAGAAGGGTCTGTGATGTTTTGACCGTCGACATCAAGTTTGAGGTATCCTGGAGGCTTGACAAATTTGGAGGAGGAGCTTATAATATTTCAAGAGGTTTCGTATTTATTTGTTGAATTGGCTATCATGTTATCATGGTATAGGCCTAAGCGTTTCGCGTTGCGCAGGGCTTTAATATGGGATTTTGTCTCTCTAGATATTGTGATTTAAGATCAGGATCATTTTGATTCCTTTTCAAAATGGCATGTTGAGTTTTTAGACTTTTGCTGGAAGAGCGGAGTTCGGGTGTTATCCATTTATTGCGTTTCTGCTTAATACCTTGCTTGTATTGACGCAAAGGGAAGGCGGTATTTAGAATGGCTAGTGACAGTGCCGGACTGGGCAATCGGGCAATGCCCGGTGGGCCGCTGTTGGAATCGATATCAAAATGAGCCGCGGTCACTCGCGAATACCTTTTCATGCGTTCGTACAGTTCTTCCACTTCGATGTTTCACTTTCATCCAAGGTTTAATATTTTCCTAAATGATAATAACTTTAGTAATTGAAAACTGACCTTAGTCGAGTATTTTGAATATAATTCGTTATCTTAGAATAGAATGATATTCTTGTATTTACAAATATTATCGAAATCTATTTAATAGTTGATATAGATATAACCTCGATAAATTAGCTACCTGTTGAAAAAAAAATTGAGATATTCCTACAAAAATATTTTGTGATGGTCACCCGATCGAAATTGAGATTTATATGATTTTGTTGTTTGATGTAATCTATAATAGCGAAATATATTCTTTCAATTGTGATGAGCTTGTGGTTAGAATGAAACTTACAGAAAATGGTTCCAACTTCAAATTTTAAGCCTATTCAGGACTAATTGCAATAACAACAATAATCATAAGTGTTGGACTACTACTAAAAATATCAGAATATACACACAAAAATCAAGAATTTTCAAAAAATTCTTTGCGGGGCCAAACCCGCGTGCTTGTTAGGGTGTAACAATTCTGTCTTCGCTATTCATGCAAATCTCGGAATTTTTCAAATTCCCGGTACTGTACCAAAGAATATGAGCGTGTGATTGTCGCTGTGTCGGACACGAGACATCAGCTATAAGGTGTCGATTACTTTTCTTTAGGAAAATAACAAAATAAGAGGCAGACTTGAAGCAAGCGACGGCAGGAGAAAATGTCCATGATATCGATTGATAGGGTCCCAATCCATTTAAGAAACAAATTTAATAATTCACCTGAGTGAAAATTCATTCACAGTATGGGTTGGCTGCAATTAGGCGATTACTGACATCCAAACAGAACATCTAATCTACAAGAGAAGATTCGATCACTAGGTCAAATATGGAAGAAATAGCGTTGGTACCGTATTTCCCTCAGTATTCTCCTATTTAACAGAGTAATATTCAATGAAAATTGTTTTGGACCCCTGACAACACTAATCGAGAATAAATTCTACTATCAACGATTTTTTCGTACTATTCTCGACTATTTGTGTAATGTCTGTCAATTCTGAAAATTACAGTGAATTCATCAAGGAGTATACACCAATTTTCTTCGTGCCCAATAGTCATTTGGTAATGACAAATCTTGATATAGATAGGCCTATAATATTACATGGATGCCAATTTGAAGTTTGTATTTTTCCAATATAAATTAAAATACTGGTATTTCCACATCACCCATTGCACTTGGCCTATGTACAACACCACTATATTTGAAAAACTACCGACAATAACAAAATCATGGGCTTATACCAATCTTGAGCTGAGATCGCTTGAAACCGGAAGTGCAAAAATACACCTCAATCACAAAAACATTATTTACGACCCCCCCCCCCCCCTCTTGCTCTCTCTCTCTCTCTCTCTCCGTGGGCTGCTTTTCAGTATTTTTTGCCGGGGCCGGTTGTGAGAGCCAGTCTGGCACTGGCTAGTGATAGTTTCAGAGAAGGAATCGTACTTGGAGTCAGTATCGAATTAATTTATTGTTTTGATCCAATTTTCACCTCGGAGGAGAGAGATGAAGTGGATGGTGTTTTCCTCAGAAAATATACGTTTAGTTATGAAAGATGTATCAATGAATGCAAGTGAAGTAGGGGTGATATTTATTGTGAGAGCAAGGTGATCAGAAACATCACAATCGAGAGTATCAGCAGTGAATTGAGTATGTGGCAACGTGGTGAATATATTGTCGATGAGAGTTGATGATGTGAGAGTTGTACGAGTATGGTGTAGATATCGTTTCGAAAAGATTATATGTGTGGAGTAGGTCTAGGAATTCAACTTTATATGAAGATGTTTGCAGGAGATCAATATTGAAATCCCCACATAGTATGATCTCAGCACGGGGATGGAGTTTAATGGTGCGGATGACAATATTCTGCAGTAGTCTGAGAAAAGTATTGATGCAGGCTGATGGTGAGCAGTATACGGCAAGGAGAATGCAGCCAGGAGAGCTCTCGTTGTGCCATATGATGCCAGTACATTCATTACGTACCTTATCTTTTGAGTAGGAGAAAAGATCTATGGGGTTGGAGCTAATATGAGGCTTAGCGAAAATGGCTACACCACCATGTGCTGAAGAGGATGGGCAGTAAATATTGGCCTTAAAATAGAGTGGAATATTGAAAGTGGAATCGGTAATAGGGAGCCAGTGTTCTGAGAGGCAGAGGAGATCGGGGGAGTGTATTTCGGTTAGAAGTTCGATTTACTCAATTTTATTTTCAGCAGACTGTATACTCAGTGACATGATTAGGGTTTGTTTGATTGAGGGGATAGGGATATTATATTGGCTCTTGTGATCGGACCTCAGTGGTTTGTGTTTGTCCTCTGGTTGATTGAGGTGAAGTAAGGGGGTTGGTTGGGACTTGGTCGAGGGTATAAAATATCAGCAGAGGGCATATTATTTGAACTAGGAGCAGAGCTTCTTGCTTGAAAAATAATCCCATGATGTTGGGCTGATTCTTTATTCTTTCGATGTGATCGTCCTTCTTTGTGTAAGTTTTCATTCTTCATTTGATCACGTGTATCCGAGTTTGTCCCATAGAGTTCTGCATCTTCTAGAAATTTGAATAAATTCGGAAATTCTTGTTGGGTAGTTGGTTTTCAAATGTCAAGACTCATGAAAGAAGGGATTATTTGTGGAAGTGAGGCTTGAGTGAACTGAAGAATATTTGAGGGCTGGTTCTTGAAAGTTTTTTGAAGTCGAGGTTTAGTAGGCTGAGTACGTAGTTGGCTTATTTGGATTCTGAGATTTTATGACAGAGATTCATCTTTCCAATTTTATTCAGATGCAAACCGTGTCTTGTGAAGTCAGACCGAGGTATATCTGTAGTGTCAATTATTGATAGTAGATTGAATTCTTTTGTAAGATTACTGATGCTTCTATTTACTTGATATACTGTTTCATTGAATGCTTGATCATCATAATGGTAGGGTATATTTATGAGAATGAATTTTGTTTTTGAATTCTCTGTTGTAGTCATGATGGCTTGCCTGAGAGTTTGAATCAGGGCATGATGGTCTGATCTATTGAAATCATTATCTATATCATTAATACCACAAGCAACAATGAGACAGTCTGGGGCTGACCCCATCCGAGAGCGAAGATGATTATTTATATTTCCAAGTATATCTCTTGCCTTTGCATTTGGCTTCAAAATGATTCTGGCGATTACCGGTACCTTGTGTTTCATTTTCTCATCCAAAATCGATCTAAAATCTCTCATGTGGCTGTCTCCAAGGAGAAGTTCATTTAATGAGTTGAATTGTTTATTATTATTAGGAGTGTTTATGGTTTTGAAAGTAGGATTTTCAGAGTTACGGGACACATTTTGAATTTTGTCCAGTTTCCCTTTCAGGTGGTCAAACTGGGTTTGTGAGAGCTCAAATTTACACTTTAGCTCTTGAGTGTTTTGAGTCAGTTTGTTTTGAGACAGTTTGCAAGCATTTTCATAGACTTTGTGGAAGCTTTTAGTTCATCGGCCATGTCTCTGACTTCGTGAACCTCGTCACGCATATTTGTATATGCTTCCTGCATAGCAAGGCTAGCTGCATGACAGCTGTGATTCATTCCATATGTGTTACTCTGTGTGGGTATGTCATTCAGTAAGCAGGGATTGTTTGATGCTTCATAATCACCTCTTAAGACCTGGATTGATTCATTCAAAATTTTGATTTTTGATTCCAGCTCAAGACTGTATAAATGCCCTAATCCCATCATGTTATCAAAATTGAATTTTCTTCTTTCAGTACCAGTATCTATCTTAAATTTCCTTGGTATGTTTCTTCTCATTCTCTCGACAACATTTACTTTCAACATAGTTCTATACTTGGTCGTCATAGATCTGTACTAATAACTATACACTTTTTTGTTACTGTATTGTAAGTCACTTCCCTGTATTTTCTCAACTTCCTCAGCTTACTCTTACAGCCACCACATTTCCAATGGGGTAAGTCCTTCACAATTTCAATACAGTGAAACCTCTATCCATCGTTTTTCAAGGGACCAGGAAAATAAAACCATCCATGCAGGAAAACGCATCATCCAGAAAAATGTAACATTGATTATATGGGAGTGGGGTGAGACAAAATGAATGATACAAGCAGGAAAACGATGGATCCGGAAACGATGCATACAAGTTACACTGTATCTTCAATGATCACTCCAGCACAACGATAATGGAGCCACCTATCACAGCAGTAACATTGAACACCATTTGCAACTCTTTTAGAGCACACTTTACATAAATTCACAGGTCTACATGCTTAAACAAAAAATGAAAAATTTATAGATTCAATTGGTATCATAACCACGAAGAGCATGGAAATTGCCCGAAAATGTCCTTAACAACAGTGAATAAAGTAAACAAATGGTTTTTGTCAACACAGGAAAATGATTTCCACACACAAAAACACGAGTTTTCATAATTAATTTTGAAGCTAGAACTGTTCGCATCTACTCACACTCGTGGAAAAAATTCACCTTTCGATTGATAATAATCTTCATCACTAAAGATTAAATGACTATATAACTGATTTTAGGAGTAAAAGTTATTAGGCCTATAACGACATTCACGAAGCTATTTTTATCTAGATTCCACGGCCTTCTTATAATAATAGATATACCCATATTAATAGATATCTCGCTCATCTTACGACGTATATTCTACATTTGCCCAGCTCAAATATCATTACTACCTCTCGGCCTACTCTACAGTTACCAAGGCAATAGCCAAAACGTCAAGTAATTTGACAGGTATGATTAGGTGTGGTACGAGATTAGTGCGGCTCTGCCATCTCGGACAAGATATATTTTCACTATCTCAACCCAACTCAACAGTCAATAGCGACGAGCTTACACGGAAATTTAGTTACATATGACTGGGGCCCTACACTTTTCAGATTTCGCCATATTTTAGAATCGGTTACAGACTTTATAGAAGGTCTTGTATGAAGCAACAAGACTTTTCACTGCCACTGGTGTTTCTTGCATGCATGTCATAACAACTATCAAGGTTTCAAAAAAAGAAGGGAATAATTTTTGAACATTGGACTTGTCTATTTTACGACTAATAATAGTTTCAAGAAAATCAAATATCACAAGAAAAGAGGAGAAGAAGTTGAAAGAAAAAGAAGACCAACAAACATTTTTGTATCCATCCTGACTTGGTTTTTCGTGGTTTCCCACAGTCCTCAAAGCGAATGCTTGGTGCGCTCTCCGATGCCCCTGTCTCGGATGCCCCTGTACCTGATTTTGTCTTCGATCCCCCTGTAGATGGCAGGCCAGGTTACACTAGCTTCACAGGGCTATCGAAGACCGTTGAATAGAAGGGTTTACACTAATTTATGCGGACACTTAATCGTCTCCGATGGCTCTGTCTTGGATGCCCCTGGCCCTCTGGTTTTATACCTCACCCTCACCCTCACCGGCGTTGCTACACTATGTAGAGTATCCAATATTAGCGCGAAAATTTCGAATGTTCTGTACTAGACAATAATTTTAAATACTGGTATATTTGAGTAACAATTTGGGTAATTCTCATTATTGTAATCTATCCTAACTTTCATTCATTACTTAAGAATGGTTCTTTTAAGAATAAAAGACGGAATTATTCTTCCCCCACATCAATATTAGCTCATTAACAAGAAATTAGTTATTTAAACTTTATAATAATAATTATTTGCTTGTTATTAACAATAATTAAGCTATTATTTACTGTTAACGCCGGTCTTTTGAGACCAGCTACCTCGTTTTCCCTAGTTTGCCAATTGAATATGAAATCATTCGATTGCGTCATGGAATGTTGTATACATTGCAAACCGTGTTTCTAGTCGACCTTCCTTTCTCATTGCTGGTTGGCTGGTGGGTTGTCACGCGATGTGCTGCATCCAATCACAGCTCGCCATTCTCGCGTTGCCTGAACCCGTCAGGCCTCGCAGCTCAGTTCTCTGCTATACTCGATCCAGACCGGACGTCTCGAAACGGCTCTCGTCGAGTATTCAGTTCTTGTCCATACTCGATTCACATCGGACGTCTCTTAGTCGCTCGTCAAGTGGGTGAATTCGCTCATATTCTCGACCAGCTCTTGTTGTGTGAGCATCTCCCGTCCTTCTCTACTTTGTCAGAGTTCGGACGTACTGTACATTATTTCGCATGTACGCAGTTGTTTCTTTTCTATTTTTCGTTCTTCTTGAGTCGTTAATAGGACCTCTTTCCATACTTTCTTGTTTCTAATTCTTCACATTTGTTTTGGTCTTCATCATTTACGAAGTTGGGTGTTTTGTTTTCTCTCAAGCTTTTGTTTCTTGTTTATTCGAATGGTGTGCGGGGACACCACTCAGGTTTGATCTATTTTGTTTCGCTTTCTCGTTATTTATTCTTTGATTTGGTCAATAACAACGTCAAGTCGACGTAGACCAAATACGTATCGTTTTGGGGTGAGGCATAATCCGAGTTTGGATTATGCTCGCCTGATTATTAGTGCCAAGTCGGCACCCTCAATATACAGTCCACTGGTCTTTCATCGCCATCTCTAAGATCGGCGGTAACATTTTGGTCCCTGTGAGCCAAAGATTATTTTGGTTCCAATTTCTCGTCATTCGTGAGGCGGAATCCATCTCCGGATTCTTATTTCGTTCTCTTGTTGGAATCCATTTGTGAATTCCATTCTTTTCACCACGCGGAGTCCATCTCCGGATTCCAATTGCTTTACTTGTTGGAATCCATTTGTGGATTCCTTTCTTTGCACCACGCGGAGTCCACCTCCGGATTCCACAGTCATTCGTGGCAGCACCCGCGATCAGGCATCGCATGGGTGACTTCTTTGTCCTCCGCACTGAATCGGCTTCCACATAATTGGGTTTCCACGGCGCAATAATTTATTCTGTTTGTTTGCGAGTTATTATCAACAATTGTTTTAACTTGTTTTATAGACATTCATTTCTTGAATTATTTTGCGTTGTTCTTTTTCTGTGCATTTCGGCCGTATTTTCTCCGTGAGTAATTCACTTCACAAGTCTTCGATACTTGTGCTGGCTTCTTGGTTTTGCTTTGTGAATATTCATCCACAACAATGGCTTCAAAGATGGAGAAACAACAATCATTGTTTAAAGCCAAACGTGAGCGAATATTCACAGCGCTACAACGCTCGTATGATGCTTTCAAAATGCTTGAGAGTGACGATGCTTCGTCTTACAAATCTCGTTTCGACAAGCTTGACGTTTTGGAAGCCAACTTTGAAGGCATTCAAAACGAAATAATGGCATTGAATGCTCAACTTGACAACAGTGACGATGCATTACCGGTCGACGCTGTTGAAGCAAGCTTTGAGGAAATGCTGTATGCGACTCGTAAGCTGTATCTCGACGCCGTTGCCGCGGCGACGCCCAAGCCGTCTCCGCCGCCAAATCAAAATGGTTTTCAAGCCATCTCATTGCCGACAATTGCGTTGCCGGCATTCTCTGGTGATATTACTCGATGGACGGAGTACTATTCGCTATTTAAATCTCTCGTCGACGAGAACAACGACCTGAATCAAGTTCAGAAATTCCACTATTTGAGGACCACCCTCAAAGACAACGCCTTGTCTGTCGTCTCCGGGTTTCCGTACGGAAGCCAATTATTCTGTGGCATTGGATGCTCTTGTCAGTCGGTATCATAACCCTCGGTTGTTAGCCACCACGTATGTTCAACAGGTTTTAGAATTTACGCCTCTCAAAACCAATTCACATTCTGGGCTGCAATCATTTCTGAAAGTTCACAAAACTTCGATTGAAGCGTTGAAAGCTCTGAATATCGAAGATTTGTCAGATTTTCTGCTTTTCTCGTTAGCACTGACCAATCTCGACACATCAACGCGCAAGGCTTTCGAACAGAAACATTCTTCGCACAGCACTCCTAGCTACGCGTCGTTGATCAAATTCATTGAAGAGCAGTCCAGGACGATGGAATTGTGTGGTCTCGACAAACAAGCAGCTAGCTCTTCGAAAGCTATTCCTCCTTCCACAAAGCGAATCAATTCGTTGTTAGTTGCGAATCCTCCGCCCGTCAGCTTTAAATCTCGCGAGCAGAGCAAATCAGCAAGCTCGACCACGAAACAATCTTCGTGTCCAGTCTGCAAAGGGGAGCATACTCTATACTCGTGTTCCGTATTTCGGCAACAGTCCGTTGACGACAAATACAACACGTTACGTCGCCTACAACGCTGCTTCAACTGCATGGGCGCTCACCTCAGACCGCAATGCACCTCTAAGAGTGTTTGCGTTACTTGCCAAAGTAACAAACATCATTCGCTGTTACACACTGCACGAATCAACCCCTTGACTCGTGGCACAACAGCAACCGAAGTCTCTTCTCCTCCGGAGACCACCTCGCCTCATCCTCAAACTCTCGCTTGTCAAGTCAAGACAAGCAAGCCAGTGCTACCCACAGCTCTGTTGGGCACTGTTCGCGCCTTGATCCGCGACTCTCACGGTCAACTGCAACCTATCCGTGCGGTTATCGACTGTGGTTCACAAATCTCTGTTCTCACTCACTCGTTCCTTCAGAAGCTAGGATTGAAAATCAATCCTTGTCATTCCGAACTCTCTGGTATTGGTCACGTTAGTGCTCGGGTACTCGGGACTGTTCAATGCAGCATCGCTTCCCGGTTCACCCCTGCAACCTCTCTCAGCGTACAAGCCTACGTTATGCCTGCGATAGCGAGTCAACTTCCAACCACCACCGTTCCGCTTGAGGTGTTTGAACGTTATCGCTGTCTCTCTCTTGCCGACGACCGCTTTCATGTGCCCGATCAGATCGACTTTTTGATCGGCGCCGATTTATACCCTGATATTCTTGAAAAGTCAGGTGATATTGTGATGAGTGGCAGTCCATCTGCCATAAACACGGTCTTCGGCTGGGTGGTTTTGGGTCCTATTCGGTGTTTGGATGCCGAGTTCCAGCCTCCGCTCTCTCTGCTTGCTTGCACTGGTTCTCCATTGGATCGTACTCTTCGATTGTTTTGGGAATCGGAAGAAGTTTCACGTCCTCTTCAAGTTGATCCGGACGATGAACTTTGTGAGGAGCATTTTCTATCTACGCACTCACGGAACCCTTCCGGACGCTATTCGGTAGCACTCCCTTTCAAGAACACATCCTCTCCTCTCGGATATAATCGTGAGGCCGCCCTCCAGAATTATTTGAGTCTGGAGCGGCGACTGAAACGCAATCCTCAGCATGATGCTGCGTATCAAGCATTCATGCAAGACTATATTCAATCGAACCACATGCAACTTGCAAGCACCTCTTCGAACTACGTGATTCCGCATCATTGTGTGCACAAGATTACCAGCTCCAGCACGAAGCTGAGAGTGGTATTTAACGCCTCTTCTCCAGATGAGAGAGGCGCCTCTTTGAATCAGCTGTTACTCAGTGGTCCCAAGCTTCAGAGCGAACTCCCGGGCGTTTTAACCGGATTTCGTTCTCATCCCATCGCAATTTGTGCTGACATTCGTCAGATGTATCGTCAGATTCTGGTCCAACCATCTGACCGCAAATATCAGCACATATTTTGGCGACCCAATGCAGACTCTCCAGTAAAAGAATATGAGCTCAACACGGTCACATATGGGCTCGTACCGTCAGCTTTTCTTGCTCAACGAGTGCTGAAGCAGCTCGTGCACGACGAAGGGGCTCCTTTCCCCAATGCTTCGCGTGCTTTAATATCTCACATCTACGTGGATGACATCGTGTCTGGCGCAGCAGACGTCGCTCAAGCTCGCATTCTTCAATCGGAATTACAGGCTCTTCTAGCTAGTGGAGGTTTCGAACTCCGAAAGTGGGCCAGTAACCTCCCAGAAGCATTGAGTGCACTTCCGGAGGATCATCTAGAGACTCCAGTCGTGTTTTCGGATGACGATCAGGGCATCAAGATCCTTGGTCTGTTCTGGGATCCCCGATCGGATGATTTCTCATTCCACACCTTACCTTTCGAAGGCGTGGTAACGAAGCGCACGGTCTTGTCGTACATTGCGCGCATTTTTGATCCTTTGGGATTCCTCACCCCGCTCGTATGCTGGATGAAGATTTTTCTTCAGCAACTTTGGTTATCGCGGGTGCAGTGGGACGACGTTTTACCACCGCTTCTTGCTCAAAGGTGGTTGGACGCGGTAGCCGAGATCTGTCTTCTCTCGAACTTCCGAGTTCCACGCGCATTTCCTGCTTCACAAGGCATACATCGACTTGTAGGCTTTTGTGATGCCTCCGAGAAGGCCTACGCTGCGATACTTTACCTTCACACAACGAATCATGCAACTTCGCATATTAGTTTGTTGCGAGCAAGGAGTAAAGTTTCCCCGGTCAAACCCTTGACCATCCCTAAGCTTGAACTCTCTGCTGCTTTGCTTCTAACGCGTGTGCTGAAAGATACTCTTCCCTCACTCAGCACTCTTGTCGTGGAGTCAGTAACCCTCTACACTGATTCGACTATTGTGCTCGCGTGGCTTGCCACCCCTCCACATCGACTGAAGACATTCGTCGCCAACCGAGTAGTGGAGATACTCGACAACTCCACTCCTACCAATTGGGCACACGTGGACTCCGAAGAAAATCCCGCTGACTGCGCTTCTCGTGGAATACTGCCTTCTCAGCTCATGGAATACCCGTTGTATCTCTCGGGTCCTTTTTTTCTCAGGAGTCCCCATGCTCTGTGGCCTATCTCTGTGCCTTCCACTGATTTATTGTCTGAATTGCCAGACATTAAGCCTTCCATGGTCACTTTGGCCACAACGGTCAAAGTAGATCCTCTCCTGGTGAATTTTCGAAAGTTTTCCACACTTCTCAAAGCACAACGGGTCTTTGGGTATGTAGTTCGATTTGCCCGTCTCTTATTGGCGAAACGATCCAAGATTCTCCCTCCTACGGGTTCTTTAAAACCTGTGGAGCTGCAAGACGCTCTTGAACTGATCATAAGAGTCACTCAAAACCACTTTTATGCAACCGAGATCAGCCAACTTGCCAAACAGGGACAGGTTTCATCCCGGATCGCTTCGCTGAAACCTTTTCTCGAACCCTCGGGCTTACTCAAGGTGGGCGGAAGATTGCGTCACTCTTCTCTTCCTGAAGAGGCTCGGTACCCAATCCTACTCCCCAAAGAAGCTCACCTCGCATCTCTCATTTGCGATGCCTTCCACCGAACATCGCTACATTCCGGCCCGAGAACGGTACAGGCGCTGATACAGCAGCGTTACTGGATCGTTTCTCTGCGCGGTTTGTTGAGGCAGCGCATACACCAGTGCATTACTCGCCACAAGTTTCGCGCAAAGCCTATGCAGCCTCCAATGGCAGATTTGCATTCATTCGTGTATTCTTTTTGTTCAAATCACGCATTGGTGCTTTGATCATTTCTTCATGTTAACTTTCTTGTTGTTCTCTTTTTTTTCATTTTTTTTGAAAAGTCAGCGACCATTGAATAAAATGGTTGCGTTTTCTCCTCATTGAATCGCTCGGATCATGTGCGATTTCTTTGCTGTTCTCCGATCCAATTGGGAAGCATTCCAATTACTCGGTGAAAATCTCTATGCTCACGTTGCTTATGAAGTTACAAGGCTTCTTGCGAACAGTTTGCTGTTCTAATTTCATGTTCCTAATCTTCCGTATCGTTTACCTCAGCTTTAAAATGTTCATTTTGGTGGGCGGTATGTTAACGCCGGTCTTTTGAGACCAGCTACCTCGTTTTCCCTAGTTTGCCAATTGAATATGAAATCATTCGATTGCGTCATGGAATGTTGTATACATTGCAAACCGTGTTTCTAGTCGACCTTCCTTTCTCATTGCTGGTTGGCTGGTGGGTTGTCACGCGATGTGCTGCATCCAATCACAGCTCGCCATTCTCGCGTTGCCTGAACCCGTCAGGCCTCGCAGCTCAGTTCTCTGCTATACTCGATCCAGACCGGACGTCTCGAAACGGCTCTCGTCGAGTATTCAGTTCTTGTCCATACTCGATTCACATCGGACGTCTCTTAGTCGCTCGTCAAGTGGGTGAATTCGCTCATATTCTCGACCAGCTCTTGTTGTGTGAGCATCTCCCGTCCTTCTCTACTTTGTCAGAGTTCGGACGTACTGTACATTATTTCGCATGTACGCAGTTGTTTCTTTTCTATTTTTCGTTCTTCTTGAGTCGTTAATAGGACCTCTTTCCATACTTTCTTGTTTCTAATTCTTCACATTTGTTTTGGTCTTCATCATTTACGAAGTTGGGTGTTTTGTTTTCTCTCAAGCTTTTGTTTCTTGTTGATTCGAATGGTGTGCGGGGACACCACTCAGGTTTGATCTATTTTGTTTCGCTTTCTATTTATTCTTTGATTTGGTCAATAACAACGTCAAGTCGACGTAGACCAAATACGTATCGTTTTGGGGTGAGGCATAATCCGAGTTTGGATTATGCTCGCCTGATTATTAGTGCCAAGTCGGCACCCTCAATATACAGTCCACTGGTCTTTCATCGCCATCTCTAAGATCGGCGGTAACATTTACACTTTTCCACTTATTTAATTTTATTTACTTTCATGACTTGATGATTGATCAGTATACCAATAATTCATGTTACAACAAAATGTATTTGTCTCGGTTATTTGATAGAAATCAGTTACAGTTAGTTTATGGTTCCAACCTTTTTAAATTTTTGCGCCATTATTCTGTAGCAACATCGTGTAGCAAGGTGTTTGACTGGGCCTGTGAGAGGGGGGGGGGGGGGGATCGGGGACGACTTATAGTGAATCCTTCTATTCAATGACCAACACTCTAGCCCGCCCCTTTCACGGTGTCTTATATACCCTTGTGAAGCTAGTGTAACCCGGCCTGCCATCTGCAGGGGCATCGAAGACAAAATCCGGTACAGGGGCATCGAAGACAGGGGCATCGGAGACGTCACCGAATGCTTGGATGAAGTACTAATTGGCCACGACCTTTAATTAGTAGAGTGATAGGCCGAATTATAACATTATAGGTCTATCACTCAATTTTTTTTCCATTTTGTATAATGAAAAACTTTGCATCTGCTGTTAATGGGAAGAATAAGTGATCATTGCCCAAGAGACTTAGTTCAAAGTGGAAGATATCAATATTCGTGTGTTTTGTTTACTCTTAATACCAATGCTGACAATGTCTGGATATGTATCACAGACATAATTATGAACACATAATGTGTTCCGGACTTTCGGAAACTGAAATACTTTTATCTGCGGCGGAAAGGTATGGTCACCAACAGCGCAGTCCTGGTGTTGAAGTTCATTGGTTTTCAATAATTAAAATGAGGTGGTGAGATCGCCCTTGTGGTGACTCATCCAAACGATCCTACTTTTCATCCTTAGCCTCAATTGGGGAACAATGATTTTATATCAAGTTTTGATGTTATTAAAAAAATATTTATATATATTAGCTCTATTATTAGTTTATTAGCTCAAGATCCGGACCTATTTTTTGTTGAATTTGTTTCATCATTCATTATTAATAATGCTTTTTCTTTCAATTGATAATATCGCCCTTGTGATGAACCTTTCATTCTTAGCCCAAGTGGCGAGATCATGATTTTTCCGTCAGGTTTTCAATCCTGATGGAAAACAAATTCAGTTGTTCTACTTTCAGGTGGAGGCGCTGAAGAGTAAATACTAGAATAGAGATACTACCAAGTGTGAACGTGGGCTTGGTCTGTAATAATGCCGTAAGAGCTACTATTTCGGGGAATTGGTTAGAGCACAGAGAAGCTGTGGTTAGGATTTTTGAGTCGGGTTTTGATCGTTTCCTCGAATAGGCACATCCTCTTTCTAAGTAAATATGCCAAGCCCACGTTCACTCTAGGTAGTATCTCTATTCCAGTATTCACACTTGAGATGCCCTGTTTAGGTAGGCCTTGAGCCCTATTATTTTCAATTTTTCAGGTCTGGGCCTGCTACATTTTCATTTATTCTTCTTGATTTCTTATATTCTCTGATTTTCCTTCAATTATTCTATCATGTGTATTTATCAATTCCATGAGAATCTGGACTATGATTTCATCTTTTTATTCAATTTTTCAAAATTAGGTTTATACTGATTTTCTTTCTTTCTTGATCTCAAATATTTTTCTATATGCTTCATTTTCATGCCATTCCTACTTTTTATAATCCTCATGATTTAATTCTCTTCATAGTCGCGATTATTCAATACCTTTGCCACAATTACGTTCCCTCCAAGCAGCTTACCTCGTGTGTTTCCAGCCAAACAGACCTGCGCGCCCCGCACGCCTGCGCGAAAGATGCTCCAAACCTGCTGGTGAACCTCGTGGACCACCTGGGGCGCCACGCCGAGGCCAAGTGCCTGTCGATCAACCCCTGTCGCCCGGAACTCCTGGCAGTGGGGGCTAACGACCCCTACGTACGCGTCTACGACCGCAGGATGATGAAGCTGACGTCGAGAAGGGCGCAACAGGTGCGTACCACTCGACAAGTAGCGTTACTCAACATGCCGTGATTATTATCAGTTTCTCCGAGACATGTGGTTCGATTATAGCTGAAGTTGGAGGAATAAAGCATCTATTTTCAGGTTTGGTAGCCTATATTTATGTGAAATATAGTATTTTTGTAGTAAACTACTGAAAACAGGATCTGCAAACTCCAGATCAACAACTATGGGATTATCAACGAACATTCTGACTGACTTTTCAGTCTGAGACAAGTAGCTATCCGACCGAATAACACTTATTTATTGTAGGTATTCGAGGAAAAAGATCAACGATACTTTTCAACGTTACATTTTGTTTCTCCAGTTAATTTTATATTTGAACATACGTTTGAAAATGATAATTCACATGATCCAGCCCAATATCTTCTAAATCATGCAAATTTTCATGGAATAGCTAAATATAGCTGAATACTCTGAAAAATACATTTATAGTGGAAAATAGCAAAATAGAATATGATGTTAGATGAATAGATATAGGCTTACCATGAAACATGAAGAATGATCAAAAATATAATCCTTGTAAAATATTTGGATTTAATAGTCCATTTCATTAATGCTGAATTTCTACATCTTTAATCATAGGTTGAACTGGTGCTAGCTCCCAGGGCCCTCACCGTGACTGCTACTTGAAATAACGTCTTGCACGTAGATAGCTCCGATCCATGGATCGATTACTCGATTAGTGTTCACCAAAAAGAGCTGAACTCAATGGCAACATGTCTAGTCGGGTCTTTGTGCATTTCTGTTGTCGTAAGCATGAAATCCTAGTCCTGCTTGCGAGAGTTTTTCTGAAAGTCGGCTTTTTAATGAGACTGAAAACACCAGTACAAAAAATGAATCATTACCATTTCTCGCTCGAGACAACATTTAATAGTTGTCTTGTTTTTAAAAAGAGTTACCGCGTTGGTAGTCAAACCAGGAACTTCGAGCATGTGAAACAGCTATAATAAAAATATCGCCACAGTCATATCAAATGTATTGAAACATGAAAAAATATTAGATGAACAGTTGAAGATTTCATTGCTTCTGAAGCTATTGCTATTTTCACAATGTATTTCCACATTTATGTTTTGATAAGTTGCAACTGAATTGTTGTAAGAATGGTTTAAAGGATTGTAACTCCACGGTGATATTGTTTGGTTATCTCAGCAGTTGCGAAGAGGGGAAGCGTCACGAAGCCGGGAGCAGGATAATCCGGAAGAACCATCTGTGGGAGACGAGGACACCAAGAAAATACCACAAGGCTGCGTACAGTACTTTGTAGCAGGTAAGCCAAAAGTTTTGCCGACCAACTTTTCCTGAAGAAATATGCTTGAATGTTTTGAATGGTTCTAGACACTGGGAAACCTCCGTGTCAATGTAACACATGAACTATACAGTAGTGCAGTGAAACCTTTTTTGGTGAGGAACCAGAAAAAACACCATGAAAAAAACAATACATGCAGTAAAATTCAAGATATGTAAAAGCCTAAATGGGGTATATAGGGTGGGACAAAATGAACAATGAAAGCGAAGAAACAATGGATCTGGGAACGATGCATCAAGGTTTCACTTGAATGACTTCTTGTTAAGATATATTGTAGTGAGCTCTCCTCCATTGCTCAGTCAACCTGGTTTTATTTTTTCCAGTTTATTCATTATCTTCTTGAAAATATTATGACGCTTCACTGACCCCAGTCAATTCCATAGCTCAGTCGACTGAGGCACCGCTTCAGAAACTGAAGTCACCGTTAGGCGTGGCTTCTAGACCTGCTTGAGGCATGGATTTTTGAGAATGCCCTCCCACTTATCATGACCTCGTAGTCTCATTATCACCTGCTCATTCGTATCCCCAGATACATTTTAGCTGTTGGTGGGGTCGTTGAGCTAACAATAATCATCATGTGAAGTAGTGAAACTGCTTCATACCGTTCAGATTTCAGACAAATATCTTATGAATAATATACTGTCAATCTATGATGAAATCTCACATGAGGTTACACGTTACAGTGAAACCTCTATCCTTGATGTAGGCCCTACATGGAATGGACATGAGTACTGGGCGGAAGGTTCCACAATAATAATCAAACTCAAGTTTCCCACTATCTTTTCCACGGACTCTAAACGATAGACCTACGACCATTAGGCAAAATCACAGAAACATTTATAATAAACTGGAACTTACGACATGTTTCGATCTTATTGGATCATCATCAGATTCAGATGAATGTATTGCTCATTCGAAACACTTCTTCACTCAAAGAGACAAACTGCCATCTGTTTCCTGTGCTAGCTTGCCTGGGCCATTGAATTTGTAGTGATCTGGGCCTACCACCAGAAAGCACTGTCTGCACATAGCACCTCCTAGGCCTACTCAAATCAACTCAGAATTCAATCTGCAGATTACGTTCTCCAAGTTCATCATTTTGATATGGTGGTTAAGAACAAGTCATTTCCTTCAGAGTCTGTTTAAAAGGGTAGGGAGAAACTCAAGTTTGTAGATTCTTGTGGAACCTACCCCCCAGTATTTGCATTGTCCAGTCCCTATTGTATGTTTTAATTGTTTTTTGTGATCTGTCCATGTATTTCCTCCAATCTGTGGCCCACCTCATGATTTTCATGTCACTTGCTTCTCTTACCCTGTATTGTCATTCATAACAAATCATACATAGAGCCTTCTATGTCTGTGCGTCTGTCTGTCTGTCTGGAAACGCTTCTTGCACACGCATGCTGCGTCCCGCCACCTCACCCACTGCCACTCCTCCCACCGCTAGCTGACATTTGACATATCAGAAGCACTGTTAGAGGCTAGAACTGCGTGTTTGTTGCTCTTCTCTATTATTTACATTATCAATACAGCTACCGTGGTATGTACCCATCCATCTTTACCGACCGAGAGTATAGCAGCCTGCAGTATTGTAGTTATCAACTTACCGGCACATGTAGCTGAGTGGTTAACGCACTCGCTATATATGATCCGGGAGGTGAAGGGGCATATCGGACCCGGTTCGATCCCCGCGACCGTCCATATTTACAGGGGATATTCGTGGTTTCCCTCTGTAGTCTAGGCCAATATTTCTCAGCCGGTGGTAGATCAATATGGTGGTCTGTGCATCCATCACATTTCAGTGAACATATGACATTTTCTATCCTCCACTATTCAGTTCATATTTATATTTTCTTGTTATTTCATCCATTATCTCTTGTTAACCATTTCTCACCATATTACGATAAATTGCAATACTTGCATATTATGTTTAGCTCTGTGTAGTACAGTACTCCATCTTCCGGGCCGGGGCGAACCTCCTTCTGTTAGCAGTTATATACATGAGAGAGGTTATGAGCGACCGTTCTACCTATGCCATACTAATAACGCGCGGGTGGTTCAAGTCACCTTTCGTGTATACATTTAGAAGGGCAAAGATAGCAAGCCAAAGTGCTCTCTCACTCTTACAACAACGAATTCATGTATCAAGTTATCATTTTGTCAAAATATCATCTAGGGTGAAAAAGGAAGATATGATGATCAACTATCAACTACGAATTTTCCTGCACTGAGTCTTACAATTATGTACTTAGAATTAAAAAACATCATTTCCCTCACCAAGGTCATCCAAATACAAGGCATGAACTCAAGATAAAGAAACTGCGCCAACAGCAATCTCTACAAAAATGTACATACGACAAAAGTTTTTAATACGGTAATAGATAATTCTCAATTGAAACAGTATAATAAAACACAGTAAGATCTCTACATAAGAAAATGATAATGTTTTTATTTTTGATTCACACCGCTCTCCAAAGCAACTGAAACTCATTCAAACATCGTTCCCCAAAAACATTCCCTGCGGGGCTGGTGTTGGGGGGCCTTGTCCCCCCCCCCCCGGGTCACCGGCTTCGCGCATACTTGACTTGCAGATGTTTCTCTGTCCCAGATTTTATTTACCACAATCTGGTCACCCTATATATTGCTCATATTTGTATGATTAACGAAAATATTCCCAAGTGGTCCGCAGTAAAAACTCCATGTTTATAGTTGTCCCCAGTGTGTAAAAGGTTGAGAATCACTGGTCTAGGCTAGTGATGCCGTGATGGTTCCTACAATATAGGCCACGACCGCTTCCATCCCAATACTTAAGAAACCTTCATCTCACCCTCCCATCAACTCATCAATCATTCATTTGACACCAATAGATCTCAGTTATCATTATAGTATGTCGCTAAAACCCAATATAAAAAAAAAGTTACCAACTTCGCTATCTCTTGGAGCATTCGGTCATGTCTTACTTGACGGGTTTTTGAAGAATCATTAAAGAATTGTAATGTTTTGTCCGGCGTCAGGCCACCTGCCTGTACGAGCGCCCGACGTCAAGAAGCGCTTCAAGACGCTGGCGTGCACGTACCTGACGTTCGGGGCCGACGGCAGCGAGCTGTTGGTCAACCTGGGCGGCGAACAGATCTACCTGTTTGACATCAACAACCGTCGCGGCCCCAAGACATTTGCCATCGCCACGGACACGGGCGACGCCTCGTTTGCCAACGCCCTCAGGCTCGATGCCGGCGGCGCCCCCAGGTGCAAGGCCGTGTCGGAGAGACTCGCTTCAACGGCCGACAAACTTAGAATTAAGGTTGGATGAAATGATAATTGGTATGGTAAACCCTCATTCATCCAAACTCGGGTCATCCGAAATTTGACATATTTCGAACTTGAAGCCGGTCCCCGG